>CM067366.1:92109967-92194039 GCA_034401795.1 Chaetoderma sp. LZ-2023a | reverse complement strand
CGCATGACACGTGTGTTGGCCTATGTGCGTGTGTGCGTGTGCCTGTTGTTCGTGCATGCGTGCGTACGTGTGTGCGTGCGTGCGTGCGCTTGGGTGGGCGGGCGACCGTGCAGGCGAGTGGGTGGGCGGATGGGTGTGTGTTCTGTTAGGCAGATGGGTGGGCGGGCGAATGAGCAGGCGGCTGGGCGGGCGGGCGGGCGGGCGGGCGGGCATTATTGTTTGTGTTTGCGCGATTGTGTGTTCTGATCTGTATCTCTAAAACTAATTATCCAATTCACCTTTTCAGGTTATCCATCCATCATATGACGTCATAATTAACTACGTGACGTGTAGGATGATGTCATAATCATGACGTCATGAATGATTGAAAATAGTCCGTCTTTAACGCTTAATATTCTGACACGTTGTACGAATTGTGTCTTTACGATTTAATAAAAAAAGATTTAATATTTTGAAACTAATTGGGCTAGATACTAACAGTTTACCTGTATAGTTTTCTGGAAATTGATAGTCAGGGAGTTCAGGGATCGATCGATCCTAACATGAACGCGCTGATGGTGCACCTTAGCTAGTGATCGGCGGGGAAAAGCTAGAACTGGAAAGGGCCATTGACTCAAATTGTAACACAATGAAGGACCATGTCGTGCAAAAGGATTTTCAGACGTTTTCCGTGATGCGGATCAAATAATGTGGGTAAAGGTCGGATATAAGTGTGGATGTATGGATATCTCAGAAACTTCTATTCCGATTTGGCTCAAAATTTAGCACAAGAAGGATGTTGATTCCGAAAAATAAGTACACCCAAGAAATGCATTAACTCCGAAAAAATCCGAAAAATCTACACCGTGATAAAAACAGGAGGGCGGGTAATGGTTTGCAATGTACGGTTGCTCTTTGTTCAAAACTTGTAAACTGGACAGCTTTTTTTCTCGTATGCATCACGACCAATTTAAATTTTACGGAATTGCATGCAACTTGTTGCGTACAACTTTGCGCAAATACTGACCGAACATTGTCATTTTGATAAGCAGATTTGTTTCCGAAGCATCACTTGTAATCACAAGCATGCAATCTAAATCATATTCGACTAAATCTCAAAGGTGGTGTAGCAAGATCGATCGACAGTGGCCGAAATAGCTTGAAATCGCAGATGTCTAGTAGACCTACGCGTGCTGTGAATCACATTCCTACAGCACTCACACGACACCTCAGACAAGTTCAAGTGGATGCGTCTGGACGCAGTTGTAGTACCGCGGACACCAGACACATACAGAGTGAATGAGCATTAAGTGGCGATCGCTGCCTGCCCGTAGCTAGCTGTTAAATTTAGTCGCTTGCGCTGATTATTAACGCTAAGACATGATTCCAGGCTTATCTAAGTTTGTTCACCGGCAAATACGGTAATAAACAGACGTGACTAGTTATGTAAATACTATACGCGACTAATATGTAACTGGAACAAACGCCATTGTTGCTACGGGGAGACTCGGCAAATCATGGGCCTGTGGGGGTGAGGTGGGGGAAGTTGTGAACATTTGTAAAGCGATGTGGCTGAAAGACGTTGCCATATACATACAGTACCATCTGGGAATTCTCTAGTTATCCAGCTTATCACCCATTTCCGTGCGCCAGGAGTGAGAGGTTGGGTGACAGGGGTGGGCAGTGGTTGTGTTGGTTAAAAAGTGAAAACTAACAATTCAGCAGGGAAATTACACTTTGATAACACTTGTTCCTGGGCCGGTATTGGCCCGGGATTGCCCCAGGATTTGCCCAGTAATCTGCGTTATCAGGGTGTTTATTCAAACCAGTTGCTTTAAAACCGATGAAACGTATTACGTTTAGCAGATAGAAAATAGTTTTCGTTGCACAAAGTAAATGACTCAAGGAATAAATAAATTTCTGAATTTTAAAATGTGAGTTGCTAAACGTACGTATTTCTTTGGACACGTTAATAAAATATATAGATTTGAATTGAGCCTGAAAATCCGGACTTATAAATTTGCAGACTTCATCTATGAGCAGGTAAAATCGTCATCGTCGTCGTCGCGGATGTCGACGCGACAACCACATTCATCATCATCATCATCATCATCATCATCATCATCATCATCATCACCGTCGTCGTCGTCGTCGTCGGCGGCGGCGGCGGCGGGGGCAGCGGCGGTGGTGGCAGCAGAAGCAGCAGCATCAACAACAATAACAACAACAACAGCAACAACATCATCATCATCACCATCATCACCTCCTCCTCCTCCTCCTCCTCCTCCTCCTCCTCCTCCTCCGCCTCCCCCTGGTACTCCCCCTCCTCTTGCTCCTCCTCCTTCTCCTCCTCCCCCTACGCACACCTCCTCCTCCTCTCCACCCATTCCTCCTCCTCCCCCTGGTCTTCCTCTCCACTCCCCCTCCTCCTCATCCTCCTCCTCCCCCTCCTCCTCCTTCTCCTCTCCCCTCTGGTCCTCCTCTCCCCCCCCTCCCCCTCCTCCTCTTTCTCCTCTTCCTTCTCCCCTACGCACTCCTCCTCTCCACCGACTCCGACTCCCACTCCTCCTCCCTCCTCCTCCTCAACCCCCCCTGGTCCTCCCTCCCCCCCTTCCCCCTCCTCCTCCTCTTGCTCCTCTTCCTTATCCTCCTCTCCCTACGTACTCCTCCCCTCCTCCTCTCCACCCACTCCTCCTCCTCTCTCCCCTGGTCCCCCTCCTCCTCTTGCTCCTCTTCCTTCTCCTCCTCTCCCTACGCACTGTTCCTCCTCTTCTCCACCCACTCCTCTCCCCCTCTCCTCCTCCTCCTCCCCTCCTCCTCTCATCCTCCTCATTTTTCAACTTGAAAATAAACGTGGTACAAATAAACAATTTCTCGTATAAGACTGCCAAATGGTGCAGTTGCACGACAGTTCCAGATATATTGACTTTTGCTTTCTACCTTCACAAAAATAAATTTTAACGTAACTATATACATAAGCAGTTTGATATTTTGAAACTAATTTAGGGGGGAGGGGGCCTGTTGTTGTCTATGGCAACAGCTCCATATAAAATAGTTTCAAAATACTCAACAGAATGTTTATTAAATTGTGAAATTCATCAAAGACATACAATTCATAGACTAGTGACGGACATCTCCATTTTCATGACGAATTAATAGGTCATTATGTAGTCTATCAGCTTGTGTACCTTATATGCATTTTTGGGTATAGTAGCTGAAACTTTCAGGAAGTATTTTCATGATATCAAGATACATGAAACCACTTGATACCAATTTTTCCTATCTATCGATAAGCCCCCATCTTGGATTTCAAAATGGCCGCCATATTCAAGTTAGTTTTCTACTTATATCGCCGGCTGTTTATTGGCATACATGATATCAACGTACATGCCATACTCTATAGCATGTGTTTGCATTAGGGATTCATGTAAAATGATAGAAAACAAGATAACAAACAACAGTGTCCCCTAGAACGGCCATATTGGATTTCAAAGTGGCCGCCGATATGGAAAAAACCCTATTAAATTACACAAAAATTATCCAACTGGTCCTTGCCTTAAAATGAGTAAGACTTTACATTAATTGGTATATGTTTAGAGAAAAAAAAGAACATATATACATTGTATACACCAGTGGTGTAGTAATAGCAGGTTCAAGGAACATGGGCCCCTGACCATTAGGGGCCCCACCAGCCTGCAATATTATTTTATGTAGAAGTTTTTAACCTTCTTTCTTTAATAATAATGCGACCAGAAATACCCCCTCCATCTCCTGCAAAAAAACCTTTTTTTCAGAATGCAGCCTTGCAGTAGATGACCTCTCAGATCATCTACTTTCCCAACTTTAATGGTGAGTAGCACTCAGAACCACCCCATACTGCAATGGCGTAGACAAATGTAGCTTGTGTAGGGGCTTAAGCCCTAAAGATTTTGGCAAATATTTTTCAATTCTGCACAATCAACCAAATGAGAGTCTATATATATATATACCTCTGAGAGCATCTAAATTTTTTTTAAACCCTCTGGGGAGGACATCCAGAATTGGGTCCCACACACGTTCTGACCAGGGGCCCCCAAACGCCATCGCTACGCCACTGGAATACACATTACTCACTTGTAATATATCCAAAATAGATACCTTTTTTTTATACCATTTTTAACATTTACAAAATAATCTTTTGATCTTTTGGTTACGACGGCCGTTTGCCACCTCGTCCCAAACTGCAAATTTGCTACTATTTCTTTGACCAAAACTGATGATTAAACAACAATTCAAATTCGCTTATTGTAAATATAATACACTGAAGTTCTAATTTTGAGATCAGTTTGCATCATCTGGGTCAACATAACTACTTAAGTTCTGGCAATGGTCTTCCTCTCCTTCACACCGGCACAGTTCTGTACACACTAGACCTTTTAATCGACATGAACATCTACCTGAAGCGCACTTATTTGTTGAGCTTGGGTTAGTGGTACCACACGTACACCTCACTAACTCAACCACTGCTGCAGGGGATGGTGCAACCTTGGATAACAGAGGTACAAGCCTGTGCTCTTCCTTCACCCAGCCATGCTGTAAGGGATCTGGTGATAGTGGACTGACAACAAGGTCTTGTTCCCACAACGAAGCTTGGCAGTGAGCACGCTGGATATGCTCAACCCATGTTCCACGTGTCGGTGGTAGCATGTCGACACCTTTGTTCATGCCTTGTTGTTTGAATAGGTGCCATCTGAGGTGATGCGACTCAGTAATGTGAACATTCTTTTTACAGAATAAACTACATAAAAAGGAAATGCACCAATTTAATGTATCATTAGAAGGCTGGGTGTCACAGCCGAGGGCGGATATTAAAGTTACAATCTTGGTATCTGCTTTTAGGAAGGCTTCAAAGCACGCTTTCTTAGACTTTCCTCTTATGTAGCCTGTGGTATCACAACCAGTGAGAGCATGCCATTTGCAGAGAGCATTTGCTCTCTCCGGTCCAAGAGCATCATAAATAGGTTGATGTAGAACTAGTCGTCGTCGATCACCCGTGCCCATCACCAGGGCAGATTTCTTGCCAAGAAGAGCTGTACGTCTCAGCGCAAGAATCAAAACATCTGCATCCTGACTGTAAATGTGAACAGTATATCCAGCTTTATTCGCTTCCACTGCATGCACGACCATTGAGGTATCGGCTTCTTCTTGTGTACTGACACCAGGAGTGGCATTATTGGTGTAGTTGGACATCACTTCTTTGCGTGTGACTGTTATCATACACATTTTGGAATGGTCTATTAATCTCTGTGCAAGATAAAGTGTCAACGAATCTTTTGTAGCTACACTTCCAAGGAATACTTTTAATTCAGGAATTTTGGTATTGTCTTCTACATTATAATCTTTTGGCTGTGCCTTTCCACCCCTGTGTCGTTCACGTGTTGATTCCTCTAATGAGCCAACGACAGCGTAATTGTAAAAAATTACCCTTACAGAATTGTAATTACGTGATTTGATATCAATGAGCTCAACATAAGCTTTTCCAAGGGCTTTACTATTTTCAAATGACTTCACAGCCATGAGTTCTTGTACTACGGCCATACCGTCTACAATTAGACAGAGCTGTGCATCTGTGGAACCGTATGAAATGAGATTGTCTTGGCAATCCTCCATCGGTGACACTGGAAGATTCTCTAAGACAGTTATCAATAGGCCTTTATTTAATGTTGGGTGCAAAGAACCATCTGGTCTCATTAATGTCCGATTACCAGTTGTAAATTTATAATTACCAATCACCTCTGCCATATCTATTTTACGAGATGAGCGCGCTACAACAAGTAGTCGAGACATTAGACCAGACGTTGCCTGGAGGATTAAAACATCAGACTTTGCCTGTACTTTAACCTCCTTGGTTGTAGAAGTCCATGTAAACGACTTACATTTTGTCATCTTGTCCCAAAGATTTGTGTTTCCACATATTCTTTCATCAACAAATTTCTGCATTGCAGATTTTCCCACGAGCTCACAGAACAGGATGCTTTCCTCAACAGCTTTAGGAACTATCTCATTAGTGGCAAGCTTAACCATTGCTGTATTGCCACTCTTGAATATTCCACAAGGTTCTAGGACATCAAATAACTTTTTAATAGCTTGTTCTTGCCTGAGTGTTGTTGACTTATTGAGTTCATGGTGATCCATTTTACTCTGGTTCTTTAAGTCAGCCATGGCCTCTGTTTCATTGGCAATTCGTGCTAATTCTGGTGCGCACATACAAAACTTCAGAAGAGTAGCAGGAGACTGAGTGATGCCATCAATAGCACCCTGACCTTTGAGATTTTTGTTTACATGTTCTTGAGCATGATCAATACCGATGCGGGTGAATGGTATCTGGTGGAAATGTTCACAATGAATTCATGTGCCATAAAGTCCTGCCAGATTTCTGGATCAGTAGTTTGAAGCCGAGACATTCGTGCAATGTATTCTGGAATATTCTGTGCATAATCATGCCTCCCATAAGCAAAGAAAAACACACATAGTTTTTCAAGTGACGACAGGTGAAGGAACCAGTCACCTAGCCGGGTAGCACGCTGGAATTGCAGTACGGTCAAGACCTGTGTCATGTACGTTCGTGCCCATTTGAAAATGGGCTCTGTGTTGTGCTCAGCATCAAAGTCGGCAAGCTGTTTCTCTATATTAAGTGACTCAAGTGTGAGTAATAATCCCTTATGTGGCTCACGAATGCTCTGTTTCGATGTGCATGCATCAGACAGTATTTTAATACTCTCTTCAAGAGCTACGCGGATAGCAGGCCTTTCAGCAAAAAACTCTCCTATCCAATGATCGAACAATACCTGCATGGTCACTTCGTGAGCTTCCATAGCTCTGTTGTAATAATTCCCATTTATAATTTGATTAACAGTCACAGAACTTACAAACCTGCTTCGACCCAGGCCTCGTCAATCTCGCTTCCTTCTATGGCCTTTCCCAAACATCTGAGAGCACATAATGAAGTGTGGAATGCACCTGGACACACAACAAACTGATCCTTGAACCGTGAATCCAAATATTCCAACTTCAACACTCGTTTGTATAGATCCATGTCAAATGTGACAACAAGCTTCCGCCCATTACCAGACACCAGTCTGTTAAATCTACAAAGTTGGTCTAAAGTGGTAACCAGGGTTGACCATTCGTGTGCTGGGGCATTTATGATAGGTAGAGTAAATGCCTTATCAACAATCAAAGAGGAATGATTCGTGGATTCAGGTGTGTTTGAAACACTGTTGTATGCAGCCCACACTGGTATCATTTGCGTTGTTCTCTCGTCATCTACTACTTGTGGAGACATTTGTACAGATATTTCATCTGAACTCAATAAATACTCGTGCTCCTCTCGCACTGCTGGCATATTTGATATGTCAGTTACAGAACGCATACCTTGTACATTATCTGACAAGATATTGGTAACACCAAAAGCAGGAATCGTAACTTCATCAGAGGCAACTGTTTTAGGTTCTACATCAGACGAATTTAAATCAACTGTTTGAGATCTGTTGAAATATCTTGCCATCATCCAACACACATCATGCTTTATCGCTCTATCAAAATGTTGATCGTAGGAACCCACCTTATACGATGCATAATGGGGACTGAATTGAGGTTTGGGACTGCCTTCTAACTCACATTTAAGAATCTTGATGCATGTGCTCGGAACACCTAAAAGGCCACCAGCAGAAACTTCATATAGATCAAGTGGTTCTACCAAGGTCTCTCCAGCACATATTGGCTGATATACACAAGCTGCCATTGCATGGAAACTTGACTTTCATCAAAAGTATCAACTTTCTTGTCAACATTATCAGCGGAAGCCTGAATAGCTCTACCTTTCACAATACCAACTTGGACAAAAAATACCATTTTTATTGATGTTTTCTTGCACAGCATTGGCTATCTGACTACAAACCCTGGTCACCCGACTATATGATATTCCAAAACATAAATGGCTGAGCAGATTTATAGCGGTCTGGCTGCGTAAATTGTGATATATCCATAAAGATAACCCGACTGCATATGGACTTTCACATTGGCGACGAAAAGTAGACAATTCAGACTGAGATTTTGTTGTGTATGCTACTTGCTTTGAAGTTTTAAATTCCTGCATCATCATTTGAGAAATTGTGACACATGATTTTCTTAGAGACTGATCTCTCGACTCAGAAGTCGCAGCCTTAGAACCTTGCAAGATCCATCTGTTTAACAGTAATACCTCTACTGGCAATCCAGATTCGCCAACACCATCTAGAGAGCCTGTACATACCCAAGGTTTCTCTTTTTTGGCTTTAGTTATCTCTTTTCTGATGATTTTGGCACATTTAAATATTATACTAAGGTCGCCTTTTATGTCTTGTTCAGAAATAGCAATATCGACGTCCAGATTTCTTTTAATGGAAGACGCCAGGTAATTTACCTCTATGTTGGGATAGTTCAATGTCTGGTAAATTGTGTGTGATGTTTGTTATTAGTGTTCGTCTGGATATTGCATGACCAGTGACTCCGTGGTCACGCATCATATTATAATACAATTCTTCAGCCTGAACAGTCGTTATATAGTCTCCAGATTCTATTCTTTCATGCAACTCATCGTAAAATTCCATCTCTGCTGCTATAAAGAAAATCGTCTCCTCACTATTCTGATTAGTTTCAGTGCGTCTTTCAGGGCCTTGAACATAAATTCTCCAGTATGTGGTTTTGCAGGATTTGTGATAGACAATGTCCCTAGCCAGAAAGTCCCCTTCTGATATTATGTCGGCCAATTGTACTTTCCAGGATGCATTGTCACTTTTATCTACTATCTCTTTGACAGATATCCCGCTATTCTCACTACGACAGGCATATAAAAGTTCATCATCTTTTTCCGTATTTTGACCTTGACAGAAAAAGCACTTTTCACGATCAAAACGCTCTGTGGCAGATCTCAGTAGTACGCTACTAGATTCTACAGATACGGGTGGGCGCCCCTTCCCCTTACGTTTTTCAGGATTATTGAGATACTTAATCTCGTCTCTTTTAGCTTTGTTCTTGTCTGTGGTTTCACTATAACAGCTGTGATGTCACTAAGCACCATTTTGCAAAAGGTCCGATGCTGTTATACCTATTAATCTGTTCCCTACATTAATAAAATCATGACTGCCCCATTCAGATCTTTTATTGACATTCGCTAAAAAGGTATCATATGATTCTACATCTCGGGGGGGGGGGGGGGTGGGGGGGGGGGGGGTTCAATCTTTCTTTCTTATTATATTCTTGGCATTTAATACATAACCTTGCCGACAATTCTAATTCACTCTCCATCGTTGACTACATGTGTTACCAAATGGCAAAGATATGCAGTTTGTCTGTATGTTAGCAGACGACAGCGCTTTTTATAAATAAAATTTGAGGATAAGCGCAAGATCGTCTTTTCAATCTACTTTGATCCAGAGATTCTAAAATTATCCCGGGCCATGTATTATTATAAAAATACGTTTTTAGCCTTTTAAACAAGAAAGTTTGGAATATAACACTCATTTACGATTTAATAATTATTATGATCAATAGTTTGAGGTTAATTTGACTAGGTTATGTCTATGGCAGCAACATGTTCCAGTTAAATTAATTATAAAATATTCAATAACATACCCTTTATAGTAGCCTTGAAATTAAGATTCTTGGTATTCAGGGGTCAAAAGGTTAAACATATTACTATGATATTGCCTATCAACCATCATACATGATCTGACATGCATTAAAACATATACCTAGACACTAAAATCAAGACACTAGGCGATTAATGAGTCAAAATGTTGAAAAACTGTTTTTCAGATAGCGGCCATTTTGAAATCCAATATGGCCACCATAACGACAAATGAAAATTTGGTATCAAGTGATTTTGAATATTCCCTGAAAGTTACAGCTACTATATCCGAAAATGCATATAAGTCTCAATTTCCTACTCAAGGCGACAGACTAATGATTGTGACGTCAGCCAACCAGTGGTGTAATTAATTCTGACATCAGGTACTTGAGTGACAGATTGGACCCCTCCATTAACATATCTTCCCTCCGGAGCGATCTCTCTGATGCTGTCAATCAAGAATATAAAACCCACAGAACTCGCATAAGCCCCGGGTGCGTTTAATAAATTGAATAACAGCTAGAACACATTTACTGAAGTAACTGTAAATCTGCGATGTCTGGCCATTAATAACCATCTAATATCATCGAACATGGACATGCATAATTAACGGGAATCCATTTCTGCAAAAATAAACGAAAACTGATAACATTGAGGCCTAACGGGTGAGATTGACATTGAACTCCGATCACTCCGAAATCATAACCATTGGATCAGGCAAAGTTTTCCTGAAAATCAAGGGAAAAGCCCTGAGGGTCAAATAACCGAGAAAGGGGAGTCGCTATCAGAATATCACTCTCATGTATTTCCGCTAGGACCTTTTGGGCACTGAAAAGCGGATTTTTCGGAAACTATTCACCGGATCCAAGATAAAAGTAAGAGCAGCACAGGCGTACTGAAAGTATCTCAAGGTTGGATGTGATGGGCCAAAAAATACACCATTTATCAGCATATCAATTTACAATGGATTTCCTATGGAATTATATGTCTTTGATAGAAATCTCAAACAGTAATTAATAGACCAGAAACAAAGTTAGGGGTCACATGTGTGGTAACAGATGCTAGAAAGCTGTTCAGTTTCACCATGATCTACCAGAAACTCTAGAAGTTGCGGTCCGAATATCACTCCAATACATAATAGCAGCAGCACTAGCAGTAGCAGCCACACTAGTAGTAGTAGTAGTAGTAGTAGTAGTAGTAGTAGTAGTAGTAGTAGTAGTAGTAGTAGTAGTAGTAGTAGTAGTAGTAGTAGTAGTAGTAGTAGTAGTAGTAGTAGTCGAAGTGAACGCACGCGTTTATTTAGCTCTGCAATTGCTGCCCGAATTTGTTTGCTAGTTTCTAGCGCGATTTTGTAGATAAATTTTATACATATATTTCGTATTAGTATTTCCTTTCAAACTTTATGTTTAATTTGTAAATTCTTGTCTTGGTTGGAGCGCATTTTGCGTCTCCATTTTCTAAAGGCATTCCTCTTAGCTGGCGGTTTCCGCCATTTAATATGGCTCCTCTTACTGTGGTCAATGCAATACATTTCTCCCCGCGCCAGTCTGCTATTTCTATAGTTCGTAGGCTAGCGCATTATATTTGGCAAGATCGCTTGAGTGAGTGGATTTAATTCCTTTGTCATTTGTAAGCACAAGCCTAGTTCTTTAACTATATAAATCCTTATAGTCAGTTGGCTGTCCCCGGTCAACTCGAACAGACTAACAAATATATGACTGTACTATCTATTCATATATTTGTTAGTATACTTTAATCGGCTAGGTGTTAGTGAACCACTTAGAAAGTGGTTCAAACTAACAAATATACGACTGTACTCTCTATTCGTATATTTGTTGGTAGACGTCAGGGTTTCAAAAGGGGACACTATTTATGTAGTGTTTAGCTCATTCCCTGACGTCCTGGTGTTATATAAGTATATATTTATTATATATTGTAGTAGTATGCGGTTCCTCCTTTGATAAACCACCATGGCAACCTATAAGCGTACCCTAAGCTTTAAAATAACAACTAAGGGGTGGGGTGTGACGGCTATCGACGTGTATCATGGGTTAAAAGACGTCGTTGGCTCGGGACCTGCTACTTTGCAGGGGCTTATCAATGTTACTAAAACTGTATGGAATATAACAGTGTCAAATGAGGGGGTCAAGGAAAAGCTTCTGGAAGATGTTCTTATTATTAAAGGTGAAGTTTGTAACGTAGAGGAAATCGAGTCAGATAGGTTGCTAGTGAAGATGAAAGTTCCACTAGAAATTCCAGATGACAGAATCATGAGTGAACTAAAAAAGTATGGCAACGTGCAAAAGATTGAACGGGAAACGTATCCCTTTGACAGAACGCTAGAAAACGGTGTAAGACGTATTTGGTTTGATAAAGTGGATAGCCCTTTACCAAGCAGATTGACGCTTGATGGCAGCTTTGTCCTGCCCTTATGGTATAGAGGGCAAATTAAAGAATGCCGGATCTGCCTAAGTACTGACCATTTGGCAACAGATTGTCCCAATCGAAACAAATGTTTGCCCTGTGGTTCAGTTGACCATGTTAAATGGTGCTGTCCAAAAAATCAAAACAAGCCCTCAGTATCAGGAGATAATCGCCCATTAAAGGATGCAACTGAGTCAAATGCTTCTGAAGCAACCGTTACGGAAGCTGTTGTTTTGGTTCATGGCACTGTAAATGACACAAACAAATCATCAAATCCTGTTAAAGTAACTACAGTTGATGAAATTCATGTATTAGAGGAGGATATAACCTTAAGTCAAGAAAATACTCAAAATGCAGTGGAGCCAAACGTTGCTGTAAAAGACATGCAGGAAAATGATGATCTTACAGAAAAGCCAGTTTACAATTCCTTAGATGAATTACAATTAGGACAGGATAAGTTTAGGACTCAGAAGACAGAAAGTTCAGTCGATTTTTCGCTAAGCCCACTTGATTTAAGTCAGCTTGAAGATATGGTAAATGATGCTCCTGCCAAATGTTACTTTAGTAGCAATAAGCGTCATAGAGAAGACAATAGCTCAGAATCTGAGATTGAAGTAAATGATATGGATGATGATACAATGTCAGTTGCAGAATCAGATGTGTCCATTCAAACACAGAGTTCACAGATGAAAGATGAAATGGTAATGTACCGATCAGAAGGGGGTGAAGTGTTAGTGCCATATGTAACGGCGAGAGGCGTGAAATATCGTCTACTGCGCCATGATTCTGATATTTCCAAATATGAATATTTGTCTGTGGTAGAACTAGGAAATATTGAATTCGCAGGAAAATTAGGTAAATGGTCTAAGAAACGAGCTAACAAACCCAAATCTAGTTAATCTAATGATGGCGGTTGTAAACATCATTTTACAAATTATGATTATCTGCACCATCAATTGCAGAGGATTAAATACCGAATTCAAGCAGCGCCACTTGCTTGAAGAATTAGCAAATGAGAGAGTTGATATTGCTTTTCTACAAGAGACCAAAATTCAGAAAGCTGAAGTGTATGAATCTCTCAAAGATATTTCAAAAGGGCAGATTTTTTTTTCTTTATCACAAGATAATAGTGCGGGAGTGGCCATTCTTATCCTGCCCCGCTGTCTCAACTATGTTGACGTTATATCGTCGTCATCAGATCCAAATGGATGATGGATTTGTGTGTCAATTGATGTACTAAACACAAGTTTAAATTTGATGTGCCTTTATGCACCTACCTCTCATCAATTGCGCCGTGAATTTCTAAATGATGTTTCCACAATAATTCAAGACAGAACGCCTGAAAACCTAATTATGGGCGGTGACTTTAATTGCATATTAGACGAGGCTAAAGACAGAAACTCTAGGTCTAATTTTAATGACACATCGCATAATATTTTGAAACACATTTGTGAAAGTAAAAGCTTGCTAGACACTTATCGGATTGAAAATCCAGAAGGCCAGGAATTTACTTGGTTTTCAACCGATGGAAGGTTAGCTTCAAGGTTAGACAGGATCTATGTAGAACGTTCATTGAAAGGTTACATGTGTAAAACTAACATAAAACCAGTAACTTTCTCTGATCACAATATGTTTTTCCATCACATTAGACAATGCTGACTGGGTCAAACGAGGAGATGGATTTTGGAAACTTAATGTAGCATTGCTACGAGATAGTTGCTACCGCAAATGTGTGGAAAGTTGTTGGAGGCATTGGGATGAAAGAAGAGGTTCGTATGAATGTATAACAGACTGGTGGGAAGATGCTAAATCAGACCTGAAATATATTTCACGGCAGTATTCCATTAAAAAAGCACGTGAAATACGAAAGCGTAAAAAGGCGCTTCAGAGGTCGTCGTGTAAAATTAATAAGAACATTAATGATGGGGAATATAATTATTACGAACTATTAGTTAAATTAAAAGGTAGACTAAATGAAATAGAGCAATATCAGTTTGATGGTGCCAAAATAAGGTCAAGAGCACAAATGCACACCGAGGGCGAAAAGCCTACACGTTACTTTTGTAATTTGGAAAAAGCAAGAGGTATAGAGAAATTAATGCGCTCACTGAAGACTAATGATGGAGCATCAGTGTGCTCAAATGCAGAAATGATTGAAACAGTATCCGAATTTTACAAATCATTGTATAAATCTGAGGGAAGCGAGGAAACTGCAACTAGGGATGTTTTAGCTAATATAACGAAAAGACTTCCAGATTCATGTCGCGAAAGCTGTGACCAATCAATAACAATTGATGATTTGACAAAATCCCTCAAAGGTATGAAGTTAGAAAGGTCTCCTGGATGTGACGGACTTCCAGTTGAATTTTATCAAACATTCTGGCACATATTTGGGCCAGTATTAGAAGAAATAGCAACCAGCATTTTCAAGCAAGGGCATCTCCCTACATCGATGGCCCAAGCATATGTTCGGCTTATATACAAGAGGGGTGACAGAAATAAAATACAGAATTATAGACCAATCTCTCTACTCTGTGTAGATTATAAGATTATTACTCGGGCACTAACATTAAAACTTGGCGCAGTCCTAAGCGAAGTCATTCATGATGATCAAACCTGCTCTGTGCCAGGAAGATCAATATTAAACAACACTTTGCTTATACGGGACCTTATTCAATTAGCTGAAAAGGAGTGTATCCCAGCAGCAATAATAGCACTTGATAACGAGAAGGCGTTTGACAGACTAGAATGGGATTTCTTGTTTAAGTCTTTAGACCATATTGGCTTTGGTTCAAGATGTATTAAATGGGGCAATATTTTATATACTGATATAACAAGTTGCTATTTAGTTAACAATCAGCTATCCAAACCTGTAGTGTTGGAACGAGGTGTCAGACAGGGTTGCTCACTGTCCCCGCTGCTATTCGTCATAGCTATGGAATCGTTGGGGGCCACATTGAGGCAACGCAATGACTTTCAAGGAATATGTATACGTGGCGTAGAAAGGCCACTAAAGGTTTCTCAATATGCAGATGATACGACTGTATTTGCGGGTAAAAATACGGATTTTAGAATTTTAAATGGAGTATTAACAGATTTTCAAAAGGCATCAGGACTTAAAGTCAATAAAGATAAATCTAAGGGATTGTTTTTGGGCGATTGGAAGGGCAGAACTGATAATGTGATGGATATTAACTGCTCAAATGATGTCATAAAAATTTTGGGTATTTACTTTAGTAGAGAACAAAATGTATTACTAAACTGGGAAGAAAGGATATCCAAGCTAAAGTGTGCAGTACTAAATTGGAAACGACGTCGCCTAACTGTCTTTGGCAGGACATTTGTCCTTAATAATTTAATTTTATCTGGACTGTGGTATACCGCTTCTGTAGTTCATATGCCCAAATCAGTAGAGTCAAAGATCAACACGTTACTTTTGTCCTTCTTATGGGAGGACAAAGCCCATTTAGTATCACAGTCAATCCT
Source organism: Chaetoderma sp. LZ-2023a (assembly GCA_034401795.1). NCBI lineage: Eukaryota > Metazoa > Mollusca > Caudofoveata > Chaetodermatida > Chaetodermatidae > Chaetoderma > Chaetoderma sp. LZ-2023a. The sequence continues at coordinate 92,178,501 of CM067366.1, read as the reverse complement.
CACCAATGAAAAGCATGCCGGAGGCCTGGATTTGGTTAATGTTTCAGCAAAGTGTGCTTCTTTAAAATTGAAATTCTTGAATAAGTTACTTACTTCAAACTCATCTTGGTCAAGTGTGTCAAGGGCACTTCTCCAAAGGTACGTTGACCCATTTCCAGTAGAATGTTTATTTATGTGCAATAAATTGCCACCTAATCATCAAAAGATTCCAAATGTATATAAAGAACAGCTCGAAGCCTTAAAAATATTTACACGATCATTGCCACAACCCAATTGTTGGGAAGATGCCTTAGAGCAACGCCTTTGGGGCAACGAGTTGAATCGTGATAATGATGATGTATTATATTTACCCTCTATGGCCAAAAATGGTATCAATATTTACGTGACTTGGTAAATCCGAAATCTCGTAGATGGATTGCGATGCAAGATGTAGCAAGAATAACATCAATGAGACATATTGATGCTCAGCGCTTATTTGTTAGAATAAAGAATGCAATACCTGCTGTATGGTTCAAATTGCCGAAAGCACGTGGCAACATTGATATGTTGCAACCAACATTAGTATTTATGTCAGAACATAAAAAATACAACATGGCATCTAGAGACTGGTATAGAATTCTAATGCAAAGTCGGAGACAGACTCCTATTGTGGTTAGGCATTGGAACAATTTAGGATGCACGCCAAAGAACTGGAAAAATGCCTGGAAAGCAATACATCTACCTTGTCTACCAGGAAATGCATGGGACCTGGCATGGCGATTACTCCATCGAAGGCTATGTGTCGGTCATCTTACTTATATGTGTAAAATATCAAGCACTGACCGGTGCTTATTATGTAATACTGAGGAGGAAACGATAGACCATCTATTTACTCAGTGTCGCATAACTACAGGCTTTTGGGTATATATCAATATGCTCCTTGCTAAATTTGGAACCAAATATGTGAACTTAGTGGCTGAAACAATTTTGTTCAAAGATTGCTCAACTATCGGACGAATCATTAATAGCAAGGAGAAAGAATTGTTAATAACCCTGTTATCTGTAGGAGTGTGGGCCATCTGGAAGCATCGGTGTTCAGAGGCCAGAGATAAAACCGGCAACAACCATCAGAGAGCCTTACAAGCTATATTTCGATCATTGTTGATAAACTGCATTCATTGTGAATTTTACAGGCTAGTAGAACATGGGAGAGAAAGTAGATTTAAAGACGTATGGTGCAAAACTGGCCTAGTATCAATTGAATACGGATACCTTAAAATATCAGAAGCGGAACTTGTATAAGCTAGCACACTCGCTGCTTGCTGTATATTGATAAATGCTATTTTAATTTATTTTAATTGCCTTTATTTTAAAATTGTAATGCCTTAGGAGACTCTAATCTTGACGAATATCCTAACCTTGGGATCAGAATATTTAAATATCAAATGAGCATTATGTCAATATTCTGGAGGTGATCCGATTTTCAAGTTAACAATTAGCTTCCTGTTATAAATATTTACTGTAGGTGTATTTGTTCCTGGGTAATTTGCAAAAACTTACAATGAAGTAAATTTAGAATGTGAACCCAGCGCGCCATCTAAGTAGTCATAGTTTGTATACGTTTGCTTTGTGCATTATATTATATAAAGGCTACTACGTCCGTTGGGTATTTAATAATCGGCTAACTGACGTCAATGAGTGACTTTTTGTTACTTATTGACGAGTCACCTCGCCACTTGTTGGCGAGCTGCACTCACCATTTGGCCTACTACTATACGGTGTGCTACGTTAAACTACATATGATTTACTTAGCCTGCCGGTCATGAATCGGCTCAATGGCATCAATGATTAGCAGTAGCTTACTGCTAATTATTGATGAGTGGCTTTACCACTTGTTGGTTAGCTATGCTCGCCATTTGGGCCTACTACTACACGGTGTGCAAATAGCAATGTCTTTGTTGAATTATGTTATGTTATCAGCTCTTTATTACTTTAGTAGTAGTAGTAGTAGTAGTAGTAGTAGTAGTAGTAGTAGTAGTAGTAGTAGTAGTAGTAGTAGTAGTAGTAGTAGTAGTAGTAGTAGTAGTAGTAGTAGTAGTAGTAGTTGTAGTAGTAGTAGTAGTAGTAGTAATAGTAATAGTAATAGTAATAGTAGTAGTAGTAGTAGTAGTAGTAGTAGTAGTAGTAGTAGTAGTAGTAGTAGTAGTAGTAGTAGTAGCGGTAGTAGAGATGTAATAGTATATTAAAATTGCTGTTATGGAACATAAATCAATCTAGCGCGGCTAGATGCACATGTACCGGAAATGACGAGCGCGAGCGGCAATTTTCAAAGAAATCTGCCTAGAAACGACTGGTAGGTAATCACTGGCAGACACGGATACGATCTGTATCAATGTTGTTTAGATAATAAAGGGGAAGATGGCATTATACGTGTGCATGCATACTGCTGTGTGCGTGCGTGCGCGCACATTCGCATGCATGTGTGTGCTCTTGTGTACGCGCGCGCGCGTGCATGCATCCAAGCATGCATGCATGTCTGTCTCTGATTGCTGACCATTTTGCGATAAACAAGCATCCCACACCACCACCACCGCCGCCGCCCTCTCGCACACAGATAGACATTTAATATTTCCTTTGCCATTTATGCACATGTGTCTAAATGTGTTGGCCTGTTTAGACAACTCGACACATAACACGTTTCGAAAAATAATGACTACAGCTCAGCTAAGAAATAACTTTAAAAATTTCCAAAACAAAATGAAATGCAGAGCCTAAAGCCTAATATTTTCAAAATATTTAGATTGGGATACATTGCTGCTGAAGGTAGCAATGTCTTCCTCTCCTATTATGTTCAAAATATTCAACAGAATATTTACTAACTACCTTTTGTCTATTTTTGTTTTGCAAACATTTAACTCGTTTATGAACTGTACTGTAAATATAAACCCGTCTTCATCGCCTGATTATACGTGATTAAGAGATAAACGCCTTAGAACCCCACCCCACCACCCCTCCCCCCACCCCCACCCCGCACCCCCTCCCACCCCACCCCACCCCCATATGGCTTTACCTCATTCGGTGACAAATCCCTGAAAATGTATATTACAAGTTATTCCGTTGAATTTTTTTTTTAATTTGACTGGAAGCCTAAGACCTCGACGGCTTCCAGTCAAATTAGTTTAAAAAAATTCAACTGTATGGTAACATTGAAAATGCGATATGGGAATTAATTAGTGAGCGCGTTAAATGCTTATGCATCATATCAATTACAGATGAGTTTTACTGATGTACCTATGTGTGCTTCTCAGCCGAAACTGCGATAGATGCTGTTGTGTAATGAATGTATCAGTGTGTGTGTGTGTGTGTGTGTGTTCATGCGTGCGTGTATTGGGCAGTGTGCCCGTGTGATGCATTTCCGCGCCATCTTGTATCCACAATGCTCCCTGGAAGTACAATAAATGCGTGTATACATATGTGTATGTATGTACAGGGAGCCCTAGATTATTTGCTACCCGATTTCCTGCCACCTTCACCTCTCGGCTTTTAATAGGGTAGGTACCTTGTTCCTGTACATTAATTTTCTCCCGCTATTCGTCAACGAATCATATGTACAAAATGCGCCATTTGTATTGGTTCAGCCTCGATTACTGGCCAGCATGATATCGTCAGCACGTGGCAATGTCTTTCCCGCTCTAGTACAATACAAACACGTTTGTATAGGCGTGCTTAAAGACTTCACGCTTTGATAATTTACACTGGTATGCAGTATATATACTTTTTTGCATACGCTGTCATATTAGTGGTCAGCGCTTCTAAGGGCACATTTACAACAGTATGCAGCTGTATGCTGGTAGAAATTCCTAGTCAATATTACGTTATTTATTTGCCGAATATTTTGATATTGATTTGACTGAAAATTGTTGCAGCGAAAACATAAATATACTTCAATCAATTAAATTGTTCTTAACACTTTCACAGCCAAATCCCTGAAAAAGTAATAAATTCTTTATTATATAAAACTTATTCTGTTGAATATTTTGAAATTAACTTTACTGGAAGCCTTTGCTGCATTCTATAACCTTGCATACACGCATGTGCAGATGATATAGCTAGGTCCGTCATAAGCCTTCAAATGTGTCGTTTGAATGAAGTGTATGTCCTCCCCCACCCAAATGGCCTTTCTGTTAAATAATTTAAAAACTAATTTAACCAGGCACTGGAGTTCAGAGTTCGATCTCAACACAGACAACGTGTAGGCCGAGACAAGTTATGAATAGCTAGAACCGATATGTTGACTATTCTGAAGCTAATCCGACCGAGTACCGGCGCTGCCATAGACACCAACAGCACCCAGCCAAATCAGAACCAAAATGACCAATACATCAACACACTTGAAGTTCCATGAATGAAGGTTCAATCAATATAAAGAAACACACCTTCATACGCACGCACGCACGCACCCCGCACGCACGCACGCACACACGTGCACACAAGCGTTCACACACGTGCGCGCACACAAGCGCGCGCACGAACGTACGAACCCACGGACTCACGCTCAAACGTCAAGGAGCTACGAGTAGCAAGACAACCGACACGATACGTGAAACTTAAAACATTCGATGCAATATACAGCACTATTCATTTTGAAATGAAATGAAATGGGGGTGGGGGCGGCGGCTATATACATAGTAGTTACATGGAGCAGTAGCTAGTGTACATTATATTAAAAAAATTTCTTGTCAAAATGGAGCCTTTTTATTTGGATATTCTTGTCCCTTTTCTGCGCTGATCTAAACGTAATGCTCGACTGGATATAACCAAGGATCAGAAATAATATTAGCTTAATCACAGCAGTGGCGTAGTTAGAGCATTGTGTAGGGGTGTTTTGACGGATGCTCGGGCAGAAGGGGAGTTACCGCAACACCAGCGAGGATTTCGAAAATCAACCTCCGAAAGATTTTGATATCTAGATGCTCTCAGCTGGCATCGCCTGCATTTTAAATGAGAAACTTCCCTTTTTAAATAAACTTTTCATTGTGGTATGGTATGATCCTAGGACAAAATGTATAGAATATTTGCCTTAGCATATGTGTATTTTCTTGTGTAGACCGCTTAATCTTTTGTCGTAATAAGATGTCAAATGGCAGTAGTCTTCTTCTTCTTTTCGATCGCTGGTATCACACTTGGAGAGCCGTTCTCAAGATGAAATATGGCAGTAGTCTGAATTGCAAATACAGTAGGCCCATCTTGTCTATATATCATATTTCTCAAAAGGTTATCGCAAGGTTACCTCTGCACACCTGGAGCGTGGTGTGGACATGAGTGCGTAAATGTTATTCTGATATATTATCCTATGTGAGTAGGACGATAGTAATAAGCATAGCCACTGCCGCCGCGGACGACGACGACGACGACGAGAGAGAGACAGACGAGAGATAGGCGAGAGACCAACCGACCGACCGACCGACCGACCGACCGACCGACCGACCGACCGACCGACCGACAGACCGACCGACCGACCGACCGACCGACCGACCGACCGACCGACCGACCGACCGACCGACCGACCGACCGACCGACCGACAGACCGACCGACTGACCGACCGTAGCAGCGTTATCTCTTGTCGTGAACAGAGTAACCATCGCATGATTCTATAGTCTGGATGAACTAAGTTGGTGGGTTGCTTCGAATTAACTACAAATTTAGATTTAACCATTTGAACACGAATTGCCAAAAAAAGACAATCATAGGGACTTGGTCAGTCAGTATTGCTGGACGCTCATTGCTGGTCTGGTATAAGGTTAATCATCCTATGAGAGCTGTTCCAGGACACTTCCACACCGCACACGCCACCACTTAAATTATATATGAGAAGCCATTTCCTGCATTCTTAGTGATGCAAGAGCAACATTATTTTGCTTTTGATTATCGCGATCGTCAATCGGCATTTTAAAGTGCACTTAATGTCATTTTAAACTGTATATGGCGGCTAATCCTCCCATTTGACCGCCACAGTGCATCCGCCCATGTACTGTCGTGTCTACTGTAGGTTGTAGGCTGCATGACAAGATACTTGCTCCTGAAATAGTGAAATTATGTAGGCATGTTGTACGAATTATACTGCTTAATATTAAAAATAGAATTAAGCAGGATTTGGAAAAGGAGACGTGTTTTGCCCTAGCCAATATGCAGATCCTATGTCCCGAGGACGTGATACCCACCCACCCTCACCCACCTACTATTTTGACCCCAACTCTCCTCCGCACTGACCATGGTAGATATGATCGCTATTAATCGTTTGCGTATAAAACTTAAGACCAATAAAACAAGCAGGCCAGTTTATATATAAGTTACGCTCGCCGTGGGTAGTAAGAATAGCTGACTTAGTTTCTTAGAAGTTATGGTAAAAGTAGTGTGAGTCCACGCTGCCAGCCATGCCGCTCAGCCATATCCCCATCAGGTAGAGCTCGCAGCGAGATGCTATCATCTGCTCGCTTTAGACCTGAGCATACATGTCTGACAATTGACTTTTCTATCAGAGCATATTTACAACTGAGCATCCTCCACCCCCCCCCCCCCCCTCCACCCCCACCCCGACCCCGATACAGGACCTGACACTCAGAATGGATTCTTTTACGTCCCCCATGGCACAGACACCACGCGAGACGGGACCGACGGCTTTACGTCCCCTCCAAAGGAATACTCAAATTATAGAACCATTGCGTTAATAAGCTATACTAGCAAGATTTTGATGCATCCTATGTCGTCTAAAACAGAAAGTTGAAGCTGTACTACCTGATGAATAGGCCGGCCTTCCTGCTGGAAGAGGAACTACTAACATGCTCGTCACCCTACATGGGCTTATTGAAGAGGTAGAAGACCGTAACAACTCTGTGATGTTTAGTTCTGAATAGCAATAAGTCTCCAGGAAGTCTGCTTTGCAATCTTCTACAACAAACTTTGGGAAATTATTTGCAAAGATTTGACAGGATCAGCCATGTACACTATCATGAGCGACATGGGCGATAATACGATGGAACCGCACTCACACGGATGAGATTCAAATCATGAAAAGTTTGAGACAAGGGTGTATTCTGTTGCTGCATCTCTCCAGCCTACATACCGAATCAACTATGCGCGTGAACACGATATCCTTGCTTTCCGAATTAGTGTTGGAGGAAAGCACATTAGTAGCGCACGCTATGCTGATTACACTGCCTTGATTCCACAAACACAACACAAGATGCCAGATTTACTGGACAAACTTCATACAACCGGCGAAAGACGACTGCAGAAACCGAACACACGTAAAGCACAGGTTATGCCAATGCACCTTTCCATTTCAGCTATGCCCCGCCCATATCCAGCTAAGCTCCACCCACACCTCGCTGGTGTTGGGATAGATCTATCTCCGAACTCTCTGACTATCAATTTCCAGAAAACTATACAAGTAAGTTATTCAATATTTTGGAACTAATTTGACTGGGCACTGACTTTGACTTTGTAACATGGCTTTGTAACTGTACTTCCTTTCATGTACAGGTCTTTCCGTAGCCAGAGAGGAGCTCAAGGCGGATCCTGTACACTTTCTTGGCCATCTATACTTGACTGTGGCCTAGAAGATTCTAACAATGGAGGATTCCAGTTTTATCTATGGCCCGCCCATCTCTAGTAAAGCTCCACCCACACTAAGACCGTGCTCGGATCGATCGATCCATGAACTCCGTGACTGTCAATTTCCAGAAGACTATCCAAGTAAACTGTTGAATATTGCTGATTTGACTGGGTTCTGGTGTAGTTTGGAGCCTCGTTAGTTTTGTCTAGATTGAGCCATGTATTCAGGAGTACAAACCTGTTGTTACTAACATAATGAGATTTATCTATCATCATTCTATGAGAGAAAGAAAGAGAATGAGAGAGAGAGAGAGAGAGAGAGAGGGCGAGAGAGAGAGGGGGAGGGAGAGAGAGAGAGAGAAAGAGAGAGAGAGAGAGAGAGAGAGAGAGAGAGAGAGAGAGAGAGAGAGCGAGAGAGATGGAGAGAGAAAGAGAGAGAGGGGGGGGGGGCGGTGAGAGGAGGAGCGAGAGAGAGAGAGTGAGAGAGAGAGTGAGTGAGAGAGAGAGGGAGAGAGAGAGGGAGAGAGGGGGGGGGGGAAGAGGAAGGGGGAGGGAGAGAGGGAGGGAGCGAGCGAGCGAGAGAGAGAGAGAGAGAGAGAGGGGGGGGTGGTGGTGGAGAGATTGAGAGGGGGGAGAGTGAGAGGGGGGGGGGGTGAGTGAGTGAGGGAGGGAGGGAGGGAGGGAGGGAGGAGAGTGATGGGAGGGAGAGGGGTGGGAGGGAGGGAGAGAGAGAGAGAGAGAGTGTGTGAGAGAGGGAGGGAGAGAGAGAGAGAGAGAGAGTGAGAGAGTGAGAGAGGGAGTGGGAGAGAGGGAGAGGGTGATGGTGGAGAGATTGAGAGGGGGCAAGTGAGAGGGGAGGGAGTGAGTGAGTGAGTGAGGGAGAGAGGAGAGAGGGGAGCGAGGGGGAGAGAGAGGGGTGGGAGGGAGGGAGAGTGTGAGAAACGGAAAGAGAGAGAAAGAGAGAGGGAGAGAGAGAGGGAGAGAGGGAGAGGAGACAGAAAGAGAGAGAGGGAGAGAGAGAGAGAGAGGATGAGGGATGGAGGGATGGAGGGATGGAGGGAGGGGTGGAGGGAGGGAGGGAGGAAGGGAGGAAGCGAGGGAGGGGGAGAGAGAGAGGGAGAGAGAGGGAGGGAGAGAGAGAGTGAGAGAGAGGAAGGGAGAGGGAGAGGGGAGAGAGGTGAGGGAGGGAGTGACGGAGGGAGGATGGGTAGGGGTGGGGAGAGAGAGGGGCGAGCGGGCGGGCGGGCAGGCGGACGGACGAACAGAAATGCAGAGAGCGAGCGCCAGACGGACTTAGAGACCGACATGCAGGCAGGCAGGCAGGCAGCCAGCCAGCCAGCCAGCCAGCCAGCCAGCCAGACAGACAGACAGACAGACAGACAGACAGACAGGCAGGCAGGCAGGCAGGCATGCAAGTAGGCAGCCAATCAGCCAGCCAGGCAGGCAGTGAGGGACAGAGGGAGCGAGGGAGAGGGAGAGAGGAATGAGGGCAAGGAGAAGAGGATGGCGAGAGATGTGGGAGGTAGTGGGTTAAAAGCAGTGACTCGACGTTTTAACCTCAGAAATAGTTTTACAAAAAGAAATCTTAACAAAGATCAACATTTATTTTATTTTCAACGTCAATTCCAAGATTACCGCTACGCTGCTTATGTAGAGACGTGACGATGTACAACAAACGTGACTCGATATCTGAATTTTGTCAACTTTTTTATGCAATCAGTACGTGTTTCAATTTCTATGTGCAAACTTGATGGCATTAGGAACATATTAAAGAAGCCGTCGTGCAGATTCTGACAACATTGTTCCCGAACCTTTTTGCGGACTTCAACATCAACATCGTGTATCAATCTGACAAGAAGTTAAGGCTGAGATGTAGTGGTGTGGTTGTGGTTGCAATTCTATAATTTAGAAAATAGTGTTAACCAATGAAACGCACTGATATAAGTAAACGAAAAACAGTTACCGTTGGCAAAGTAAGATAGTGAAACAATAAATATTAAGTGTTACATTTCAAATTAGTAATGGTTGTTCGTATTTATTTTGATACGATACCCATAATTTTAATGGAAAAAGATTTTCACTTAGTTTGAGTATCAGGATTAATATTATAAATTGGTCCATTTCAGCTTCAGCTAAAAGGTAATTAGTTTGCTTTCTTCTTCCACTTCTTTTTTCCTCTTTGTTTCGTCGTCGTCGTCGTCGTCCTAGTTGTCGTCGTCGTCCTCCTCCTCCTCCTCCTCCTCCTCCTCCTCCTCCTCCTCCTCCTAGTCGTCCTAGTCGTCTTAGTCGTCCTAGTCGTCGTCCTAGTCGTTCTAATCGTCCTAGGCGTGGCCGTCCTTCTACTTCTTCTTCTTCTTCTTCTTCTTCTTCTTCTTCTTCTTCTTATTATTATTATTATTATTATTATTATTATTATTATTATTATTCACCACGTCCTTGCTTTCTAAAAGGTGTTTAAATCCAACTTGAAATTATACAATTAATCCTGTCGCATTGTATTAAAGATTTTAAATAATCATTTCTTTATAGCATACACGTACAATAGAGACATTTAGATAACACCATACCCTGAGTTATCCGGCATTAACTGTACACCGTATTTGTGTAGGTTTATTATAAATAGGAATTAATATGAATAATGCTACAACCCTGGACATACGGCTATACATAGGCTATAGATGTGATTGGAGTGGCTTAAAAACGACCTTTGTAGCTTATGTGTAACTTCACCTTCATGTGTGCGTCTATATATACAACATTCAGCGTGTTGCCATGGCCGTATGATCAGTAGTAACTAAGGCAACAAGAGCGCCCAGTCAAAGTAGTTTCAAAATATTCAACAGTACGTTTATTAAATAGCAAAGAATTACAACTTTTGTACATCATTTCCAAGCATTTGCGGTCTGAAATTATCAGACGCTCCTTGGAATACGCTGACATCATATGGGACAACATACCTGAATACTTAATATACAGATTAGAAAATACACAAAAAGATGCACTCAGAACGATAAGTGGCATAACTCGTAGTGCGAGCACTCATGACGTGTATGTAGAAACCAGATTTTAACCACTTTCTCGCAGACGTGAATCCCATAGGCTAATAATGCTATACAAGATCATCAATGGAATGACTTCGGCGACTCTGTCAGATCATCTTTCGCAGCTCTCTCAAAATAGAAACCCTTACAACATACGGCATGGCAACACACTAACACCTCTCCGTTGTCGTACTGAACTCCGTCAAAACTCCTTTTTTCCCCGCAACTGTTCGTGCGTGGAATACTCTCCCAACACTTACAACTTCATCCACCTCTCTCAACGAATTCAAGAGCAAACTTAAGGCTATGTCTCATAAACATCCACCGCCTTTGTGGTTCTACGCTGGTACCAGACCAGCCAACATAAACCTGTGTAGAATCCGTAACGGTTGTAGCGGTCTGAACAGAGACCTGTTCAACAGCCACATCCCTGACACATCCAAGTGCTCATGTGCTGATCTTGATGAATCAGCTGAACATTTTCTCTTCAACTGTGCTCTTTATCTCACCCAAAGAGCCTTCTCCTTAACGGCCTATCCCTTACTGGTATCTCTCTCATGTCCCTAACAATTGGACTACTCCTGTATGGCGATGCAAATCTGGATCTGCAACAGAACGTTTTAATCGCAACCCTTGTGTGCCAATGCATACGAGACACGAACCGCTTCGACCAACAGTAAATACACGACACATTTCACACTCTACCAGCAATCGAACCTCTTAAATTAAATTCACACTCTAAAGAGTTCAAGTATGAGTGACCCAATTGCGAGCTCAATGAGTCCCACCAATCCCTCCTCGCCTCTCTCTCTCTCTCTCTCTCTCTCTCGTTCTCTCTCTCTCTCTCTCCCCTCCATTCCCTTCCCTCTTTCCCTCCCTCCCTCCATCTCGCCAGAGAACCAAAGGAAGCGTCACATGATTAATTAGAATTTCTTCAAATTTCCATTCGTAGTTTATTTGTTGCAATAATGAGATGTATCTTCATACAATTTGTTATTTCACACATCTCTAACCCTTTAACACCCAATTAGTTTAAGACAACATCATTACTTTCAGTCTATTAGCGGGTCCGGAGCACACCATTATCCGGGGGTGGGGGGGGGGGTGGTGGTTTGCGACTGGAATGACCGGCTCAGCTATCGAGCTGGTCATTCCGGTGGCAAATCCTCAGAAATGATGCTGCTATGGTCCGCGACTTAATGTTTTTCCAGACTATTGCAGAGGCCGTTTTGGTCGGCTTCAGTGTTGAAGGGTTAGACAAAACGCTATTTATTACTCTTTAAAATCCACCACCTTGAGTTTTGTATTGCAGTGTATCATCACCTGTATGGGAGACGCGGTTATAAGACATGTATGTCTTATCGTGCTCCCACTTAGACAAATTAATAAATTCTGTTTAAACCAAAGAATTACAAAGACGTACAATTTATCCAACGTGTCGGACTCTTTGAGATTTGATGACGGTCTATAGGGAACCCTTTGTGACGCAATGATTCTGAAGTCATCATACACGCGCTGAGCTGATTATGACGTCATACGAGGTCAGATGATGGATGGATACTCTGGAAAGGTGGATTATACTGATTTGTATGATTTCCTAAATACACGTGTGACGATAACCTAGAAGCGTATGTATTAAGACCACATGGGGTATGAGGCACACATGATAAGGAGCATAAACATATCTTGGGATTACATTCGATAAAAAGGTCAATGGAAAGATCATGTGGAATCTCTATTAATAAACGCACAACGTAAGCTCTCGCTACTTAAGGGCCTTAAGTATGTACTAGACAGACAATGTCTTGAAATCATGTATAGAAGTGTCATTAGACCGTCCCTAGAATATGCAGTCGTTGCCTGGGATAATATACCCGAGTATCGTGTCACCAGATTGAAAAATGTCGAGAAGGATGCTCTTAGAACTATAACGGATCTTCTGCGTAGTGTTCGTACTGCTGACCTGTATACAGAAACGGGCATGGAAAAGGCGGTGCTAGCAGGCAGGGGGGAAGCTGCATCCTAAGCCCATCTTTTCTATTCTATTCTATTCTATTCTATTCTATTCGATTTTATTCGATTCTATTCTTATTAGTTTTAGCTTAGTTTCATTTGATTTATTGTGTTGTTATGTCGTCCAGTAAGGTGTTTTCGAGGGTCATGTGATTTCGAGGGTACGTACATTTGACGTCGCTTATGTGATGTCAACAAATCATGTGCCATTAAATAGATACAGTATTTTACAACACAAGCGTAAATTTTAAAAAGATGCGCGTAGAATAAGTGATTATTTTATGCATTTTGATGTCAGTGTAGAGAAAAACATGTATTTTCACTATTACTTTTTTTAACCATGATAAAAATACCGATAAATTGTAAGGAAATGATACAAATCAATCAAGTTTTTGCGTCAAAACGACATCTGCCAGTTACTGTCCTGGGTAGCATAGCAAATCCGTTGCCATAGCAATAATTTATTTCTCTCGAAGCGCGGAACTGGCATAGGGTACTTATGTAGTTTTTAGATCTACATTGAATTGATTTTTCTTTACCCATAATGGCAATTCAAACGGGCCCTAGTTACCACATACGATATAAGTTTCAAAAAAGAATTTCCATTTTCCGGTAGGCAAAACACTTATGTTTATTTTCAATACCACATTTACGAATTTCCAAAAGAAAAACTGAAAGCTTTTAACTTTTTTAATGTTTTTGTTGCAATTTGCTGCTACCCGGTTATCATGAAATGCGGAATATAACCTGATCTGGATTTTCAACCATAAATTAAGTTCTGTGTTTGTATCAGACCTGTTTATGGTATTGTTGTCGGGGACAGACTCTCATTTTCTCAAATCATAAAAATTACATCAATTCACTGCCTCACTAGAGTTGAAATTATGCGATTACATTACCCTCGAAAAAACATGACACAATACTGAGATTACATCTGTAGACCAGGTAGTGGCTATTTATAAGCAGTAAGTTTATTTTAGGGTTTATTTTTATTTTTATGCATGTTTTATTTCAGTGAATGTTTGCTAGTTACGAAATTGACTAAATTTGTTGGTAAAATTCCTGCTCTTATATTACATCGGCGAAAATGTGCTTACACCCACGAACACCTATTATCCGATGATACCGGTACTATTATAATCGTATATATTATTTCTATAGGCCTATATTTATTATATATTATATTATATTCCGTCATTTGAAGTATTTCAACTGTATGTGAGTGGGAGACACGGTAATAAGATAAGTCTTAGAGTGCTCCCAATGAAACAAAAAATAAATACTGTTTAGACCAAGTGCTAAGGCGTCCTCCCTTTAATTTAAAACTTTATCTTTTTCAAAATGACTAATGCGATTGACTCACAATTTGTCATCAACCTATAGTTACGACTCTCTCCTTACATAAATATTATATAGTAATAATGGTAGTTAGTGTAGTCCGCGGATGATTACGTAAATAATGAAGTAAATAAATATTTCTCTTGTAAGAATTTAAATTAGCCTATAGTACAGCCAGTCCTATCTGCAACAGATACTCCATTAGCCATCAAATTAACCAGTAAAGTCGCGTGTTAGTTGTTCAGTTTTAGTCTGTTATGATGTATAACCTTTGGGGCTAGATTGTAACGGTTCAGTATAATGGGGTTTCTTACGAGCATCAGTAATAATGGAGAAGCATCAGATCGCACAGTGAGTGACTTTTTGTTTTGTGGCTATAGGCCTATGTGCTCGTGTTCGCATCAACAAATATTTAATTTCAGTCAAACCGCTTTACATTCCGAATATAGTCCTGGAGATTTATGAAAATCTATGTGTTGTGTAGGTTTGGATCTCAATGGACCTTTCCGGGTTTTAGCTATGCCCTGCCCATCTCTAGCTAAGCTCCACCCACGCTTTGACCGTGTCTGGATCGATCGATCCGTAAACTCCCTGACTATCAATTTCCGGTAAACTATTCAGGTAAGCTGTTGAATATTTTGAAACTAATTTGAGTGGGTGCTATTGCAAATTAGTTTCAAAATGTTCAGCAGAATGTTTATAAAATAGTAAGGACATACAATTCGTAAAACCACCTTTAGTCCGTCTTCAATTACGCGTTCGTGACGTTCTTACCTACTGTATCTACGTCTTTCATGACGTCATTGGATATGGCGTCAGCCTATATGTCACGTGGTTGATTATGATGCCCTATGATGGATGGATAAAATGGAAAGGTCAATTTAATAGTAGTTTCTCTCTGTAATGTTTGGCATGTGATTAAAGGAAGGGAAAGGGGAAATAACAAATGATGTGTATTGGTAATTTAATACAATATTAAATAAACTACCATCGGCAAAAAATGAAAATGAATCGGGATTATTTGAGAAAAAGTATTTACCAAATCTAGGAGCGCTAAACTTCGATCCAATTAGTGACTTCGCTGGTGATTCGCACTCCGCCGTGTGTCAACTGTATGAGCAGGTATAGCACACCTGAATATAGTTTTGCGATAAGAAAAGTAATCTCTATAGGCGCCGATGTAGAGCGATTAACTCACTACTGCTAATTCACTATTGAGCCTTTTGAAAACGTTACATTTGAAAGCCACGTTTTCTGGTTGAAGCAACAGGTTTCGGTCAAAATGATTTTAAAATACACTGCTGGTTTCCAAGGTCTCCTACTGAGTATTTTGAAATTAGCGTAACTGAATGCAGATCCTGTCTCTGGAAACAACGGCTTGCCAAATTGTTTTAAAACGAGGCAGTATATGGTTCCCGCCAGAATTACATTATTAATTATTTTGATTTAATTCTGTTTTTCACTGGTGGCTATAGGTTGATTATTATATAAAGCTGTCACTCAAGAGCATATGTTAGTTCCGCGATCCTTTCCTTTAATGAGTAGGCTAGATATCAGTTTACGTTTACATCCGTTGCAGTGAGAGCATCTGAAAATGAACGTATGAGTATTGCTATGTAAACCATAAGCACGTATATATTTATATATTTATAGTGCATTGTATAATTAATTGCATATATTGTATTCCAACCGTCGATGCAAATTGTCTGCTTATTTCCCTCCACATGCCATCCATGGATATGCAATATTTATATCACAATGATGCAAATTACACTTAAAACTCTCGAAAATGAAAGTATTTCATTAGTTTCAAACATGTACTCCCAACTGAATATGGGGAATGATAAGTTATTATCAGGCTAGCTCATTGACTATCATTCTGAAGCACCCACTGTTCGCCCAACATGAAATTCACTGAACTGGGCCAATGGCTCCAGTAACATTAATATACTGTATAATATACTGAATATTAACCCCTCCAAACCAAAAGGACACCACCAAAATCCTTCACTATATCCTGGTGGATATTTTCAAGCTTGCCTGACTGGGAGCTGTTTCTGTTTATGGCAGAAACAGGTTCTGGTTAGGTCTGTTTCAAAATATTCAACAGGTTTCCTGTATAGCTACATTGAAACTGAGATTCTGGTAACTCACGGCTCGAAGGGTTAATATCAACGCATGCTTATTGGTATGTAAGCCCTAAGCAAGCACATTATTATATATAATTATAATATAATTAACTGCATATGCCTATATTCTCCACTGTCATAACACATTGTCTAGTTATTTACTTCGACAGAGCACGGGCCTCCCGCAGCTAGCATAAAATAAACATATTTAAATCTATTATGTTATGTGCAAAATATCTCCACTGCCATACAGTATCTAATAGCCTAACCGTTAGCCCCACAAGGTATTGTAATAGTCTAGTAGAAATAAAGTGAACTTGATCTTGAATAGGTAGTGGTTGATATGTTCTGTCTCGTTACAGTCTGGACAATTTTGGGTTTCTAGCAGGTTAAAACAAACTAATTGGTCATTTCGCTCGCTACATTTGTTTCTTAATTTTGTGTGTGGAACGTTCAGGCTTTGTCCTCGATAGGAATTGTATGTTGGTAGGCCTACAATAGATTTAGAATTTGGATTTATGCTTTCTTTAAACTGCGATAGTGTTGCTGAATTCTGTGTCTTTGTGTCTAATTCACCTTTCCAGAGTATCCATCTATCATCTGACGTCATAATCAGCTAAGCGGCATGTAGGAAGACGTCATAAGCACAACGTCATAAATTATTCTAGTTGGCACGGCCCGTCTTTAGAGCTTAATACTCCAACACGTTGTATAAATTGTATGGCTCTGCTATTTAATAAACATGCTGTTAAATACTTTGAAACTAATTTGACCGGACAGCAACAGCGCCCAGTCAAATTAGTTCCAAAATATTCAACAGCTTACTTGTATATTTCTCTGGAAGTTGCTACTCAGGGAGTTCCGAGATCGATCGATCCCAACACGAGCGTGGTGTGGTTGGAGCTTAGATGGAGGTGGGCGGGGCATTGCTAAAACTGGAAAGGTTCATTGGTTCCACAAGTGTATTGAGCTCGGGTAAAAAGGAGCGTCCGAAGACCTCTAGGCATGTCTGTTCTTCCAGATAATTATTTTTGTTATGTAAGCTGTAATTAGTTGCTCGAGAACGGCTCCCGAAGTGTGATACCAGCACTCTTCGTTTATGATTTTACATAGGAGTACCGATTTTGGGGGTGGAGGTGGGAATTTTCGTCGGTATGTCAGCGTCTCCAGTTTTATTTCGCTATATAACAGTATTCGGGGAGGCCAGTTATTATACGAAAAAGCCTCCTCTTGGCGGTTTTCCAGTAGTTGTGAGGCGTTCTGTACATCCATCCCATGGATGCTGGGATAGTAAAACTGACATGTCACGAGAAATCAGTCGTGGACTGACTCAAGTTCTCTTTATTTCTTCCAGGCTATACAATAGCATATGGAGGTAAATCTATTTATATCATACAGTGGCGGTGGTGCAATATTTTAAAAACCGTTTACGTGGAGTATACATTTCTCCTTAGAACACTGGTATCTTTGCATTTGTGTTCCAAAATCGTGATCAGATAAGCTCCCGAATATATTCGAACCAGTCTGACCGGATGGTGCTGCTGCCTTAAGCAACAATTACCCCCAGTCAATCTAGTCCCAATATACTCAGCACCATATTCACACACCTTAGTGGTTCTATGGATATATTAACGGATAAGTAACCTCATCCCGTGATATCTATAGAGATGATCTAATAGGCCACTCAGAAACTATGCAAGTATTTTCAGCTTTTTATCGTGCAGCTATGGTGCAGCTAAGAAAAGATATTTAAGCTTGAGTAGTTAAATGGTGATAAATTTCTACAGCCTATGATGGCTGTCATGATTTACTTTTCAACCAATCAGAAAAAACCTAGCGCGTCTGCCTTGGTATATGCCCTCAGTCATAGACGTGACATCTATAGGTTGACAATGCTGTATAAAAGCAACCATACAGGTAAGCTCTTGAATATTTTGAAATAATTTGGCCGGGAGTTGTTATAGGCAGCAACAACTTCCAGTCAAATTATTTCCAAAATATTCAACAAGATTATTATTACATAATAAAAATGTAATGCATTGGCGCTTGCATTACATCACACACTACTGATAGATGGGGCAAAACGGCGGAGATCACTGTTCAACATGTATACGATATTACAAAGCAGATAATTCTGATACAGACAAGTAAAAGTGGCATGACTAGGCTATCACTTCCGCGCCACTCTACAAATACGTTATCGATTTCGAAGTCCTGGAATACTACCCTATGTTATCCGATAAGCACTGCCCACTAACAACTACCTTAAATTGTAATAAAGATCCTGACATACACAGGCCCTCCCTACTCGACAAGCAAAAAAATATCTGAAAAACCATACACAAGATGGAAAAATGAGAAACGAGATATGTTTATTAGAACACTAGAACAATATCCGAACCTAACTGAATTAAACGCGCAAATCGTGGCTGGGACATTAAATAACAGAGAACTAGACGATATTGCAAGCGACCTGGCAATCATTTCTCCTGGTGCTGCACGCCGACATAAGCATAGAAACCTTAGAACTAACAAGCCATGGTTTAATAAAGAGTGCCGTCTAGAAAGACAAAGGTACACCGCAGCAAGAACAAAGAATAAACTCAACAGGAATAATACAAACAGGCAACCTATGATCAATGCTAGCAAGGAATATAAACAAACTACGACTATAGCATTCAATCGGCATAAATATACGTCTAGAGACAAATTTAGGGAAATGAGTAGCAAAGACCCAAAATCATATTGGAACCTAATAATACCTCCTGTAGAAATCAATGACATGTATGGGTACTATAAGCAGTTGAATGAAATTGAAGACCAACCTGCTGAGGAAACGTCGATTGAAATATGGCTTGCAGATAACGAGAACTCAGTCCTTGACAACCCAATAAGCAAAGATAAAATATATAAAGCTATAAAAAAAACAACCGGTAGGCGTTCATGACGTTCTAAATGAACGCATAAAAGTTACAAAACACATAATGATAGATTTATATGTCTATCTATTTAACAAAGCACACGATAGCGGAAATATAGCGGAAATATTCCAACTACATAGACATAAGGTATTATTATACCAATATTCAAGAAGGGTGACCAAAAACACCCAAAAAACTAGAGGCCCATAGCACTACTAAGTTGTATGGGGAAGCTGTTTACATCCATCCTATCAAGCAGCATCACTACATATCTACATGAATCCCAGCTACCAAGTGAAAACCAAGCAGGATTTCGTGGACAATATTCAACCATGGATCATACGTTCACACTATCATCCTTAATAGAAATTTTAACAGGAAAAAGAGGAAATTATATTGTGCACACATTGATTTCGTAAAAGCGTTTGACAAGGTATGGCTGGCTCGTCTATGGCAAACACCAATATAGCATAATATAAAAGGCAAATTATTCCGCCTTATCCATAATATGTACAGAAATATTAAATCAATGGTAACTTTAAATGGAAAATTATCGCAGATATTCACAAGTAATTATGGCGTCAGACAGGGTGAAAATCTATCACCAATAGTATTCTCCATTTACCTAAACGATCTACAAACCTTTCTTGAAAACAAAAATCGCAAGCAATTAGAGTTTAGTCCCGGACAAGCTGACCTAGAAATAATGTTTAAAATCATATTACTACTATATGCAGATGATACAATACTTATGAGCGATACTAAGGATGAATTCCAAGAACTTCCGGACAGCTTTGGTTCATACGCCGATAAATGGAGGCTAAGGTTAGACATTGATAAAACCAAGGTTATGATCTTCGGCACCACGCGTCACATTTGGCATAAAATAAAATTTAGCATGGATGGGAAAAACATTGAAGATTGCGGCGAATATAAACACCTGGGTATAACCATGTTTTCCAACGGCAAATTCAACAAAGCCCATACACACAAGAGAGGGCAAGCTCGTAAGGCATCATTCTCGCTACTCAAAAATGCAAGAAGACTGGACTTACCCGTGGATTGTCAATTAAAACTGTTCCATCAGCTGGTAGAACCCATCCTATTATATGGCTGCGAAGTAACTGGGGCCGAAATTTGCACCGAGTTAGACAAAGTAAAAACAGACTTTATCAAATATGTACTAAAAGTATATCGTAGCCCACCCAAGTATATGGTGCTTTGTGAAACCGGCGAAATACCAATTGGCCTACAAATTAAGCAGCGCATATTGAAATTCTGGTTGATACTAATCAACGGGAAAGAAACGAAACTATCTGTGAATATCTACCAGTATATGCTAGGAGATTATATTCAAAATGGAACGCCGTACACGTGGTTAAGCCACATAATACAGATCCTAGATATGACCGGATTTAGCTACATAGGGACAAATCAGGAAATAGGTCACAATAATATTAATGGAATGTATAAACAAGTTTGCCAATCACTAAAGGAGCAATTCGTACATGGGGAGGGAGGAGGACATGTATAAATCATGGAAAGGTAAAACATACAATATATTTAAAACCCAATTTGGAACGGAGCCATATTTACTTAAATTGGAGGGTTGCGAGAGGATCACACTGACACAATTCAGAACAGTGATGCGTAGCTTATCAATCGAAGCAGGACGCTGGAAGGGGATAGTTAGAGATGAAAGAGCGCGTACCCTATACACTACGAAAGATATAGGAGATGAATATCATTATGTTTTTATATGCGATTAGGCCTACTTTGAAAAAGAAAGGAGGGAACTCTTTACTAAATACTATTGGGTGAGACCAAACTATTATAAATTCTATAGATTATTCTCTTCTCCAAAACAAAAACTACTTGTGAAGCTGTACAAATTAATCAAAATAATAAAACTAAAATTCCCTCCAAGCAAACCTAATCATAATAAAAAGAAGGCAACTGCATATACAACGGCAGCAATGACGACAGCGACAACGGCGACGACGACGGCGAATGCGACCGTCATATGACGACACAATAATAACACCACCGCCACCACCACCACCACCACCACCACCATAACCAACAACAACAACAACAACAACAACAACAACAACAACAACAACAACAACAGCAGCAGCAGCAAACGCGCTAGCCACCACCGGCGGCAAAACAATAACAACTAGAATGCGCAGTCGATGGCATGCCATCACAAATCCCCACGCATTAACCACTTCGAGCTTTACCCTCACTTTGACCCAAAACACAATAAATTCCTTGAAATGTAGTTTCAATGGGTAATGGGTTTCAAAATGAAACGCAATGATTCCCATTTGAAATGTCAAGTTTCTATCTGAGAGGATGTGCGCGTAGTTCCACTACAATTGGCTGATGCCCAATTTGCCCATTGACCATTGCCCTCAGATTGACTCACGGACAAAATAATTTGTTGTACTGTAGTCTACTAACTACAAGCTTCAAAATGATATTTGACATGACCACATCTGATCAAATTTATTTTTTCCCCACCATTTCCCCCACCTTGGGCTGATATCAAAATTCCAATGTGTCAAACACATCCTTGCCCATAGGTGTAATTATCCTCAAAAGTTTCAAGTTTCTATCTGAAATGGTGTGCGAAGAGTTGCGCTACAATGGATTGGCGCCCAATTTTGAACTTTTGACCCTGCCCCTACATTCAGTTTGACCCACGATCAAAATAATTTCTTGTACTCATGGGCTTCAAAATGAGATGTGACATGACGACCTTTGCATACATTTAGATTTTGACCCACAGTCCCTACACCCTAAGCCACGCCCCTGTGAATCATAACAAAATTGTAAAAGTGCCATGTACATCCCTGGACATATGTGTAAACATACCCAAAGTTTCAAGTTTCTATGTGAAATAGTCTAGGAGAAGTTGTGTTACAATCGATTGGTGCCCACCTTTGACCCAGCCCCCTAACCTCAGTTTGGCCCAAGATCAAAATAA
The DNA here is from genome assembly GCA_034401795.1 of Chaetoderma sp. LZ-2023a. NCBI lineage: Eukaryota > Metazoa > Mollusca > Caudofoveata > Chaetodermatida > Chaetodermatidae > Chaetoderma > Chaetoderma sp. LZ-2023a. The sequence goes on along the minus strand of CM067366.1, from coordinate 92,156,473 downwards.
TTCCTTGTACTGTCTACTCATCATTGGCTTAAAAATGATATGCAACATAACAACCATGAAATTTATTTTTACCCCAAATTTCCCACCCCAGGGCCATACTCCTGGAGTCATACCAAAATTCCAAAAGTGTCACGCACATCACTGGCCATATGTGCAATCATCCCCAAAGTTTCTATCTGAAATGGTCTATGAGGAGTTGCATTACACTCGATAATTACTGGCCAATTTTGACCTTTTGTCCCCGCCCCCCCCCCCCCCACCCCGGGGAGGGGATCAGAACAAAATTCCAAAAGTGTTATGCACATTCTTGCCCATAGGTATAATCATCCTGAAGATTTCAAGTTTCTCTCTTAAACGGTCTAGAAGGAGATGCGTTACAATCGATAAGTGCACAGACGACCGGACACGGGTCGCATCACATAATCCCCACCTTTGCTTCGAAATGCCTGGGGACAATAAGGTAACATGAAACCAAGATAACAATTTGTACATATTGCCTCCGCCACATAATTGTAAATTGTACATTCCCTATATGTCATTGTGAAAATGACCTGGGTGTAAATAAATGTATCTGAATCTGACTCCAAATTTCTGAGCCATGTTCCAAGAGAGGCCATAGATAATATATGCACATATGCATGAACGTCTTCCGTAAAAGAAGCCACTTGATTTTTCCCATTATTATTATTATTATTATTATTTTTTTTTTTTTTTTTTTTTTTTTTTTTTTATAAACGTCGGGAATGTTGTAATCGCATCCGCCTGTCTGTCCGTCTCTTTTTCCGTCCGTCCGTCACGCTATCTCCTCCCAAACTGTTGGGTTGAATTTAACCAAATTTGGTCTGTGGGTTACCCATATGATTTCGCTTTGCAAGACGGTATTTATATTTCACTTGGCCCCACGGGTCGGGACACGGGTCAAAAGGTCAAATTTTAACCTGTGGAAATTGATTGTAACGTATCTCCTTCGAAACCGTTGGACAGACTTCAATGAAATTTGGTATGTGAGTTACACATATCAATGTGGAGTACATGACCACATTTACATTTGGCCTCGCCCCATGGGGTCCGTGTGGTCAAAGGGTAAAAAATTGATTGTAATGCAACTCCTCCGAAACCATGGGATGGAATTTAACCAAATTGGAATGTGAGTTACCCATATCAATGTGGAGCAGATGACCACATTTACATTCGGTCCCACCCCTTTGGGGTGAGTGGGGTTCAAAAGGTCATGAAATTGATTATAATGTAACTCCTCTGATACTGTTAGATGAAATTTAACCAAAGTGGGTATGTGAGTTACACATATGATTGTGGAGTGCAAAAGGATATTTACATTTAGCTCAGCCCTCAGGAGAGCGGGGGCATTGGTCGAAAGGTCAACTCACTTGGAGTGCTCCTCCAGAACGGTTACATGGAATTCAACCAAATTTGATATGTGAGTTACCCATATGATTGCGGAGTGACAGAGATTTACATTTGGCTCCGCCGCCAGGGGGTGGTGGGGTGGGTGGGTGGGGTGGTTGGGGGGGGGGATGGGGTGTGTGTCAAAAGGTCAACTTTTAACATGCAGAAATTGATTGTAGCGCATCTCCTCCGAAACCGGTGGGCAGAATTCAGCCAAATTTGGTTTGTAAGTTACCCATATCAATGTGGCGTGCAGGAGCACATTTACATTTGGCTCCGCCCCAGGGATAGGTGTGGTTGGGGTCAAAAAGATAAAAAAATGTATTGTAATGCAACTCCTTCGGAACGATAGGATATAATCCAACCAAATTTGGAATGTGAGTTACCCATATCAATGTGGGGAGAATCACCACATTTACATTTGGCCCCACCCCCTTTGTGGTGGGGTGGGCGTACCAAAAGGTCATGAAATTGACAATACACTGTTGAATGAACCAAATTGAATATGTGAGTTACCCACTTGGTTTCGGAGTGCAAAAGGACATTTGCCTTTGGCTCCGCCACCTGGTGGTGGCTGTGGGGGTCAAAAGTTCAAAGCGAGGAGCGTGGGGATTTGCGATGATGCCTCATCGACATAACAATCTAGTTATTATTGTATGCGGTGTGTCCATTTAAAATCATGTGGGAAAATTATACCTAAATACTCGTAGGTTGCGACAGTGTTGATTCTGGTGCTTTTGATGGAGAGATTTATTATCCCAACGTTTTAAAAAAACGTCGGGGATATTGTAATCGCCTCCGTCCGTCTGTCTGTCCGTCCGTCCGGCACGCTGTCTCCTCCCAAACCATTTGGCGGAATTAAATCAAATTTGGTATGTAGGTTACCCATATGATTCCGCTTTGCAAGACAATATTTAGATTTGGCTCTGCCCCCAGGGGGTCGTGACAGGGGTCAAAAGGTCAGATCAGTTGTAACACAACTCCTCTGAAATCGTTAGACGGAACTCAACTAAATTTGATATCTGAGTTACCCATATGATTGCAGAGTGCAAGAGGTCATTTAGATTTGGCTCCGCCCCCAAGGGGTGGGAAAGGTGTCAAAAGGTTAAATTTTAACCTGCGGAAATTGATTGTAACGCATCTCCTCCGAAACCGTTGGACAGAATTCAACCAAATTTGGTATGTGGATTACCCATATTAATGTGGAGTACATAAGGGTCAAAAGGCAAAAGATTTGATTGTGATGCCAGACCTCTGACACTGTTGGACAGAATTAAACCAAATTTGATATGTCAGTTACCCATATCAATGTGGAGTGGACGAGCACAGTTACATTTGGCCCCGGCCCCAGGGTGGTGGATGTGGTCAAAAGGTCATGAAATTGATTGTAATGCAACTCCTCTGACACTGTTGGACGGAATTCAACCAAATTCGGTATGTGAGTTACCCATATGATCGCGGAGTGCAAAATGACATTAACATTTGGCTCTGTGGGTTGTGGAGTGTGTCGGAGATGGGGGATAATTGGTACCTTAACGGGTCTGAATTAGAAATAGGGAAATATTTAAAATATTTAGGAATTTTATCTAGTACTACAGGTTCCTTTATGGAGTCTCTGAGAACTTTAGAGGATCAAGGGCAAAAGGCTGTATTTTCATTACAACAATCACGTAGCAATGTTGTATGGTTAAAGCCAAATTATTACTGTAAGTTGTTTGACAAACTGGTGACACCAATATTATCTTATGATAGTGAGGTATGGGGCTTCCACAGAGGTTACGAAGTCGAAGTGTCATCTTGGGTTTTGTAAACAGATTTTAAAAGTTAAGCAAAGTACCCCAAATTGTATTATATGTGGGGAGTTGGGGAGGGTGCATCTGTACCTGATGAGAGAAGTAAGAATTTTAAAATATTGGTTCAAGAATCTGGAATTTGACGATCACAAATTAGTAAAATATCTGTATAGAGCAATGTATAATGACTGGTTTAATAATAATTACTGTAATAACTGGGTCAGAAAACTGCGAGATTTGTTATGTTTTAATTATGTATGGGAAACGCAAGGCGAGAATGTCGATAGGGGACATTTTATTTCTCTGTACAAGCAAAAGGCTATGCATAATTTCAACCAAGAATGGAAGGGGGCAGGGGCAGTTAGAAAATAGCAGAAAATGTAGGTTATATAAACATATTTCGTCGGATATATCATATAAACATTATTTAGACAAAGTTAGAATTGCCAAACACAGACATGCGTTGTGCCAGCTTCAAATGGGTTCGCATAAGTTGCTCGTAGAAACGGGTCGATGGTATAAGCCTTTATCAATACTGTTGATTGAAAGAATATGCTTCTCATGCGACGATATGGAAGAGAAGTACCATTTTATTTTAGTTTTCCCACTATGTCAAGAATACCGAAAGAAAAATATAAAATCCTACTATTGGAAACATCCAAGCATTTTTTAAGCGGGCTGAACTGAATGAGTGCGGAATCTGAGGGACCCATGTTTCCGGTGAGCGTTAGGCCATTTGTTTTATCGTTCTGCCTAGTTAACTTTAGCATGCTTAGCTCTACGAATTGTATTGTATGGTATTATTCACCCCATATGTACCGTAATATGTTATATATTGGTGAAAAATGCATAAATAATATGCTCAAGATATGTTTAAACTGTGTGAGCCCGCCTTTACAAAGGTTTTTATTCTGTTGAAGGGCGAGTGAGCATAACGTTTTAAAGAGAATTTCACTGTATTAGTTATAAGAGTAGATAAATGTATAGCATAATAATGTAATTGCCAATATGCATACCGTATAAATATACACCCAAGGGCCTATGTCTTATTGTGAAAATAAATCAATCAATCATCATATATTTCATCCAAATCAATTAATCATCAAATTTGTTTATCATGTGAAGCCGCCATTTTTAGATGTCTCAATAGAATAGCCAGGGTGTCGACCATCCATAAAGGGCCATGTATCCGTTACCAGCCCACCCCTCGTCAACTATTCCTACGATCAAATACTGATCCGTTGCCATAGTCAGTAATGCAGCACACGATGACGCGTGTCCACAACTATTTCTACCAGCGCAATAAAGCAATCTTGAACGAACTCGTTTATGTTTTCCCACTCCCTCTCCATCTGAGATGCCACATTGGTGCTCTGCCAGAAAAATCATCTTAGTCAGGAAACCATCCTGATAATGCACGTGTAGCACGGCGAGTACGCTTCCCTGGCGCCTCCTCTGGGTCCCCCCCCCACCAACCCCCACCCACCCCACCCCTCCGCAGGCCGGACCATTGTCCTATCGTCCTACGTCGAGGAGCCATCCACCTGCATGTCCTCTGCGACTCAACGAAGTGCTGGGGTCTCGGGTTCTCATAGTGAGGGGGCGCCTTTGTCGGCTACAAACTTATGCCGGCTGTGTAGTGAGATGGCGGAACCTCTTCGTCCCTGCGGGGTCGAGCGCGCATTCACTACCAAAGGATTTATCTTGACTGTCACGTTGGAAGGGTTCGAAGCCCTGACGCTGGGTGTACCAGAGGTAGTCTGGGGGGGGGGGGGGGGGGGGCAGATGCGTAGGGAAGTAGAAACTGCCCTCTTCTTCTGACTCAGATCTTTCAGAGGCAATCCACCATGCCGAATGGTACAAAAAGGCAACATAACTCAGATTAACGAGATAACAATGGTATGTCTTGAAGAAAGGATGAGTAAGAAGTCCTTCGACAAGACACTTAATGTAATAAAATAGTAAATCATAAAATAATAATAGTAAAATCATTTGTGTAAATAAAACTTGGCACATAGGTATTCCCTACCAGGTTTACGAACAGAGAATTAACCTGGTATAAATATGCAAGGTATATAGCTCCTCCTAGTTTATCTACTTTTCGCGGATGATGATCCAATAAAAAGCCAGACGTAAATTTATTGGTTGTAGGAATAATCTGTAATTTTCAACACGAAAAGGCTGTATAATGAATTCATTGGATTGATTACTCTTGTTATGGATGAAATAATAAGAAATAACTGTATAAACATCTTAAGGGGTTTTCAGAAGTATTGACATGTGTACGAACTGAAATTGAGAGTGATGAGGGAATACAGTTGAGGACTATGGGTACACTGGATGAATATCACAGATGACGATCGAAACGCAAAGCAGTTTCCATCGTTAGATGTCACAAACTAAATATTTCAAGATCGGAAGAATTACCCATACAGAACCCTTTATGACGTAATAGTATAAACTTGAACGGACGAATTTCTGTTCTACTCCACTCGAATGACTGTTTACCTGCTTATACCATCAAAAGGACACGGAAATCAATGAGGAACTAATTTATCTAGAATATCTAACTAAAAGCTTGACATCATCAATTCAACACTAAGAACCTCGAGACCGAGTTCCCAGCTCTTCCGTTGGCAGTATATTCATTCTAGAGATTGACCACATAGGTGACAGTTTTCTGGTGCACGTAGCATGGAGAGAAGCTGTTTCTGAGAAAGGCAACTAGCAAGCTATTATAATTCATAGCAATCTCAATCAGAAAAGTCAATAGAAGTCAAGATTGCCACTGACTAATACAATTAAATTGTCGCTCCCGTGGTGTATGGTTGAGCATATTTTGAGAACAAATGCTCTTCCGTAAAGGAGGAGTATCTGTCGAAAGTGTTATCAACGTCCCGTCCATCTATAGAGTTCGGTTGTCGCCACTGCATCCCTGTGACCGTCAGTTGGCACGTCTACCAACAATTTGAACCATAAGAGACCCAGGCCGAACCACGTTTACAACCCGTCAGAAAAGGCATGTAGAGAAACGTGAAATCATAATCAGTCGATGTCTGTTGTTAAATTATAACGTAGAAACTGTACATAACTATGAAGAGAAGTGAAGCGTATGTTCCGATTTTAGGTGATTAGACTTAACATAAATAATTGTAGCAATCATTAGTAATCCATGAAGCTATCATGGAGATATCATGTGGTAGTATTACTAACCTAAACATGAATATATGATGTTGCCTAATTATAGCATTCTGGACACTAGCTGGGAATTACTGGAAATTATTATGCTAAGGTAATGACCCATGGAAAGCCTGTAATTCCCCCTAATTATATGGTGTTATTAATAAAGTGTTGAGGTTAAAACCTGACCGGTGCCAAGGTATAATAATCCTATTAAGCTATAATTGGATCCAAAAGTGTTACTTACATGCCAAACACTGGAGTGTGGCATCTAACATCTGCTAACAGGCAAACATATGCACATCATGATGAATGATGGATTCCACGCTCATTCAGTGTGATGAGGTAAATACGTTTGCCAGTTGACGCTGAAAAGTCACTCGGGCCAAAGTGACTGCTACAGGAACGTATTACTATTTGCAGCTCTAGACTAGCTTGGAAAGTCGCCAATCTTGAAAGCTGATGCTTCTGCAAAGGCAGTGGATCACATGCAGGAATTAGCACGAGAAGATAAGGAAGTCTGGCTCGTTCCGGTTCCTTGCGAACCTAGATGTCTGGGCAACCGCTAAATGATGATGATGTAGAAGCAACCCGATAGCTTCTGTCTGCAACGGATGTAAGTTGCGGATGTGAATTTACGGAAGGACATCCGCATCCGCCTGTCTTAAGTAACGTAAGACAGTTCTAGTGCCTTCACTGAATTTTGGTACCATCTCGCTGGAGTTTCCCATCGCTAAGCGTGGCGGACTAGACAGTAACTAAGAAAGTCTGGTATTACTGAAGGGGAAAGTTCTCTCAGAATAACGTTGTTGTCTGGAAACTACTTTTACTACTTTCTTCTTCTAATAAACTGTTCAACGGTCGGTTTGACCTACTGATACTAATAAACATATCACAGAATTTCTTCAGACGCCAGCTGGCTCCCGGGCGTGGACAATGCCGAGAGAGCCCACATATACTTAGGCAAAACGTTCCCGTTAAACTAATGTTATAAATTGACTAGCATTCGACTAGTTATAGGGAAATAATTTCGGTGACCCGATAATGTCCACGTGGAGGGCAAGCGAAGGGTGGAAACCGTATTTCGATATAGCTGGAGATCCTTAAATTTAAATGCGACGGCTGGCATGTCCCTCACTATCAAAACTTTATGAAAATGCGCAAATGTGGTTGCCGAAACAACTTTTTTTATACTCAGACCCTCCATTTCAGAAAGGCGCACTAGATGAGTGATGGTCCAATCAGCGCGCATGTGATGGCGCATGAAGTAGGCCACGTGACTATTATTTATGCGCCAAGAACCTTTTCCTGTAAATAACATCCCAAGCATGATCGCTGGATAACTTCAACCCTCCATAACTCAGTAAATATGGCCTACTGAGCCGATTATGAATCCAGATTCGCGATGCCCGGTAAATCCTATATCGGAAAATTGCAAATACGTCTCCTGACAATGCTGTTTCAAGGAAACGCCACTTAAATTAATTATGCCTTTTATATGTGCAATTGACATGTATGTAGGCAATGTACAGTTGCGCGCCCCATTAGTACACAGATAGCATGACATTCGCAGGAACTCTGGTCCAGCCACAGTGCTTGGAGAAAGTACACTTGCGAATTCATACCCGAGTACTGATCCAGTCTCTGCCTACGGGTGTATCTGGGTGGGTGGGTGGGGTGGGGTGGAGGGGCGGGGTGGGCGTGGTGAGGGGGGGGGGGGGGAGCTCCATCCGACTCCGAATTTGTATCCGGGGAGGAGAGCCAACTGACTCCGGACTTTTCTTACACACGTTACTGGACCAGCACTGAGCCAATACCGGGCCAAGAAATGGCCATGTGTCGGCCCACTAATCTGTGTTATAAGTACAATAGCTACAATTCTGAATAACTTCCATATATGTGCTTATATGTATACGCATATAGTTTATTGAACACGTGCGTAATAAATAGTGTGCCACGCACCCAGCAGCTTTCTCAGTTCCTTAACCCAGATATACGTGTTCGCAGTCTTACGCGGTATATAATGAACCGTGGCATCGTGCAACGCTTGGCATCGTGCAAGCGACAAGTGATGACTGGTGGAGGGGGGGGGGGGGGGGGGGGGGGAGAGACACGGTTTCCCCAAAACAATATTGACACAATTTTTAAAACTTAAACTCTAGGTAAACATACTTCTCTGAACATCAATTTTTCAAAACTCTCAAGTGAAGGTACCCCGACTCCTCCCATGCACACATAGATTGGATTATATATTATATTTAATTGATGATGTTGGGTTGCTTGATACCAAACATATTTGATTCAGCGCACGGACACGTTTACTGACAAATGCTGGCACACAATTTCATACAAGTAGGCTTCAAATATATATAACTATCATCTCGATATATGCCATGGCTTTGTGTAATTCTAGCCATATACCCGGTCCGTGCCTAGTACCATGCCGTATACAATGTATTGTTGAATCCTAAAAAAGATTTGAAACCTCTCTGTGCGTTTCTCTGAAATACTCGCTTATCATACACAGTGTATTTTCGCATAGACATAAACAAAATGGTGGGACAAATTGCAAAAATTTATACGATTTCATCTTCGATTCCCAATGTTTTTTACAGATTTGATTGCCTCGCTGTCTTGAAACGGTGAATTATTGCCGGTGCATTGTGTAAAACAAAACTAGGTTTGCAAAGATATTTATCACCGCACATTTTGAAGAAGAAACGTTCAGGGCTATCGAAAGCACCTCCGTCTGTCCATTTGTCCGTCCCGCTATTTCTGCCAAAATCTGTTGCTGGAATTAAATTAATTGATTATAATGTGTATTAGCCATTTGGTTGTAGATTGTGATATACCCTTTATATTGGTCTTCAACCATTGTGAAGGAGCCGGTGGCAGCGAGTTAAAAGGTTAATTTTGGTGAATGTATGTGTATTTGCGATACCGCAATTGCGATACCGCACCATCGCCTGTGTGTTCTAGACAAATATGACCTTTTAAAAATGTTTGTGAATATGGCTTGCTGACATATATATTGTCTAGATTCATTTAACTATTTTACAGGAGAAACTGGACAAAGTAATTTTGCAGTTAGCTGTATGTCGATGTTTAGGTCCAGAAATGGTGGAGATGGCCTTAGAGAGAATCTAATTTAAAAAGGATATTCTTTGGTTGGTGTTGGGACCACTCTGAATACCCAGCTGGTTGGTCATCACTACTGGTTGAACCGGCAGATCATGTTTGTTTTAACATGGTAACTTTGACACCAGAACTAGTATCCACATTTTCCGCCCACACTAACCATAAATAGAAATTTATGTCTTGCACGACGCCTCAATGACACACATATGCACCTGCCCTGTTGTGGAGCATATCGTAAATGTTTTACTATGACGTTGTTACTTGGGAGAACTCTATATGTAGTCTACTTTGTCATCATTAAGTTCATAGCGACATAGACACGCAATTCACCTTTCCACAGTATCCACCCATCATATGACATCATAATCAACTACATGATGTGTAGAATGACATCATAATGAATGACGTCATGAATGACTTCGATAAGTACGTCACGAATGCGTTGTTGTACAAATTGTATGTCTTTACTATTCAATAAATATTCTGTTGAATATTTTGAAACTAATTTGACAGGGTGCTGTTGCTGTCATAGGCAGCAACAGCACCCAGTCAAATTAGTTACAAAATATTCAACAGAACTTTCCCTGTATAGTTTTCAGGAAATTGATAGTTAGGGCATTCGGGGATCGATCAATCCCAACACGGCGAAGTGTGGGTAGAGCTTAGCTAGTGATGGGCGGGGCATAGCTAAAAATGGAAAGGTCCATAATACATACAGTCTATTTAGGTATTTAGACACTCTTTAGATAGGCTGCATAGACGTTATGTAGATACAGAAACACATTAGACAATCAGTTACGTCAGGGAAAATGTGTTTAAAGACCTGTGACTCGTTCTAGAGATATAATGAGGCAGAGCGGGTGACTTCAAGAACAATAATTAGGCAGTTCCAAACTCATCTAAGAGCTATGATGGAGCACACAGGGGACTCGTTCAAGTCTATTACGTAACAGGCCGGGGACTCGTTCAAGAGATATAATCAAACAGAGGACTCATTCAAGGCGATGAGTGAAAGCTGTGTGTGTGTGTGTGTGATTAACATCTGCTGATTAAGGTAATTCCATTATTTCTTTACACTTTATTCATTACCTTACTTTCAATTCACAACCGCATCGTCTATGGCGAAACGAATTAATTTGCTAAATACATTGTGGACCGCAGAATGGAATTCCCATTGGTTCTATGAAATGCAATATTAGTGGTAGAAAGTATTCCACTTAACCTAGATTGATGCGAATGTGGAACATCAGTGTATACGTCACAATGGACGTGTCTCTAACCTGACCTTACACACTGGAGCTGTTGACCTAGTCATTCTGTCCCACAGCTATGACTTAATACCAGTAAGAACAGAAATGACATCCAATCCATGGACAATATTCAAATACTCAACCAAGCTAGCTTTTAATATCCAAATGTGTTTCTGTGGCAACCAGTTTACTGCTGCTAATATGCGCCCGGTGCTGGTAGACGTAGAGTTGGTGTCAATAGTGGATATGGCGTTCCTAAATGCCGAGACAGCAATGTATATCTTACAGTAAAATCGTTTTCAAAATAACCACCAGGAAATAGATAATAAAAGATCTAAGTTGCTCCGATTTAGCAGAGAAAGGATCACGTGTGTCGTGGATTGTTTTGTTTTATAGCTAGCAGATATATAACATTATGTCTGATTTAGATCATTGCCGCAAGGGTGGACGTGTTTCTCAGAACTGTAGATTGTTATTAGCGACAGGATTTGGACGAGACAGTCACGCGAAAGATTGATCACATTAATGGACAGTGGCTATTAGGAGGTTCCAGCCGATATTGTTTGAAAGTGTTTGCTAACAATATCAAACCAGAAAAAATTAATTTGTAGGTAAGTTCAGATTTAAGATGGATCCGATCTGTCTTATGAATAATAATAATAATAATAATAATAATAATAATAATAATAATAATAATAATAATAATAATAATAATAATAATAATAATAATGATAATAATGATAATAATAATAATAATAATAATAATAATAATAATAATAATAATAATAATAATAATAATAATAATAATGTACTGATATTTTGAAACACTCAGGCATTCAATGATCAGTTAATAAATTTCAAAGCAAAATTCAATCTATTTTAATAGTCATCTTCAGTTTATGTTCAACCTTTACTGCTCAACAGTTTTCAAGTAAAGCAAGACTTTTGCTTTGTGAATTCTATTTTGAGGTCTAAGAGGAGATTGTTTCTTTAAAATGTTACCACAGGAATGACTAGCTTGATTATCGAGCTAGTCATTCCATTCCAGTCGTACTTGTTCTTAAGACTACTGCAGATTGCTTTGATCATGAAAGAGTTTAAGTAGATAAATTATATAGTATATTATTTTATGAACATTCACTTGCAGTAAGACGGTGAGATGCGCATATGCACATACCAAATCCACATATCTGACCCAGGCTCGGATTTAAGCTAGACGCGTGCCCTAAGGCTTATAGGAGTCACTAGATCAATTAACTACTGATAGGCCTACTTCACATATTATATTTGCAGGATATTGGCGAGTACATGTTTGTAAATACCAGCTGTAATTTATATATAGTCAAAATGTTCTGTTTCACGTTTCATAGTTAGTTCGTTGTGACGCAGTAGGAAGCTATATGTGTACATTATGGAAGAATGGAGGAATTCAGTTTTAGCTACGCTCCGCCCATCTTTAGCTAATCTCCACTCACACTTCGCCCGTGTAGGGGTTGATCGATATCTGAACTCGCTGACTATCAATTTCCAGAAAAATATATGAAGGTAAGTTGTTGAATATTTTGAAACTAATTTGAATGGGCGCTGTTTCTGCCTATCACAGTAGCAACAACGCCCAGTCAAATTATTTTCAAAATATTAAACGGCATGTTTATTAAATAGTAAAGACATACAATTCGCACAATCTGACTGACTATTAAGCGTTTAAGACGAACTAACCCGAGTCATCTATGACGTAATTGATTATGATGTCATTCTACACGTCACGTAGTTTATTATAACGTCATATGATTGACTGCGAAACTGGATTCTTCCATTCAAATAAGGGTGAAATTTGTAAGCTAAAGTATATATTTATCAAGAGCTGTCTTACTTAAGCTAGAATGGCAGATGCTCACTATGTTTGCTTTTTGTTATCTCGGCCGGGCATCAATCAAATGAAAGAAAATCATAGCCTATGATTCTGTCGTACACCTGACTATATTAACAGAGCAGCAACAATGCAGAGATTAGATGTAGAATGCGATGGATGTTAATATTACATTTATTATGTCAGATGGAATATGACAATACCGTACGATGAACATGGTAGTCATGTCAGGAATGATGTTAGAGGAAGCGGGTGCCTGACCTCTCTCGCTAAGGAAAGACGTCATTGATATGACTGGCTCATTACATTAGCTGCTAATCCATATATGTCCGGTGTCTGGCATGGTGACACTGACTGCTGACTCGATATCATTATTGTCCAGGGACCAACCATAGGCAGTGAAAAAAGTACAGGGCCCCCAAATGTCAGCGGCCCACAAAGTTACGGCCAAAAATTTTAGATTTTTATTGTTGACGCTTTGAGTAAGTTGAACTAATTTCAAGTTACCCTCGTGTATTATTTAATCATGAAAATCTGTAGGGGTTTCCAAAGACCTTTCTGGCTTAGCTCCTGCAATGTGTACATCACAACATAGCAGTTCTGAGGGGCCCTGATATGGCTTCACGCAATTAGAAAAAAACCGAATACTGGTAACGATGGGCATGTCGTATACAGCTAGGGTTTGACTAATATGATACCATGTAAGAGATTAGAAACCTTGCAACATGGCCACCCGTGTCCCAAGTTCTGCCCTGTTATCGTCTCATAAACGACATCATAGGTTAGTGGGACCTACAATACAAGTATAAAATAACATAACATGATTCCACCATAAAACAACATACTGTCGAATATTTGGAATATAATTGGATTGAACGGAAGACACTGCTACAGTAATGTCTTCCAATACAGCTATGTTCAAAATATTCAACGGAACATTTCTTAGTAACTAACATGTTTCGTTTTTGTTTTGGAAATATCGTAGATTATGTATAAGCTGGACTGTAGTCATGTAGCACGGAGTGCAAACATATAGTGATCACGGAACGAAGGTCCATACGATACACCATAGTATCCATCTATCAATCTGACGTCATATGACGTCATAACCAGCTAAGCGGCGTGTAGGATAACGTCATAATCATTACATCATAAATGATTCTATATGGCCCGTCTTTAACTCTTAATATTCTGACACGTTGTACGGATTGTATGTCTCTACTATCTACTAAACATGCTGTTGAATATTTTGAAACTAATTTGACTAATATCAAAGGCAGCAATAGCGTCCAGTCAAATTAGTTCCAAAATATTCAATAGGTTACCTGTATAGTTTTCTGGAAATTGATAGTCAGGGAGTTCAGAGATCGGTATATCTCAACGCGAGCGAGGTGTGGGTGGAGCTTAGATAGAAATGGGCGGGGCATGGCTAAAATGGAAAGGTCCATTGAATTTATCTTGTGAGGCTACATTTCTTAAATCTCAGTTATTAAGTCTCTGCCACAATAAGTTTCACGCGGTACCACTAGTCGCCATGGCGATAGAACGCAAACAGGTATACATAGAAGTTACATCCGGTGTGGATCCGGTCATCGGACCTCTGGTGTATCTGGTTGTATGCTATAAGATCAACCAATTGGATATAGATAGATGGTTGTTCTTTTCACACAGGCCTGCCTGTTGTTATCGTCTGCAAACGGTCAATCGTTTGGGATTTAAATAAGAAACTGTCTAGAATTATTCTCTACTTCGTACGACCGATGAAGTGAACTGATGTCCGTAAGCCGGATACTCACTGCTGTCACGGTGGTTGATAATTGGACAGATATCTCTTAGTTACAAGAGAGATGTTCAGCTACATTTTAGGTGGAAGGTTACAGGATTATAATAACGGTCGGACTTTGAAAATATAACACGAATTTCTGATTATCAGATATAGATTTAGTTCAACCGCCATTCCGCCAGTAGAGTAGATAGACTTGGAAGTAAAGAGGCATTGAATGATTGTTATTAAGTTACTGTGCCGTGCTCTTATTACTGTTATAGTGGCATCCATTATTTAATTATTAACCTACAGTTGTAACAATCAGCTTTCGATTTTTGTGATGGAGCCACAGAGTTTTTTATTGTGACATCAGCTAACCTGTTACGTAATGAGGGAAGGCACATTGGACGCGAGTTTGAGCGTATGGATCGGTTTGAGCGTAATCAACCGTAAGTTTCCAGATTCGTCGCAGATTATCTGCAGCAATCTGCAGTGTTTTCCTAATACGAACACCGTCGCCGATTGCCCGGATATTATGGGAACATACATTCGGCTACCTGTCGCAGATTGCCCGCTACAATCTGCGACAACAACTGATCGGTTGCACTAGCGTCTCCGAATGAGTGATTTCATTTGTATGTAGCCTATGCTACATATGTTCGGAAGCAGGGATTTTACTCAATCAAGTGGACCAACACTACTACTACTACTACTACTACTACTACTACTACTACTACTACTACTACTACTACTACTACTACTGCTACTGCTGCTGCTGCTGCTGCTGCTGCTGCTGCTGCTGCTGCTGCTGTTGTTTTGCTGTTGCTACTTCTTCTAGTGCTATTACTTCTACCATTACTTCTAATTGCAAACTCATACAATACATTTGGGGGTGCTCTGTGGAAGGCGGGCCTTTGGCTAAATATGAAATCTATTTTAATTGGCTGGCGATCTAATCTATCAACACTATGACAATACCTATAGGCATATAGTATAGCCGCATTGGACGCATTATATACTCCTAAGAGGCACACATTCAGCTGGCTAAATATGAAATCTTTCATACTGTAATCTTTTTCCCGAGCACAAAACTTTGATCAAATTATTGTCAAAGTGTTCTGCACTTACTAAATGTGACTGCCATTGATTTGAGGTAGCGCCATCGTTGAAGTTGCAAGCTTAATCATAATAAGACCAATTAGGCCATTAAGACTAATTATTATTGCGTATGTTGACACAATGTAACATGTTTATTGATTCTTATTATATAATCATGTTTATAATATTTATATTGTTTATAATGCTCTCAATGCATATAGAATCGATTCTACGATGCCAGCTCTGGTATAATCACAGCATTGCCTTGTCACATGATGACAGGTCATTGTACCATCTCTGACGTAATTATCTTGAGTGCCGTGTTGTCATCTTTTTTCTGCTGTGTTAGCTTCTTTGCTATGTCCATCAATCCCTGAATTCCTAGAATATCAATTTCATAGGCAGCAACAGTTGCCAGTCGAAATTAGTTTCAAAATATTCAAAATATGTACTAAATAGTAAATGAAGTTTCGAATGGGACCTTTCCAGTTAGCGTAAATGGATAAATAATAAATCTGAAAACAGTTGAAAATAACTTCACAAAAAGTACCAGCGTACGTAACACGGAGTGGATTTTAATAGGTTTTTCGGAGGCTAGTATTCACGTCACCCTTATGCCGTGGGGCCCCAGTGTCAGGTCTACATGTAGACCCTCTTTGCCAGATATCTAGAACAATACAGAATCCACTAAGTGCTCCGCCAAAGACTGACATCGTCACCGAATAAGAAATCTACGATGTTGCTTCTATCGCTATTATGGCAAAACGCACTTTAAATCTTATGAATGACTTCCTGTAAGATGTGGTACTTCGTAATTGCATCCTGGGCACATAAAGTAAACTGTGTCAGACCATTTCGATATAGAATACACTAACATAACAAGGATTGTATTAGTTATTACATAAAGACCTCTGTATATGTTATTACATAAGCACCTCTGCATTGGATCTGTTGAATTGTCTGTGACTTTGCAGAGATATTTTCTGTGAACTCGTGATTCTGTAAAGACAGCACCGAACTGTGTTGGAGAAAGGTGTGTGGATGTGATGTACTGTAAGGATCTATCTAATAGATTGTCTATCTATTTATATGTTTGTCTGTCGGTCTGTCAGCCTGCCCCGCCCGCCCGTCCGCCCGTCCGTTCAGCCGGCCATCCGCCCACTTAGCTATCTACATTTCCATCTATCTTGATGTTTTATACCTACCTAGCTACCTACCAATCTCCTTACCAAGCCCACTGCCTTCCAGCCCGCCCATCAGTCTGCCCGCTTCTCACACGCACGCACGCACGCACATTCCTGTACCCACGCACGCACGCTCGCACGATGACGACGACAGCGGCAGCGGCGTGGACGACGATAATATGCAATGTTAATTAGTAATAAGCTAATAATATTTCTATTTTCGTTGGTATTTTTAGGCCTACCGTTGCAACAAGAATCTGAATAATTAGGGTATTTGTACGACACGTCTAACTTTGGCAGAAATATGGCCGATCCAGAGTCACCGAACATTCGAACGCTTCCGGCTTTCGAGGCGATATACAGACGCCCGGATGAGGAGGTAACTCTCAGACAACGCATGCGCAAATACGTACGCGACACGTGCAACAGGCAATGGTGGAAGAAGAGTTTGTCTCAAAACTTTCCATTCCTGAGGAACTTGAGAGGGTACAAGATTAAGGACGACTTTCCTAATGACCTGGTCTCCGGGCTTACAGTTGGCATTATGCAGATACCACAAAGTAAGTTAATAAAACATTTAACAGCCGCTATTTAAAGAAATTGATGAACCCGATAAGTCACTCAAGTATATGACGTCATAATCGATACGTCGTGTGTCGAATGGCGTCACAATCATTATTGACAGAAATTATCGGACATGAAACTGGAATATTCCGTGAATGTACGAATTGTATATCTTTGATGGATTTACTATCAATCCAACAATCTGTTGAATATTTTTAAAACAATTTGACTGGGCGCTGTTGCTGCCATTATTCCATGGGCCAGACCAGATTTTGTACCAACAAGAGTGATTAAGCCTCATGCTGGTTTTTTCATAGACCATTGTCTATATTTAATAAATTAAGGTGATAGACTTTCCTAGCGAGTAGCTTTTTGGTAGATATCACTCCTCAAACATGCCGATGCATGTGGTAATTATAGGACAATCTTATGGATTGGGGGTGGGGGGGGGGGAGAACAAATTCGGGCATAACATTTAAACCAATCATCATATAGGTATTGTTTACCACTCGAAATGCGTATTGTATTGGCCTTCATAGAATTGATAGTGTAATTAGGAATCTAGACCAGTAAATAGGTCGTGAGAGGTCAAAAGGTCACAGATTTTAGCTATTGCCCGAAATCTGCGACATCGCGGTATTATCAACTAATTAAAGATTAGTCATGAACATCTTTACCAAAAATGAGTATTGAAGTGTGTGCGAGACCATTTCAGACAGAGTCAAGGCATCCATGTTCAATTATTTATTTTAATGAACCTTCAGTAAAAATTACACACTTTCGGTTTCTCAAGACCACCGAAAATCGCCATAATAGAGTAACTTAAGGTTAAATTACCATAAGCTTTGATTCATTTAAGACAAAGTTACAAATTGCCAGTCAGCCTAAATGACGGATTGCCCTGCATCTAATTAATTTAATTGTATTCAAATTAGATCAATAAATTAAAGGTCACTAAAGGCCACAGATCGGGGTTCATAACAAAAAAATCGTGCTAGCACTACTTTGACACTATTGACAATGACATTATTGTTAGACGTTCGCGTTGTAAAGTCTGAATCGAGTGATAATTTTAACATGGAAAAGCGCCAATGTGCCATATCAGGATCCAGTTTACATTGATTAAACATCATCCAGATCCATGTCAGAATTATAATCTTGTCCGATTTCCTGATCTTCTTGATCCTGTTTTTTCACATTTTTGTAGCTTGCACATATAAGTGCATTTCAGCCAAACACACATTCTTTCTCATTGCACTACTTCTTGCACTAGCAAGCAATGAATTCCAGTACAGCGTCTTGAGTTGGATCTCTGCGCATCCAGTCGATAGCTAAATTACCATCAAAATCCCTCTTCCACCCATTAGCATCTGGCTCAGGTTTGTCAGGTTTTGCCACAAGACACCGCTTCCATATGGCAGCCTGATAGTTTGCTCGTCTTGTATGTTGTAAAGGACTGTCACCGCATGGTGGAATGGCACTTGAGTCCACTTCTCTCTTGGTAAAGAACGTCTTATAATACAATTCATTCACCTCCACTGTGTTAGATGAGGGTGCATACATGCGACATGTGAAATGCTGTAAATCGTCAATCATCTTTTGTGATACACCCCACATTTTCCCAAGTTCAATAAATGGTTTAAGCAGATGTTTGTAATGTCTTAGTTTATTCAACAGTCCGGTATCACAACCAGTGAATGCATGCAAACCAACCAGAGCCTCTGATATATAATCTCCCTTTCTCAAGCTTGTGATGACCATATACTGTGTTCGTGCTTGGGTTTCACGCTTCTGATAAAGAGAGCATGGAATATCCTGTACAAATGCAATACAAAGAATAAAGACATCTTGTGTCTTCAGAGATAACGAAAAGCTTTTTCTGAAGCATCTTTTGCGTCCGGAAGAATCCGTGTATCTGCTCCCTCTTGTGTTGAGCTTAGCTCTGCGACTTTGCATACTTTATCATTGCTGATCTTCCAGCAGTCCTCACCACATGTGACATACAGCTGTTTGTCACCAATAATCTCCTTGTAGCAGTCTTGCTTCCATTCTTCATTGATGATTTGAATCAAACTAGTCTTGTTAGGTGCTTCGGACAAAAAAACCCTCCATTGCTTGATCTTATGTCCTTAGGCAATGCTTTTAAATCGCACACCTGTCCCAGATCCTCTGTTGACTCTTTCTACATTTTTGATAGAGGATTCAAGATATACATGAAAAACGACATCGTTTCTTTTGCTCTGTTGTCGTTCAAGAAACACTCTTTTCAGTGTAGACATGGCAAGTTCTGCAAACGTTGTGTTGCTTCCATTCATAGGCAATGCCTAAAATCTGTGACCTTTTGACCTCCCATGACCTACTTATTGTTTGGAAATCCGAATTACAATATTCATTCACACATTTTGAGTGTTAAGCCATGCCTATATGTTGATTGGTTCAAAAGTTGGGCCCAATTTAGTTTTCCCATACCCCAAAACTTGTCCCAGAATTGGTACACGCATCATTATGTTAGAGGGTGATAACTACCAAAAAGTTACTCACAAGCAAAGTCTATCACGTTATTTTATTAACTTGAGACATTGATTTGTCAGAAAAATACCACGAGCATGTGTCCCTCTGACTGGTACCAATTCATGAAAATTCTGCTTCTGGCCCATGGACTACATAGGCAGCAAGAGTTTCCAGTCGAATTGGTTTCAAAATATTCACCAACTTAAATGTCTTGAGATTGAGACACTGATATTTCATGAGATAAAGGGGTGGATCACATGAATTCTCATTTCCGCGAACGTGCTATGCGGCATTACTATAATGGCGTTTTCAAAGTAGGCTTACATAAATTCATAATTTAATTAGAGTTGAAGAAAATAGGCGACACAGGCTAGTAGACTAAGTAGTATTTCCTGTAAGGTCCGTAACATGAATTTCGCTCAACATACCATGTAGAAAATGTTTGAAGGCTTCACATTGTAGGTAGTATGCAGAACTATATGTTATATGGCTGCCTGAGTGATCAATTTGAAGAAAATCCTACTTTCTTACCATAACGTATATTTTTACCTGAGAAAAAATACGTTTTTGAATAATTTTAGCAAACACCAAAAAAACCATATATACAATCACTTTGATAATAGACGCTTTAAAAAATCACTGGGTATGTATTTGAAGGCGTGGATAGAACATTAATTAGAAACACTGTCAGATAGATCAGTTAAATCATCAAAAATTACGTCCTCGTCACTCGACTCATCCATATTTATACACGCGTCAGTATTTCCTTCACATAGACATGCTTGCAAGTGTGCATGTAATTCCGATTTAACGCTTAAGTTGCACACTTTGATTCACAGCATTTACATGTAGTTAGTTCTGTAATTTCTGTTGGTGACGCCTCCTGTGTCATTGGTTCTGGCTCCAAACGACTTTCATATTTTTTTCCAGCCATTACCATAGGGTCTATAAAGATTTGAATTTTCTACCAGTGGTCTTTTCTAGACAGCGAATTGAGAGTTTGAGCTCTTAAAGCGATGCTATTCTCATCTCAAATGTTGTACTGCACCGATAGAATATGGTTTATAGATTCCATATCATTCATATCCTGTCACATTCCATGATCTGTATCGCAATTATCTGTTTTGTAATATCGAGTAAATGTTGAACAGTGATCGACGCCATTTTATCTCCTCAAGCTATTGTGTGATGTCATGTAAGTGCCAATGCACAGACCTGGATTTACGCAAGGGCTGGCGGGGCTGAAGCCCCGGGGCCCCCACTATTTGGGAGCCCCCTAGAATTTGCACAAATCTTTTTTTGTCCATTGGAATTATTTTATAATAACAATGTGTAACTTTAAAGGCAAGTAGTAGTAGTAGTAGTAGTAGTAGTAGTAGTAGTAGTAGTAGTAGTAGTAGTAGTAGTAGTAGTAGTAGTAGTGTATATAATTTAGCAGTGGCCAGTGCCCCCAACTCCCACCCCACCCCGGTCACCCACCCACCCCGCCCCAACCCCATCGTACTAGCATACGCCCACTCACATCGCTTCGCTGGACTCGAGGGAGCGTTAGTGGGAGGGCAAGACTGGGTGATAGGAGGATGCCCCCCACCCCGACCATCATTGTTATATAATCTTTATTGTCTGAAATTGATGGGGCCCCAGAAAGTTAATAGCCCTGGGCCCCTATTAGGATAAATCCGGCTCTGCCAATGCATCACATTCATTATTATGTAATGCTCATCCCATTAAATATTTTGAAACTAATTTGACTGGAAGTTGTTGCTGCCTATAGCAGCAACAACTTCCGATCAAATTGGTTTCAAAATATTCAACAGCTTACCTGTAGGATTGCTTTTATACCACATTACCAAACTATAGCTGGTGCCTCTATAACTGAGCGTATATACCGAGGCAGACACACTAGGGTATTTCTGATTGGTTGAAAAGAAAATCATGACAGCCATAGGGTGTAGAAACGTACCAACATTTAACTACTAAATCCTGAATAGTTTTCCTTAGCGGCGTGATAAAAAGCTTAAAATTACCTGGATAGTTTATGATCGGCGTGTTAGATCACCTGAATAGCTATCAAGAGATGGGATTAGGTATCCTTTAATATGCTGTATAAAACTGTCTTTGCATGGGGTTAAACTAGGGTTTTGTATTGGCTGCTTGCAAAAAGTTTTATACCATGGTATATTTATGACTCCTGTGTTAGTACTTGGAGCATAAAGGGAGCACACAAATGGTTCACATGCATCTTCACTTCATTAGTCAAACTAAGCGAAGTTTCGAGTTCTAATAACGGCAAGTCTTTATCAGTGTTATTTCTAATCAGATGTAATGTTTTCCCTTTGCCCTTTTCTTTAAAAAAGTCTTGTGCTGTCACACCCTGTAAGAATGTGTAATGCAAAAGCAAAGTGCTAATGCTTTTCCCTAATATCCCGCCGATTGTATGTATGGGAATAAAATAGACGTTTTTCTTTGGTCCAGTTTTTTAACCACATCTCGATGATAATTTCATGATTAAAATATATCGCCAGTACGAGCACATCAGTATCTGGAGACCATTTGATTGCCATCGTAGTGCTGAATCTTGTTTTCGAATCAGGAATATGTAATATGAGCCTGGTATCTGCTTCGTCTTGTGATGAATACAATTCATCCAATTCTTCAACTCCATTGCATGTCATCAGAACAACTCTTTCATGGTTCTTACATCCTCCTGACACTATCAACCGCTGATTCTAATTCAAACTCCAGACATACCAGACAGCCATTGTGTGAAAGCAAATCATTGAAATTGTCCTTGTTCTTAGGATTAGCAAGGTATGTTTTGATGTTTTGAAGTTCTCCAAAAGTGGTCACACCTGCTCTTGATGACATTTTTTTTATACACGCCATATGACCTATGAACACTCCGGTTTCATTCTTTGTGTCTCTTATTTTGTTCATGAAGTCTTCTTGATACGGTGAATATGCTGCTTGAATTTCTAAATCTGTGGAATAGTAGAAAGTCCATATTGGAATAAATGTTCTATAATCACAGTCCTTTCATTAGAGATTATGATGCTAGAAAACTGATTTTTCCTTTCCCTTTAATATTCTTCCTAGGAATACTAGCGAGAATCTTTAACTTAAGTCTCTTGATAGGTGCACTTAATGGTTTGACCCGGTATTCAGTCACTCGTCAACGAATTCAGCCATTGCCTTATTACCAAGGGTTTTACCGTGTAGTAGGCTTTGCGCAATATCAGTTGGACAGCTTATTCCTGTAGAAATGTTTGTTAACGGTTCTGGTTCTTCCCTTTCAGCATTATTGTCCAGAATAAATGGATTACCAAATCGATCCATAACTATGGCTAGAACATTCTGATTGTCAATATCATCTTTTATGATCGCTGCACTTTTTATATCAGAATGCACACTTTGTTTCATGCTATTCAAACTACACATCGTTTTGAAGTTTATAGCGATAGAGCTCCACTCATGGACAATTAAATACCATTTCATAGTTGCCTATCTTTGTCTACTAAATCTGATAATACCTGCTTTTTGGATTTTGTGTCTTTAACGATAGTTTGCTCTAGGCCAAGATCAGACCATACACTGTTAATCGACGTTAACGTTGATATTGTAACAACATGTTTTCCTGATTGAAATTTGGTGTGCACATTAAATATGGAGCAGGTTCTGGTAGAAGCGTCATCTCAGAGATGTGCACGGGTCTCCAATGGGCATAGTTTTGTCCATCATATGTAAAGGCATAGCACACAATTTATCCTAAACACTTTATGTGAGTTGTCCAGTACGCTCCTCTTTCAGCTGCAATGCAGTCAAATCCAAGACGAACGTCTTGCATATATAAAAAGCAAAAGTAAGTTTATATTTCTGTCCTTTTTCAAGAAATCGTTCATACAATGGACTGTAGGCTCACAGCCTGTGTTGAAATGTTTGAATGCTCTCCATCACAGATGCATGATCTATGGGATTAAATTCCTTTGACGACAGCAGAGATTTCACGTCTGTCTATACTCTAAAACAATCTTCTTCGAGTGTAGAAACTTCTTCCTCAGAGATCCTGTGCATTTATGTGCAAGAGTATACCATTTGTAGCTTCCACCAAACACGATCACCGACATTACAATTGGCCCAAACACATCAGCGTCTCCTAAGAGGTCTTCAATCCCAGATGAACTATATCGCTTGCCAAGGATTTTCCAAAACAACTCCATAATGTGGAATCCACCTAATCGAATGATGCCCAAGCGCATCCAAATTTCGTAAACGTATTTTCTGAACACTAACATATAGTTGCAAATCAAATGTTGCAACAGGAACCTATTGTCCTATTGCCCGCATCTTGCGTTCGATTATATTTTAAATAGATAATGGTCCGTTCAGTAGGTATACCGTGTACAATTGGATTGTTTCCTAGCAGTGTCGTGCTTGGCATTTCAACAAACTTGACACTTAATACAGCGTGAAATCCATTCCAGCTTGGAATGTGTTGTTCGTCTACGTCAATTGGCTTAATATCAAGTTCGTATATATGTGCGTGGGTCACAAACGAGCAAACACTATACATCTATCAAGTGACACCAACATCAATCGAACTTTTTTGTCAACTTTTCCTAGTAAATGTCGAAGCGGTGCAATTCGTTTGGATTTGTTTGGGCACTTAAGAATTCCTCTGCGTAGATGATCATTAACAGACGTCTCTCTTACTTCTTTATTTGGTAGTTGAAGATTTTGGACACTTTCACTTCTCCTTTCCTCTTGATAAATAACACTACCGACAATGTATGTAGTGTCCATTCCACTCCTAGTCTCTTCATTAATATCAATGTTATTCATTACAGCATGGGGAACACACCCGTTATGCTACTGGTTGGGAAGAAAATGGCCACCTTCTCGAATCCCTGTATTTATAACCTTAGTTGCTGTTGCAGGTTCAATCCTAAACACGTCGCCATAGCCTATTGAATGGCCTTGGCCGTGAACCAAATCTATGGCATGCCTACTTCCAGTCAGGTGTTTTAGTGAAATAGCCAATATGCTTAGCCGTTTTACATCTTGAAGGTGAAGTGAAATGTATAATATCTTGTGTAATTGCCATCACTCCCCTGTGCAACTGAGGTTCTTCACTTACATATTCCGTTGTTTTGCCTAATACAAGAAGATATAAATACGTACCGATATATAAATCATCAGGAACTAATTGTTCTGCTTTGTTGTCAGAGATGTTCGCACTATCAATGCAAGGACTTAATGAAATTCCTTTCGCCATTGCTAGCAGATTTTCTAAGTCTCAATGTCTCATTGAATAATGAGTTTATCTTCATCTAACTCGGGGACGGTAAGATCGGATTCGATGGCTTCATCTCTAACTTGGCCCTTCATATTGCATATCTTCTTGATTGTTCTCTTTACGTCAACACAAAGTTCTACTGTATACAAGTATGTTTGATTCTTCCTTGGCATGCTGGGAAAGATAGCGTTTCTTTCAAAGTACTTTTCAATCCTAGCTTTCAGTCTCTGTGCACTATATGATTCAGCATTTTGGTAACCACAATCGACAAGGCAAATTTTATATAGGTTAAGTAGACATGATATGTCAAATGCACCACGTTTCGAGAAAACATCTTTAATTTCAATGATTAGTTTTTCAAATGCTTCAGGAAAGACGTCTACTCTTTCTATAGCTTTTACCTGTATGCAGCAACAGCCTCCAGTCAAATTAATTTCAAAATATTCAACAGACTATTCATTAAATTATGAGTTAGTCTGGAATTCAACATCTTGTGTTCATAGGGTTAAGTTATTTCAAACTGTTGCTGAATCATAAGGTGATTGACAGACATGGGAATGTGGCTTTTGTAAACAAGGAAGGTAACACTGTACTGTAGCCTACATGATAATAAGGTGTTGTAGTACTAAATAACTTGATCTAAATAGATGGTTTAATGAACAAACCAATAAATTGTACCAATACTCTATAGCTAACTGCTTTTAAACGATGTTAGCATGGAACATCTAACTGCTTTTAAACGATGTTAGCATGGAACATGAAACATAACGTCTATCATGGTAACCGTGGTAAAAATTCAAGAAAAAACACAGATTTAGACAAATAAACGTAGTTATATCTCGAAATTGACCATGGGAAAAGGTTGATAAAATTTGTTTCCTTAATCTCATGACTATAACGTTTCACACAAACATATCAAACATTTTCTACATGGTAGGTTGAACGGGACCACAAACCAAATTTGTATCGCTTAGGCTATATAGCTGTTCAATTTAACACGAATAGGTGCAAGGATGATTTCTTTAGCTATTTACCAATTATTGTACCAGCAGAATCGATAGCAACCGCAACAACAACAACAACAACAACAACAACAACAACAATGGCAGCGGCAGAAGTAGTAGTAGTAGTAGTAGTAGTGGTAGTAGTAGTAGTAGTAGTAGTAGTAGTAGTAGTAGTAGTAGTAGTAGTAGTAGTAGTAGTAGTAGTAGTAGTAGTAGTAGTAGTAGTAGTAGTAATAGCAGCAGCAGCAACAACAATAGCAATAGTAGTAGCAGTTGTAGTTTCAGCTGCTGCTGCTGCTGCTGCTGCTGCTGCTGCTGTTGTTGTTGTTGTTGTTGTTGTTGTTGTTGTTGCCACCGCCGTTGTTGTTGTTGTTGTTGTTGTTGTTGTTGTTGCCACCGCCGTTGTTGTTGTTGTTGTTGTTGTTGTAGCAGTAGTGATTGAGAACTCTACGGTATTTCATTGTTTGTCATGTATTTCAGGTATGGCCTATGCCATGTTAGCCAGCTTACCTCCGATATGTGGCTTGTATACAGCACTGTTTGCACCTCTTGTTTATTTCTTCCTCGGCTCGTCCAAACATATATCAATGGGTAGGTCATATCGTTAGATAGCTTTTTCACCCTTTCATGATGAGACCGGCCAAAATGCTATGTTTATTAGCAGGCCACGGTAAAACTATTTTTGAAAATTTAACATTGGAATGACTGGCTCGATAATCGAGCCAGTCATTCCAGTGGTAAAATTTCAAAAATTGTCCTCTCTTGGCCTGCAAAGAGACGTTTAATATACAACAATTTTAATTTTATTGACCATATTTAGCAATTAAAGTGTTAAAATTAACATGCAATAGCAACATGTTAACTCAAGCACTATATTCCGTGTGTAACTTCACCATATGAATGTCGTGATAACATCAACCATAATATTCCACAGCTATTTCACCTGTGTATAGTTAGCTAATTAACCTGTGTACAGTTAGCTAGTTCACCTGTATACAGTTAGCTAGTTCACATGTGTACAGTTAGCTAGTTCATCTGTGTACAGATAGCTAGTTCACCTGTGTACAGTTAGCTAGTTCACCTGTGTACAGCTAGCTAGTTCACCTGTGTACAGTTAGCTAGTTAACCTGTATACAGTTAGCTAATCTACATGTATACAGTTAGCTAGTTCACTTGTGTACAGTTAGCTAGTTCATCTGTGTACAAATAGCTAGTTCACCTGTGTACAGATAGCTAGTTCATCTGTGTACAGATAGCTGGTTCATCTGTGTACATATAGCTAGTTCACATGTGTACAGTTAGCTAGTTCACCTGTCTACAGATAGCTAGTTCACATGTGTACAGTTAGCTAGTTCATATGTGTACAGTTAGCTAGTTCATCTGTGTACAGATGGCTAGTTCATCTGTGTACAGATATCTAGTTCACTTGTGTACAGGTAGCTAGTTCACCTGTGTACAGGTCGCTAGTTCACCTGTGCACAGGTAGCTATTTCATTTGTGTAGAGATAGCTAGTTCACCTATGTACAGATAGCTAGTTCACCTGTGCACAGATAGCTAGTCCACCTGTGTACAGTTGGCTAGTTCACCTGTGTACCTCCAGCTAGTTCATCTGTGTACATATAGCCAGTTCACCTGTGTACAGATAGCTAGTTCATCTGTGTACATATAGCCAGTTCACCTGTGTACAGATAGCTAGTTCATCTGTGTACAGATAGCTAGGTCACGTGGGTATAGTTAGCTAGTTCACCTGTGTACAGATAGCTAGTTCTCATGTGTACATATAGCTAGTTCACATGGGTACAGTTAGCTAGTTCACCTGTGTACTGACAGCTAGTTCACCTGTCTACAGTTAGCTAGTTCATCTGTATACAGCTAACTAGTTCATCTGTGTACAGATAGCTAGTTCACTTGTGTACAGTTAGCTAGTTAACCTATGTACATATAGCTAGCTCATCTGTGCACAGATAGCTAGTTCACATGGGTACAGTGAGCTAGTTCACATGTGTACCTCCAGCTAGTTCATCTGTGTACATATAGCCAGTTCACCTGTGTACAGATAGCTAGTTCATCTGTGTACATATAGCCAGTTCACCTGTGTACAGATAGCTAGTTCATCTGTGTACAGATAGCTAGGTCACGTGGGTATAGTTAGCTAGTTCACCTGTGTACAGATAGCTAGTTCTCATGTGTACATATAGCTAGTTCACATGGGTACAGTTAGCTAGTTCACCTGTGTACTGACAGCTAGTTCACCTGTCTACAGTTAGCTAGTTCATCTGTATACAGCTAACTAGTTCATCTGTGTACAGATAGCTAGTTCACTTGTGTACATATAGCTAGCTCATCTGTGCACAGATAGCTAGTTCACATGGGTACAGTGAGCTAGTTCACATGTGTACAGATAGGTAGTTCACCTGTGTACAGTTAGCTAGTGCACATGTGTACAGGTAGCTAGTTCATCTGTGTGCAGATAGCTAGTTCGCCTGTGTACAGATAGCTAGTTCACATGTTGAAGATTTTTGGATCTCCGGGTATGACTTGGTGAATGGTTTCCTTACGATGGTGATTCCACTTCACCAACGGTAAGATTATGATGTTAGTGGTTGCTGCGACAACCCCTTACCAATGAAGAAGCAGAAGACTGGCAGTCGGCTCGCCTCGTCGAGAAGATGAATTACGACGATATTTATTAGAGACTGTCGGGCCTATCTGACGATGAAGATCCGCTGGTTCGGATTGGATGTTTCTTCCAACTCTGGAGTCCTAACTCTAATGATGACCAAACTAGTGTCTTACTTTTGCAAGAGGATAAGTTTTATTAAATGCTACAATTAACTGTACAAAATTGATAAAGTAATTTGCTAAATCTCTCATGTATAACAAGTACCTTGCTGGTACGAATCAAGTATCTATTCTACTCTATGCTAGCCACGAACGTAGCACCAGCGATGTGCTACGTGAACCCTGATGTTGGATTGATTAACTTTCTCTAACTGAAAGTGCTTCTTTTATAGCCCTCAGAATCTCTGAGGATTTATACATATCGAGATATTTAGATCTATACATATTGAGATATTTAGATCTTGTTCTGATGATTCTTCTAGGTATGTTATAAGCACAGCTTGATTGGCTCGGATAATCAGTCCACCAATCAACTTCTGCTTATTTCTTCCTAGAAGCTTCTACCTACTAAATGTTGGTCGTCCTGACCAATCAACGATCCTTTCATTTCGTTGTTGGATATAAAACCTATTCTATTTAATTCTCTGCTACAGAGTTTTATCGACGCTCATTGATCGTGACGTCATTCTGACCAATCAAACTCTGTGCTATTCTTCTATTGAGATGATGCCTCACATAGACAAAGCGGTGGTAGCTGGTTCTGATTTGATGCGATCTGTCAGCTAACTAACAACATTAAGGAATGTGTTGTTGTTGCATGCCATTGTATGATTGACATATAGTTGATATAAAAATTTCGATTATGTTATTAATTCCTACAGGACGCTACCATGTCCATGTCCTGTCCATTGCCTATCGTGAATAAGCATGTAGGATACTAGAGTTAATAGGCACATGAGCTGTATGATCTCATTGCCAGCTGGTGTTGTTCTATTCTCGTGTGAGAATCAAAATGCCTGTCGTCATCAACTAAGTCCGTTTGTCACGTACGATTCCATCGATTCTTATACACCAATTATTTTCTAAACTAGTACTCTAGACAACTGCTGAATATTATAAACGTGTGTGCCGACTAAACAGCAACAACTTTCATCTCAACTATTTTCAGATACACATCAACTCAGAACCGTGGGACTTATTCAATTCGACTATTCCAATTTGTGATGATAAAACTTCATCCAACAATCCTGATCGGGCTATATTCGCATATCATCCGCATAGCATCAGCACCAGCTGATGTCAACTAGTTACCGTATAATAATAAACTAAATAATAAGATATACAGTCAACCGGTCCATTAGCTCACCTGGTATTTTCAAATCAAAAATTTCACTTAGGACTTACTCGTAAATATAAGATATCCGGCGGGGTCATGACTTCCCACAAGACAATGCCATATCTACACATGCCCCTCAACCAAAGTTAGTTAACCGTCTCTTAAGGCCTTAAGAGAGTGTTAACTAACTCGTTGTACAACATCAACAACAAAACCTCACTATACCTGGGCTATCAAGACCAACATACTAAAATAAAATCAACATTTAAAATAACCATTCTACTCAAATGCGAATAGTATGATCAATTCTTAACTATGCAATCAGTTAATAAACAGTATAATACGAACGTTAAATAAACAGTGAAATACGAATAAACATTTAACTATAGAGAAATAGTTAAAATAATCATTAATACGAAAGAAACAGTACGATAATAGTACGATAATATCATATCAAACAATAAATACAATACGTGAAAAGAATTATAAGTCCTTGTATTCCATAGCAGGAATACTGTTCAGCTCCACGTCCACCCAGCCATTAGCCGTAGGGTCGATCTCAGTCCTTGAATTGTCGTTAGGCGATGACCCGTTAGGCGTCCTCGATGGCATTGGCAGCGCTACAGGCATCTGCGGCTGTCGGATCTGAGTGTGACGTGAACTCGGAATCCTCGCCGCACGTGGCTTTCGTGTGAAGCACTTCCACATGTGGTTTAGGATCCCACACTTATATAGTTTAAATAAAAACACAATTAATGTGATGACGGAAGCCGTTGAGTACGAAAACACGGATCGTATGCCGACGCTGTCGACCATCGCTGGGTCGACCTCTGATAATGGTGCTAGTGGCACATATTTAGTCTTACGTAAATGGTCCAATTTTTGTACCTTAAGATGGTTAATAATAAGAGATTGGTTTAGCACTCCGGCCACATCCAATCTGGGAACATCCACGGCAAGACTGATTCGAGTATAAGTCCGACTGTAAGACTGTATAGGCTCGAATCGCCACCCTTTCCCACTATAATCGCATCCACTCGACATTAATGCATACAGACCACTCTTAACCTCACACCGGTCCGTCAGTCGTCCTCCACAATGCACTTCGATAGTTTCGCCAAAGGTTTGCAACACAACACCTACTTTCTTATGGGCAAACAATTTACTAGATGTTTCGTTAGACTCAGATAATTGAATGTTACACAAACTGTTGGTAGTGTTGGTCAAAAGACTAACTATGCATGGTACGTGAGTCTTGTCGACTCTCAGTTGTCCGTGACACACCCGAGGTTCACTGCCCCGACACTCAGATGGCGTGAAATACCACCCAGTCTTAGTATCAAGTCCTATACTTGTCCGAGCAATTATAACCTGCATGTAATAACCGACAGTGGTCAAGGGTTCTGGCCACGAGTGTAACCCATATTCAATGTAATTGCCACCATCAATTAACGGTAAAGTTGCGATGTAATGTAACTGCGAATCGTCTTTCCATAACGGATACACGACAACATTTCTGTAATACCATTGGTATGGACGAACCAATCGGTTTCCTACACTGACTTGTTTAGCGACCTCGGCCAAGTCAGATGGGCTAAACAGTTCTTCTGTTAACCTTCCCAATTCCAGAGAAGCTGTTTGCCTATGAAACTGGGCGGCCAATTTTTGGTAGATATATACCACATTCTCGGCCGAATCGATAATATGACCCAGGCGCACTAATGCATATAGGTCAGCTTGTCATGCATCGTGAATTTCGAATAACTTGCTCACATTTTTGGTCAAGTCGACCAAACTATCGGTGACCTCATTAATGCGGTCAACGTTGATGTTAATTCCTTTGAAAGCAAGTTTCACATGGGATGCTAATTTATTAGAGAAATGTACTAATCGGTTTATGTTCTTCATAGCGGATCTGACAACATTCTTGATGGTTTCAATATCGCCTGATGTTGCTGTTCCAAACAGAGATGATGCTATATCTCCTACAAAATTAAATAATCCACGTTTTTGTCGATTGCTGGCATGACTCAACATTGTCTGTTGCGTTCTAATGGCAATCTTTTAGATAATGTTAATACGGTGTTGTAGTCCGAAAATGTCATTGCCACTTAATGAAGTCCTACGACCCATATCTGCAACAAGTACTCGAAAGCGTACTAATCATTCAATAAAGTTAACCTGTAAATACGGATGGTCGATAGAGACCACAACCGTCCATTCAGCGCGTATTACAGATATCTTCTGGTGGTTTGTTATCATTACACCATTTTGTAATTTATAAACACTGGAGTTCTGACATAATCCGTACACTAAACCTACTACCGCTAATGTTACACAAAACTGTAGTGTATACATGATTCATTTAGACAAATGCGATGTTACTAGTATCAGCACTTAAGCAGAGATTAAAATTATCTCATGCTGTGCCACTTTATAATGGCTTCTATATGACTGAGAAAGTCATCGTATAGAGATCGGCCAAATGCACAAATCCTAATACGCTTGCTGTCTGAACTGAGTTCAGGAGCGTGACTGCGCTTGCGCAGAAAGTAGGGGTGCGATGGAGGTGTTTCCATGGGCTCATTGGCAGGCTTGGGTACATCCTCCGAGGTGTCCATCATTACAGTACAAGGAGTCTCGGATGTATCCATCGGTGACTCATACTTTGGATCATTACTTGTACCAGGTCGATCTACATCCATGTCCACCACCTTACCCACCTTACGCACCTTTGGTTCCCAATTAGAAGCTGGTCGCTTCCTATGAGCTACTTTATGAGGGGTTGCGTCGGAGTCGGGTACCGGCAAAGGTACGGGCTCGGGTAATGGTACAATTCGTGGATGATGGCTGGCTTTTGTACCTTTTGCAGGGTTATGAATAGGGCGTGGTCTTACTTTGTCCCAGCACATCTCTGAGTCGACTACACGTAGCTTGGATATGTTAAGCACGCGCACCTTCCCAGACCTTTGATGGCGGACATGGGCCAGGGGTCCATTGATCTTAAAGATCTCATACTCATGGTCACTGCGAGAGGTCAATTTCATCCTCTCTTCAGCTTTTACGACCACTGAATCGCCAACCTTATACTCACCAGCGTTTGCACGCTTGTTAATCTGTTCTCGGTGTACTTCTCGAGACTTAGTCGTTTCTCCTCGAGTGCACAGCAAGGCATTATTGAGACAGGTTAGTCTTTCGCCAAGATCATGTGATGCATCGAGTAGGATAGCAAACGGAAGTCTTGCACGTCGACCATACGTCAGATAGAATGGCGTATACCCGGTCGTGGAGTGACGAGTGTTGCGGTACGCTGTTAAAGCTGCACCTAACTCATCTTCCCACGCACGAGACTCATTGTTCACACCTTTCTGGATTAACTCCTTAAGAGTGCAATTGAACCTCACGGTACATCCATTAGTTTGTGGATGATATGGACTCGATCGTCTATGATCAATACCATGTTCATGGAATTGCTGTTCCAGAGAATTTGAACAGAATTCTTTAGCCTGATCTGTAATCAGAATCTCAGGGACACCATGACGAGCGACATACTCATTGAAGAATTTATCTTCAACATTCTGAGATGTCTTAGCCGCAATCGGATATGCTTCTGCCCACGCAGAACAGTGATCGATTACCGTCATGATATAATTATTACCTCTGCTCGACTCTAAAAGTGGACCAATCAAATCCATACCAAATATCTGACTTGGATAACTGGCCATTGGCATCTCACTATACTTAGGTCGAGTAGTGACAGGTCGGTTGACCTGGCATGTCGTACACGTTTCAAGCATACATACCACATCTTTTCTCAAAGATGTCCAGACAAAAGAATCTCTTACCATACCAATGGTTTTCTTCAAACCTTGGTGACCAGCTCGTTCATGAGCTTTCCGGAGCACTTTCTCATGGAACAGGGTAGGTAGTAAGATTCTGGGGTACTCAGCGTCTAACGCTGAAGGTGGAATTATAGAATACAATATGCCATTCTTTACCATGTACTCCTCCCGTGTATTTCTAAATAACTCCGGGTATTCCTTGGTTTGTTCGGCACATAATTCCTCGTACGGTACGTCATATACCTCTAAAGGGACGTGAGGTAAAGCACCTTCGTCTACCTCGGGTATGACGTAATCGCCTGTGTCCAACGTTGCGACTTCCACAGGATGACGTAACCTGGACAACATGTCCGCTCGAATATTCTTCGAGCCTTGGATGTATTCTATCTTACATCCGTACTCTGCAATCAGTACTGCCCAGCGCTGCACTTTCGTGTTCTTAACTTCTCCCACAAACAAACTCTTTGGGGGTTTGTGGTCAGTATACATGGTAAACTGTGCGCCAAATAAATAAGGTCAAAGCTTCTTCAATGCGTAGATCACAGCATAAGCTTCTTTTTCTATTATGGGCCAATTCAACTGACTGTCCTTAAGAGTAGAGCTAGCATACTGTATGACCCGCTCTACACCCTTATCATCAACTTGCACTAGTGTCGGACCTATTGCATAACTAGACGCATCAGTATACAACTTATACGGGGCATTCAAGTTCGGATAAGTGAGTATGGTCTCACTACACAGCAAGTTCTTTAATTTCTCAAACGCTTGCTGTTCATGCTTACCCCATTCAAATCTCTTTTACTTCTTCATTAACTCTATCAGAGGCTTTGCAATTTTGGCATAGCCTTTAACACAAGATCGGTAATAACCTGTAGCTCCGAGAAAATTACGCACTTCACCCACGTCTCGGGGTGGTGACATTTCTCGTATGACTTTGACCTTTTGACTCTGAGGAGCTACACCTTGCGCGGAAATGTGATACCCTAACAAGTCAACAGACTTACTGGCAAAGTCACATTTCTTTTTCTTCACATGTAAATTATAATCTTGAATCTTGCGCATGACCAGGCGCAAATGATGTGCGTGTTCCATCGGATTTCGTGAATATACGACTATATCGTCGACGAAAACGTGCACATATTTTCCTACATATTCGCGGAAAATATCGTTCATTGCCCTCTAAAATACGGCACCTGAGTTGCAAAAACCAAAAGGCATCCGAATCCATTCGAAAAGACCTTCACTGCAAACGAACGCTGTGTTCTCAATGTCTTGGCTGGCCATGGGTATCTGCCAATAGCCAGACTTCAAGTCCATTGTAGAAAATATCGTTGCACCTCTCATAGAATCAAAGATATCGGATATGTTCGGCAACGGATAACTATCCTTACGGCATACAGAATTTAATTTCCTATAGTCAACACAAAATCTGGTGTCACCATCCTTTTTCGGTACCAGAGTTATGGGTGACGCCCATGGTGATGACGATGGTCTTATGACGCCCGCTGCTTACATTTCTTTAACTTGGTTTTTAACCAAGTACTGCTTAGCTAGCGGTAAACGATAGGCCTTCTGCCTTATAGGAGGATAATCTCCTGTTGGTATCAAACATTTTACCATGGGTACAAGTCCTAACGTATTTGGATGAGCCGTATCGAAATTATTGGCAAAGTCGCTCAGTACTTTGTCAATAACTGCATATCCGGTCGTTTCTTTGCAACTGGCATACACATAATCTGTCTGCTTCCTATATGGAATTCTAAAGGGGTATACTCGACCAAACCATACTACTTCTTTGGTCTTGTAGTCAACCCTTGCATTTCCCAAGTACAAGGCATCCGCTCCAATTAGACATTCATGCCGCATACTATTCACAACCATACTTGGAATAGGCCGGGAATCTTTGAATTTAATCTGGGTCTCCCCCAAAATATCTATTGGTGAACCATTTACTGCTAATAATGTTTAGCCTTTTTCAATGGCCTAGCATTCAGGATGCTACATCATATATCCTTTCTAACCAAGGATGTACTAGCACCAGTATCTATTAATGCATCGACATACTCACCTTGGTTTCCTTGACTGTGTGGTTCGAATTCGAGCCAGATAAGGAATCGCTCAGTCACCATCGATCCCCTCCGTCTCCGTTTGACGAACTCCGTCGTCCATTATTGACGGCTTCTGTGTATGACTGTCGCTGGCCATCTACAGACAGGGCTCCTCCATCACCGTATGAATAATGGCCATACCTGTCTGTCCGCGAATCCGTGAGGACGAATCCCTCACGGTCTTCATAATCTTCTTCCATTCGTGCTCAGTTCGCGAAATCTCGGCGGGTGTTTCGCGAACATGACCACGAAGTGGTCTCGAGTCCATTATAATTATTATCACCACTATTGTTTATCTCATCTACCTGCATCGGTTCTTCGCGTCGATCCATTTGTCATGGACGTTTCACGGCGCATCGCTGTGGCATTGGTGATGACAAGGGGCAGTTTGATTGATAATGTCCCTCTTTATTGCATTTATAACATTTTACCGGTGGTCGGTCTTGTCGACTAGAGAAACAATCTCTAGCCAGATGTCCTTGTCTACCACAAGTAAAACACGTCATAGATGGACGCTGCGGATGTTGTTGTTGAGTTTTCGGTGCTGCCTGTCTTCGTGCTGGCTGTACCGCTTGTTGGCACTCATTCTTGTAATGTTCGATTCTTCCACAATTGAAATAAGTGATCTGTTTCTTCAGCTGCAGCTGGCTTACGAGGTTGCGCTTTTGTCTTGCGTTGCGGTGCGGCGCGTGTCAGTTGTGGTGGTGAAAACACTGGTCCACTCTGCAAATTCTCGATGACTGCGCAAAGTCGTTTGATCAGTTTAGTTTGTTGACTGATCTGTCGTTTCATCGAGCTGATCACCGACCAGACGCCTTTCCCCTCCTCGGTATCAATCATGTTGACTTCCATTTCTTCTCCTCCTCCTCCTCTAGGGGAAATATTCATGGCCTGCAACAAGTCGTTGCAGCCCTCTTCCTCCTCCATCATTTCCATCGCCCTCTGTATGTTTGTGATCTTCTTTCGTACGATACGTCGCCCCATTCCTCGAATACTTAAAGCCTTGATATAGGCAGACAACACGATTCTCTTGTTGTCGACGTTCTCCTCGGGGTATGCTCTTGCAGCCATCTCTCAGTATCGCCGATTAAACGACACCATGGCTTCACTTCGTCGCTGCTGCACCGACTCCAGATCGTATTTTACACATTCCGGTTCATTCGCTGAAACAAAGTTGACTGTTATGAAGTCATGCAGCTCTTCATAGGTGACTGTGTCCCTGTCCTTTCCCACTACAAATCCGTTGATTGCTTTCGATAACTGTGCTCTGGACGCACGGGTGACTATGTATACTGGTATACCATCGAGGTTGCCCTCTGTTGCTTCCCACACCCTGCGTGTTTCGTCCGGAAACTGGCGAACTTCTTCGAGGATAAGGCCGTCACAGGGTTTCACCCACTGTGTTAACTCCCTAACCTCCCATCGTAGCACCCGATTCCGCTCTCATCACTCCCCTTCTACCACAATAGTGTTGGCCATTGCGGTCCCCATTTGACGCATGGCTTCGACAGTTTCCTGTCTAAGCTCTGGCCCATGTTGAACGGTTACCGGCGGTAATAAGGGATCTGTCCTCCGTGGTGTTGGCATACTGATTTATGTTATACAGTTCTATGATCTTATACAGTACTATTGACAGTATAGCTGAACTATCGCTAGCTTCAGTCGTGGCTGTTCCTCACAATTAATATCTGTTGTTATTTTAATGATTATGTTCTCTCTGTATTCTCTGTGTTGCGTTACTTTAGTGTGTCCAGATTGCTTCGCTAATTCTATAAAAGCTTTTACTCTATCAACTACGTCTTCTAGAACGGTTACTACTGGTCTAGTAGATGACATATTTAAAGTATTTACATACTTGCGAATATAAACACACGATCTTGATTAATGCTGACTCCAATCCTGGCAGACGAAGCCAATGAAGATTTTTGGATCTCCGGGTATGACTTGGTGAATAGTTTCCTAACAAATGGTGATTCCACTTCGCCAACGGTAAGATTATGATGTTAGCGGTTGCTGCGACAACCCCTTACCAATGAAGAAGCAGAAGACTGACAGTCGGCTCGCCTCGTCGAGAAGATGAATTACGACGATATTTATTAGAGACCGTCGGGCCTATCTGACGATGAAGATCCGCTGGTTCGGATTGGATGTTTCTTCCAACTCTGGAGTCCTAATGATGACCAAACTAGTGTCTTACTTTTGTAAGAGGATAAGTTCTACTAAATGCTACAATTAACTGTACAAAATTGATAACGTAATTTGCTAAATCGCTCATATATAACAAGTACCTTGCTGGTACGAATCAAGTATCTATTCTACTCTATGCTAGCCACGAACGTAGCACCAGCGATGTGCTACGTGAACCCTGATGTTGGATTGATTAACTTTCTCTAACTGAAAGTGCTTCTTTTATAGCCCTCAGAATCTCTGAGGATTTATACATATCGAGATATTTAGATCTATACATATTGAGATATTTAGATCTTGTTCTGATGATTCTTCTAGGTATGTTATAAGCACAGCTTGATTGGCTCGGATAATCAGTCCACCAATCAACTTCTGCTTATTTCTTCCTAGATGCTTCTACCTACTAAATGTTGGTCGTCCTGACCAATCAACGATCCTTTCATTTCGTTGTTGGAAATAAAACCTATTCTATTTAATTCTCTGCTACAGAGTTTGATCGACGCTCATTGATCGTGACGTCATTCTGACCAATCAAACTCTGTGCTATTCTTCAATGGAGATGATGCCTCACATAGACAAAGCGGTGGTAGCTGGTTCTGATTTGATGCGATCTGTCAGCTAACTAACAACATTACGGAATGTGTTGCTGTTGCATGCCATTGTATGATTGACATATAGTTGATATACAAATTTCGAATATGTTATTAATTCCTACAGGACGCTACCATGTTCATGTCCTGTCCATTGCCTATCGTGAATAAGCCTGTAGGATACTAGAGTTAATAGGCACATGAGCTGTATGATCTCATTGCCAGCTGGTGTTGTTCTATTCTCGTGTGAGAATCAGAATGCCTGTCGTCATCAACTAAGTCCGTTTGTCACGTACGATTCCATCGATTCTTATACACTAATTATTTTCTAAACTAGTACTCTAAACAACTGCTGAATATTATAAAAGTGTGTGCTGACTAAACAGCAACAACTTTCATCTCAACCATTTTCAGACACACATCAACTCAGAACCGTGGGACTTATTATAATCAATTCGACTATTCCAATTTTTTATGATAAAACTTCATCCAACAATCCTGATCGGGCTATATTCGCATATCATCCGCATAGCATCAGCACCAGCTGATGTCAACTAGTTACCGTATAATAATAAACTAAATAATAAGATATACAGTCAACCGGTCCATTAGCTCACCTGGTATTTTCAAATCATAAATTTCACTTAGGACTTACTCGTAAATATAAGATATCCGGCGGGGTCATGAGTTCCCACAAGACAATCCCATATCTACAATGTGTACAGGTAGCTGGTTCATCTGTGTACAGATAGCTAGTTCACATGGGTACAGTTAGCTAGTTCACCTGTGTACAGATAGCCAGTTCAACTGTGTACAGATAGATAGTTCACATGTGTATAGTTAGCTAGTTCACCTGTGTACAGATAGCTAGTTCATCTGTGTACAGATAGCTAGTTCATATGTGTACAAATAGCTAGTTCACATGGATACAGTTAGTCAAAGGACCACGCCCAGGAGCTGAATAATATGTGTTTAGTTTAAGTAGTGGGTGTAATACAAGGGAACAAAGTGAATTATGTACATAGTTATGGCACTTGGACTCATTTGAAAATTGGGCAGCTGCTCATAATTTGATTGCATTAGGACACCCCCACCCACCCCCACCCCACCCCCAAATTTGAAATGCTAATAATTTCATTATCTTTGGCCAGATTTGCCCCAAACTCGGTGAATTGGTAAATTTTGGGTATAGCATTAATTCTACATCCATGAAAGTGTCCAATAAGGCAAACCCTTTAACCCGGAATATCTTTCTTTGGAAGCCGTGATGCTACTCCTGTACCTTCTAGTTAGATCTATAATTTAAAACTGTTTTATACCCGTATAGATCAATAATCACGCTATAAGAATGACCGATTAATATATTCATAAAAGATTTAGGCCTAAGTATATCTCTATATGTCGCTTTACAGGATGCATAGCGGTTGTTAGTCTGATGATGGGTACCGTATTGGAACGGGAGATAGGTGAACCTGGAATCACAACCAGTGTGCCCAATGAGAGCCCATTCCGTGATGGCAACTACTCAACCGAGGCTGGAAACATGTCCGGCAATATTATTCTTCAACTTGAGGATTCACCTTTTGACGAAATCGCTCAGCAGAAAATTGAAATGGCCACTGCGATTTCACTTGTTTCCGGCTTGTTCATGGTAAGGTGATAGGCTGCTACATTGCTTTGCTGGTGTCCGCAAATGTTGCAGCTAACATTCTGACTTCGGAAATTACAACTTATAAATTTGCCTAAACCCTCTTGTGTCTACAATGCCTGGAAGCGTTCAATATTCTATTTATATTAACTATCACTTTAATTGACAAGAATTTAAAAGAAAGGCAGTATTTTTGCAAATTTGCCACTGGAATTTAGAAAAATAGCTTTCTACTGTTCAGCAAATGGATATTTCTCAAGACCGCCGTTTTGACCTGTTTCAACATTAAATAGTCAAGAAAATCAGAAATGTTTGCTTAATCAGTATCCATTTGCAGGCCAAGAGAAGAGTCCTATTGCCATTTTATCACTGGAATGATCAGCTTGGTTATGTAGGGATACAGAGCCAATCATTCCAGTGGTCAATGTTCAAAGACAGTCTACTCTTAGCCTTCAAATGAACATATGTCTAGAGCACTGCAGATGCCGTTTTAGCAGGCTTGACTATTATATGGGTAAGTTGGCACAAGAGGGTAAACAGAATAATAAAATGTCTGTCTTCCAAGATACGGAGCTTCAATGTTTCACTTCGTAGATCAGTATGATCGATGAAAAGGTGTTGTGACTGTTCTCGGTTAGCAACTATCAGAACATGATTGCGCAGTGCATGGTCTATTTCCGACACATTAGTCATTTAAACCCCTTTGACACTCATATCAGCCAAAACGGCTTCTGCAGTGGTCTTGAGAAATGCCCATTTGCAGACCAAGAGAAGACTATTTTTGAAAGTTGAGTGTTAAAGGGTTAAAAGAGCCCACGCCAGAATGATGCTATCACTATGAGTTTTCAACAATTCCATGTTTATCTCTCATGGATGCCAATGTGCTAAGAAAATTGGTGCAATGTTTGAACACATATTGTACATGCTGGACATATCTGCTGCTATTTTCTATATTATTTTTACTCATTACAAGATTACAGATTTATTTCACTTTCATGTATATTTTAGGTACTGTTTGGTAAGTTGAAGCTCGGTATCATAGCAACATTTATGTCCGAAGCTCTTGTTGCTGGATTCACCACTGGAGCGGCCATGCATATTCTCACCAGCCAAGTGAAACATATTTTTGGGCTGAAGGTGCGCCGTTTTAACGGAGCATTTAAAGTGATTCATGTGAGTAAGAATACTGCCATTGCAACTCATAATCACTACTAAAGTAAAACTCAACTTACCTGATTTGC
Source organism: Chaetoderma sp. LZ-2023a (assembly GCA_034401795.1). NCBI lineage: Eukaryota > Metazoa > Mollusca > Caudofoveata > Chaetodermatida > Chaetodermatidae > Chaetoderma > Chaetoderma sp. LZ-2023a. The sequence goes on along the minus strand of CM067366.1, from coordinate 92,114,841 downwards.
CACCCACATTACATCCCTGACATTTGAGCTTTCTATTGTTCGAACACCCAAAGATATTCAGGTTTTTATAGCTAAATGTTGATAACCTTCTATAGCCTATGATTGCTTTCGTGATTGACTTTTCAACTAACCAGAAAAAAATCCAAGCTCGTCTGCCTCGGTATACGTGTCAGTCATAGAGGTGTCAGCTGTAATTTGGCAATGTGGTATAAAAGCAATCATACAGGTAAACTGTTAAATATTTTGAAACTAATTCGACTGGAAATTGTTGCTGCCTTACGTAGCAACATCTTCCAGTCAAATTAATTTCAAAATATTCAACAAGATGAGTATTATATAATAAAGAATGTAATGCATTGGCACTTCCATGACATCATACGCTATCGTTTGATGGGGCAAAATGGTGGCGATCTCTGCTCAACATTAACTCGATATTACAAAGCATATAATTGTGATACAGATAAGGGAATGTGACAGGATATGAATGATATGGAATCTATAAACGATAATTTATCATTACAATACAATATTTGAGATGGGATACATATCTAGCTATGACCCGCCCATTTTCTAGCTAAGCTCTGCCCAGTTTGTGCGCGTGTTGGAATCGATTTGACACAGGTAATCAATGGAATATTTTAAAACTAATTTGACTGCGTGTTAGTCAAATTAATTTCAAAATATTCACCATAATGTGTATTAAATTGTAAATTCATCAGAGACATATAATTCGTACACTTTACTGACTGACTTTCGATTTTCGTGACGGAGCTATACTTCTATAATTGTGACGTCAAGTAACCAGTGACGTAATTAATTATTACGTCAGATACTTGAGTGGCAGATCGGATCCGTCCATTCATACGTCCAGCGTATAATAAACCACGGCACAGGATACAAGATACATAATACACGGGACAGGATACATGATACACGGTACAGGATACAGGATACAGGGTGCAAGATATAGGGTACAGAGTACAGGGTACAGGGTACAGGGTACAGGATATACTATGGTTTATCATACAATGGTATGCACACACATTAAGGAATCGTCATGTTGTGGCTATGGACGTGACATGAGAGGCTTGATGATACATTAACACGAATTAAGACATGATTCCCCACCAACCCCCTCCCTCCCTCCCTCCCTCCTTCCCTCCCTCCCTCCCTCCCTCCCCCCTCCCTCCCTCCCTCCCCCCTCCCCCCTCCCTCCCTCCCTCCCTCCCTCTCTCTGATTTCTTAATCTGTCAATGGATACATGTACCTAGGTTTTTTTCAGACATGGATAGCTGTCTTCTCTAACATCACAAACACAAATTGGGCAGCAGTGATCACATCAATCGTCTGTATGGCACTTCTCTATGTCGTCAAAGTTCAAATTAACCAGAGGTTCAAGTCGCGCTTGAGAGTTCCTATCCCTATCGAACTAATTGTGGTAAATATACATATTGGGCTTAACCCTTCCTATATTAGCTGCCTTACCAATCATTTAATTAGATGATGTTGTTCAAAAGTGATATTTGATACACTAACTGCTAATTTTGTTGGAAATGCGCATGTATCATAAGGGATACGAATGCAGGTGAAAAAGGGGACAGTCCCTAAGAGTACTTGATGGCAACCCGCACCTAGATTCTCATTAAACTTTGACATTTAACATTCCACTCAGTTGGCGAGTATATAATAATAATAATAATTATTATTATTATTATTATTATTATTATTATTATTATTATTCATTATTCATTATTATTATTATTATTATTATTATTATTATTATTATTATTAATGGTCGCTATCGGGCTGTTGTGGCCACGATAGCCTCTCCTGGCGGCTATATATTGCACACGTAAGCGTGATGAAACATAGTTCTAATATTCGTGTTACTCAGTTTAAACCAATGGCCACATCTTCGAATAAGAGTGTGATTAGGTATCACAACGTGACCCATAGACTGCTGGCTATGGCAGCACAAGATGAGCTTGGGATATGCATACGTATGGTTGAATGACCAACTGAGTTCCCTGCTGCTAATGGATAGATCTGATCGGTCACTGAAGTATATGAAGTCATAAACATTTACATCACATGTAGACTGACGTTATAATCAAAATAGATAATGAATGGCGTATCTAGGTACGTCATGAACGTTGAATAGTCCGGCGAGTGTACGAATTGTAAGCTATGTCTGTAAGCAGCAACAGCACCCAGTTAAATTAGCTTCAAAATATTCAACAGTTTGCCTGCGTTTGATCGATCCCAACACATTTACGAATCTTGTAAATGATATATGGAATACCCTGCCTGAGGATAGTGTGCATGCCAGAACGGCATTTGCTTTTGAAGTAGCACTAGATAGATTCTGGGAAAACCAGAAATTTAAATACGATCCTTCTGCGCCCTACCATATACCAGGAAGTCAGATATGCAGAATGGGCGTGAAGAAAGATGAGGCGGACATAGAGACTGTAATCAGCCTGAGACCACAGAAACATCCTAAGACAACACGGGAAAGCGTGGGTGGAGCTTAGCTAGAAATACGTGTGACATAGATAAAAATAGATCCCTCTATTAATCTTTGTTTTAGGCGGGTGGGGACGGAGGGGTCTATGTGTCGTATTTGATTACAACATGCTCCGAGCGGTTCAACCAAGGAGAAAAAAGCTTGATTACCGACATGGCACAGTGAGTGGTCATGGGCGTCCGCAAGGGGAGGCGGGGTGCAGTGGAAGAGGTGGGTGGGGTGGTAAAGAAGTTCGATACATTATAATATCCAGCACCGACCCACCCCCACGCCCCTCTGGATCTGATTAAATCTTAATTTACGTGGAATCGCAGCCAATTTCACAGCAAGGCAAGGGGCCATATTTTTAAGTATTCACGTCCATAAATGTAGGAGATGGCCTCGGAGCGTGATTAGATTTCAATCATTTCCCCGGGAAGGAACCCCCCCCCCAAACCCGCAAAAAAACCTACTATCTGAAGAGATATACCCCTTCCAGACCCACAGCCGCATGGTTGACCTTCTGAAAATTTACTTGAGTAATCCCATGTGAGTACGCCTAATCCAGCAATTGTTATTTTCAAAATTCTATTTCCAGGTTATTCTAGGATTGATCGCCTCACATTTTGGTGAATTTTCTGACAACTTTGGCGTACGAGTGGTTGGTACTATTCCTGCAGGGTAGGTCATCTTATTTCTACCCTGTTACATCTCTATTGATCGCCAGCACACAATTTACCAATCCCTTCACCACGTGGACACTACTTCTTACCGTGGTAACTGGTGGTTATTTTGACACTAGACACCCTGATAGCTGTTGTTCAATGCCGTAAAGAAAGGAACAGCTTTCAACTACAGCTTTTAATCTTACACAGCAATGGAATAATCCAGTTCTAGCTCTACCACATCCATTTCTAGTTAACCCTTTAACTCTTGAATCTATTCAAGAAAATTTCAATTTTCTCATAGAGAATGTCCATTTGCAGGCCAAGAGAAGAGTATTTTTTTTAATTTACCACTGGAATAACTGGCTCGGTTATCGAGCCAGTCATTCCAGTGGTAAATTTTCAAAAATACTCTTCTCTTGGTCTGCAAATGGACATTTATCAAGACCACTGCAGAAGCCGTTTTTGGCAGATATGAGTGTTAAAGTGATAAGTGCTAAGCTAAAGCTGTTGGAATGAATTAAAAACTTTCATAAATGAATTCTCAGAATTCAAATTTCAATGTAGCTATTGAGGTAAACTGTTGAATATTCTGAAACTAATTTGACTGACTGATGTTACTACTTATGGCAGCAACGGCTCATAGTCAAATTAGTTTCAAATAATATAACAGTACAATTCGTACACTTCATGACGGTCTTTTCGATTTTCGTGAAGGAATCTACGTCATTTTGATTGTGTCGGCTAACAAGTGACGTGATTGATTATGACGTCAGATACGTGAGTGACAGATCGGATGCCTCCTATTTTCTTTTCGCCTGCCATTGGAAAACGTGAGCAGAATGATAGATAAACTTAACCCAAAAGCTGTACCCTTGCGCACAATACGACACGCAGATCCGAAAACTGGGTGACCTGTTAGATCAGAAAACTAGGTGACCCATTAAAATGAAGTAGGCCACAGTATACTATGAACATAAAAGCCACAGTTAAAGTAAGACCGTTCGTACAGTATATTTTCAAATGTGTACCCCAAAGACTGCGTAAAATAAATTAACATAATTTATATCACTCCGATAAGCCTGCAAAATTTGATTTGATTTCCTGAATAAATACTTCGCCGCAGGAAGATTAAATTTTGATTTACATTTTAGTCCTTCAAAGGTCTCTTGTCGCACCCGTAAATGGGGTGTTTTGTCACGTTGAGACCCAGATGTTTGTTTGAATATTAGGCACTAAATTGCAATAGATAGCGGAGAGCATTGGCGAGGACATATATCTGGCTTTCTTACGCCATTCAAATGAAAAGTTGGAAGGCAATTCGAACACCTTCACGATTGACGACGACCTTTCATCGTTGTGTATGTCAAGTCTAGATTCATAGGATGAGTTCATAATTATATAATATAACGAACTGCATTAAGCCTATTTTTGGGGCCCATGGATAGTTAGTTGCGGGGTGCCTTTATCAGGTGGATCATGGAGGAAACTGCCACTACTGCTGCTGCTGCTGCTGCTGCTGACTACTGCTACTGCTACTGCTACTGTTACTACTACTACTACTACTACTACTACTACTACTACTACTACTACTACTACTACTACTACTACTACTACTACTACTACTACTACTACTACTACTACTACTACTACATCTACACTACTACACTACTGCCACTACTACTACTGCTGCTGCTGCTGCT
>CM067366.1:92008335-92108335 GCA_034401795.1 Chaetoderma sp. LZ-2023a | reverse complement strand
CCTCTCTCTCTCTCTCTCTCTCTCTCTCTCTCTCTCTCTCTCTCCCTCCCTCGTCCCCCTCTTCTCTCTCTTTCCTCTCCCTCTCTCCCTCCCTCCCTCCGTCCCCCCTCTCTCTCCCCTCCCTCTCTCTCCCGCTCTCTCTCTCCCTCTCTCTCCTCTCCCTCTCTCGCTCGCTCTCTCATCACTATCTCTCTCCCCCTCGCTCTCTCTCTCTCTCTCTCTCTCTCTCTCCTCTCTCTCTCTCTCGCTCGCTCTCTCACTATCTATCTCTATCTCTCTCTCTCTCTCTCTCTCTCTCTCTCTCTCTCTCTCTCTCTCGCTCGCTCTCTCCTCTCTCTCTCTCTCTCTCGCTCTCCCCCCCCTCTCTCTCTCTCCCTCCCTCTGTCCCTCACTTCCTCCCCTCACTTCCCCCTCTTGCTCTCTCTCTCTCCTTCCCTCCCTCTCCCTCTCCCTCTCCCTCCCATCCTCTCTCTCTCGCTCTCTCTCTCCCCTCTCTCTCTCACTCTCTCTCTCTCACGCTCTCTCTAAGCATCACTTTCACGTTATTACTGTCTCCTCCTCAAAATCCGTAACACTGATTTTAGATACTGTTGATTGGTACATTAGAATTAGAACAAATAGTGGAATTGAATCAAGTGACTATCGGCAGAGTGAACGCTCGCTAGCATTGTTTGGTTGGTAGTAAGTAAGTAAGTATTTATTGCTCAATCAAGACATTAGGATTCTGCAAAACAGATACACAAGAAAAAACCCAAACACAACTATACAATATGACTATACAGAAGATATAATAGTAATAAATATATAATACATGTATACTGTGTTCTATGATAGACTATTTACATATAAACATAAGCAGACCGTAGATTATACATTCATTGATTTTGCGGGCATTAACGAACTTAAATGGAGGGATCCATTTCAACTATACATAAGGGCCTAGAAGCTGTTAAATATTTTGAAACTATCTTGACTGGGCACTGTTGCTGCCTACTACGACAGCAACAGCCCGCAGGCAAACTAGCCTCAAAACATTCAACAGGATGTTTCATAAATCACAAATTCATCCAGGACATACAATTCTTACACTGATGTTAGCTACTGACGGACTATCGTGTTTGGTGACGGATTGTTACATCGTGACGTTATCAGACGTGTCGCGTGTTTGATTATGACGTCATATAGTTGAGCGACATATCGGATCTCTCCAATAGGGTGGCATATTTTGTCAGGATTGATTGGATGAGTGTGAGTGCGTGTGTGTCAGTAATGCAAAAATAATTGTTACATTTGATTATGTCTTATACAACGAAATGACAATCAATTGACCATAGTTCCAACAATCCTGTTTCTCAGTTATTAGTGTTTGCCAACGTGAGACCGTGACATTATATATGTTGTCATCGATGGGCACAGTAGTTATCATATGCACTACCGCGACCACATATAATTACGCACCATACTTATCATGTGGAAATAATTAGATGACTAGGAGTGGACGGTGTCAATTGGCTACGTGGCAATTTCCGCTGCCCAAGAAAAGGCTGATGTTATTTGTTCGTTCTCTTGAAAACTTAACAATTATGTATCTTGCACACAACACAAGGCCTTTCTTTTTTCAGTAATCAGATTTATAAATCTAAGGACTATTTTTGCTATGCATGTATCACCTTCATTAGTAGACATTATAAATTCGAATTGTTCTGACATACTTAACGAGCTAAAAGATGAGGAGAATTCGGAAAGTTCCTTGAAAATGGTATCTCTCTCCTTTGAGAATACATTCCTTAAAAATGGTATCTTTGTCATTTTAAAACTTCCCTGTTTTTCACAAGCACGTTTAATTGACAAAAAGGTGAAGAAGTCCACCCCAAACCACTACCGAGAGTGGAGTAATTCAATCCAAAATTTAACGGGGTTGCCACTGGATACCTACAATTTATGACACTGATGACAATTAGATGAAAATGCTTAACAAAGTGCATTATTCATAATATATTACAAAAATGATACGTGCGTGCGTGTGGATGTGGATGTGGACAGAACGACACAGAAATACTCAAGTTCGTATGAAATGGTAAATGTCTTCATGCCGTGGTGGTCTCCTTGAGCTGAGGAAGAGCTAGACGACCACGATAATGCGACGACACGACGATGTGACGATGAGGCGATGTCGATGCGTGATAGTTCAATGGCAGCAAGGCGATGTCAGTGAAACGACAACACAGTGGCCGGTGATGACAGCTAGACGATAACAGGATGGCATACGAACATAATACAGCAGATCATTGTAGTATCGATGTTCAATTTGCCATCCTAGGCAAGTTCAATGCTCCAATAGTGGCTGATGGTTCTATAGGCGATGACATGAAAGTACGGATACAGCGAAGGCATCAATTCATCTACGCCTTCATCCGTGTACCAAGACTGAGGACACAAAGATTACGTGTGAATATTTGGAATGGAATTGTGTGTACATAGATTTTAACAAGAATATGGATAGACATAGTATACATAACAAGGCGGTCAATTGGGACAATTGTGTGTATACGAAATTTGGTAAATAAGGTTTAATATATACAATTTACAAAATAAAGTGATTATACAATAGTTGCGTATAATTACCTGAGGTGTGACTCATTACTTCCACTTAACGTGAATAATCTTGCCACCCAACTTGGTGGTCTTCGACAATTTGCTATCATACAGCAACGGCGGCTAACGACAACTGGGTTTACGACCACCCAGGATCAGGAAAGCTATCAAGTTCCGATGATCTGAAAAGCCACCTATATAAGGAAAACAGAAAGGAAAATACCTGACGCACGATGCACGAAAAGATGACAGGTACCCGCTAGAACGTCTTCGGGCAAAACTTACGTGAAAGACGTGCATAAGACTGCAAGTCCTATAGATAAAACACAACATAATTAGCATACAGAAGGAATACGCTACCTGAAAAATGACAGGCAAGTAATCAATGTGATCGCCGATATGAAGAATTGCATAACAAAACAAATAAACACACAAAGCTTAAGGCTGGCATGCTACAATTAATCACCTCAGTTAATCGATAAAATAAATAACACAAATAAGAACACTGTTTAGAATAAATCCGTGACAATCTTTCTCCTTTGAGAATACATGGTCGAGTGTGCGCAGGAGGATATCTAGAGAAGGCCCTTATGCACGATTGATCGATCTACCTCATCGTCGCTGTAAACGGCATAAACTCGACCACTTGGATTTAATGCACCACTCTAATTGTATCATGGAATCTCTATGCCTTGATTAAACATTCCTGCCTGTTGCTGCATGGACCTAGGAACCTCGAAACCTATGGCGAATTCAGAGGCATATTGTGTGAAGGCTGCAATTGATCAAAGAACAAGAAAGTATCGCTAAAGCAGAGGGTGAGAGAAAGCACAACTCTCGGCAACTGACGTCGACTATTTATGGAGAAAGAACCACTCAGCGACGCTTAAGCCGAGTCCCAAACACACGTTCTTCAGGGAGTGGGAAAAGATGAAAAGAAGCCCAAGCATAGACTCTATAGAGTTAACACCATCAAAATCAGTACTGGAAACGAGGTGTTGGCCGTCTTTAGAAAGCTGCAATCGTTGTCGGGAACATCGTTTTCATAGAAAAATGGCCCCTCCCCTGAGAAAGCCATCTTTCTGATAAAATCTCAGCCATCACAAGTCACGAAGATGACCGATTACATAGACATTTAACCAAAATCTGTTGAGAGGCCTGCGAACACACTGAGTGAAGAAATTGGAAGTAACAATCTAGGGATATCAGTAGCCGGAATCTACGCGGAAGAAGTCGTTGATGATTTTCATTTGATGCTGATTTGCTTAGGGAAATAGTGTTGCTTTGCAGCAGAACTATGCAGGGCCAGATGGTGTTGAGACAAGATCCGGCCAGGTTAGGAGGACGAAGAATATTAACACAAATCTGGTGGCGACCAAGAGTAATTTTCAGCAGGTAGAACTCGATACCGCAATGGAGCGAAGCTAAACCCCTGTCCCTGATTTGCCTATGCCAGACCCAATGTCAATGTTAAGCAGTGGATAATATCCAACAGGTTCCAGAATCCTTTATGGGCAGACAGGCTCCTATACAGCAATCATAGGACTACAACAATTAATGGCAGCTATTATCGTTTTGCTAATGGTTTTTAATTTTAACCAACTTTTAATCAGCCCTGTCTCATAAAGCGAATGCAGGGGTAGCATTACGTCACAAACGGTTCCATATAGACCGTCATCAAATCTCAAATAGTCCGACATGTTATATGAATTGTATGTCTTTGCAATTCTTTGCTATTTAATAAACATGCTGTTGAATATTTTGAAACCATAACTAGCAGCAGCACCCAGTCAAATATTCAACAGCTTACCCGTATAATTTTTCTGAAAATCGATAGTCAGGGAGTTCAGAGATCGATCGATCCCAACACGAGCGAGGTATGGGTGGAGCTTAGCTATAGATGGGCGGGGCTTAGCTAAAAATGGAAAGGTCCTTTAATTAGATCACTCCATGTTCTAGAATCGGACCATGTTTAAAGAGAATCGGAATAAAGCTCCAGGAGAAAACACATTTCAAATACTGCTCACATAGATTTACTATGGGGATAGGTGGCAGAGAAAAGCTAATTTTTCGAAAACTATTAGATTGAGCTTCTTAAGAATTGATGTGAAATCAGGTCGATATGGGACCTATAGGATCACCAAGTTTCAAGTCGATCACACCAAAACGAATTTCGGCACCTATTTAAGATTTCCCAAAAACATTTTTTTCACGGTTTGGCATCCTGAGTTCATTGCTGTCAAAAACGAAAACTCGTAATTTTGAGCAAAATGTGCACTTGGCGGCCATTTTGAACAAAACCAGCATTTTTTACCCCGAGTTCATTTCTGTAAAAAGGAAAACTGGTATTTTTAAACAAAATCTGCGGCCTGGCGGTCATGAAAGAATTTTGGTTTCGAAAAAAACCTGCCCAAAGGCAGCATCCTGTCCAAGTATGGTAGTGATCTGATCAAAACTCAAGATGTAGTCGTACTTTAAAGATCAATATTGAAAATCCCCAATATTTCCTATGGGACATTTTTGCCCACGGAAAAGTGGATAACTCAAAAACCCTTGGACAAATCCAAATTCTGTTGAATAGCACATGATTCCGGACTGGTTAGATGAACTTGACAACGTTTGGAGTTTATCGGATGAACACTGTAGGAGAAGAAGCTGTACACATATTTTGAACCGAGAATGAAAAAGAAAGAAAGTGGAAAAAAGATCGTGAGTGATTTTAGTAATCTGCTATTTCATCTCAGACTAATGATGTAAAATGTAGGTTAACTCAACGCAGTGCAACATTTTAACTGATTTCTGAGCTCTATTGTATTTGTCGACCACTCAAAAGTCTAGCCTCCATGGTTGCTATTCCACGGTACAACACTCAATATACACCCAGGATGTCTGGACATTGACCCGACTTTGAGCATATACCCGTTTCTCGCCTAGACAACACATAGTTAAAGAATTTGAACCTAAACAACTATACCGTCTCGTCTGAAAGCACGATATTCCGGAGTTCTGGGATGTCCCGTGATCTATTGATGCCGAATGCTGCATCAGGAGAATTCTGTCTATATCTTAGTATTTTGACTCACCGACAATGCTAATAGAGGAATACACTTCTAGCTACACCCGCCCATTTCTAGCTATGCCAAGCCCATTTCTAGCTTTGTCCCGCCCATTTATGACTATATCACGCCCATTTCTAGCTATGCCCTGCCCATTTATGACTATATCACGCCCATTTCTAGCTATGTTCCGCCCGTTTATGACTATATCACGCCCATTTCTAGCTATGTCACGCCCATTTATGACTATATCACGCCCATTTCTAGCTAAGCTTCACAAAATTCGTACGCGTGTTGGAATAGATTTGACAGTTTGAAACACGAATTCCCAAAAATTTATCTTTCAAGGTAACGATATAGTTAAGTTCTTGAATATTTTGAAACTAATTTGACTGGGTCCTGTTGTCAAGGGTTGAGTCAAATTAGTTTCAAAATAGTCAACAGAATGTTTATTAAATTGTAAATTTCGGTCAAAGAAATAGATTTCATACACTTGACAGACTAATCTATGCAGATGCATGACAGAGGGTTGTCTGTCAATTACGATTGTGACGTCAACCTATGTGTGACGTAATTGATTATGACGTCAATACTTGAGTGACAGATTGGATGCATCCCTTATAAGACTTGAAATAGCACAACCACCTCTTCAACAACGAGAATTTCAGTCGTACTGAGCATAAGTACATCTAGCTGTTCTGGCAATTAGCCACTGCACAGCTTTCTCAGCTAGTAGCATCAACAAATGCAGTAGTTATATATTAGGAATTCTGGACCACTTCCTCCTGGGAATTACGGCGGAGGCGGCCGCGCCTCCCACAGGGTCTTCAGAATCCTGGACCACTGTCTGCTGATAGGCCAGCTGGTCTATACCTATAGGCCCCGCCCCCACCCTCAGGCTGGGCACCAGCATGCATTGCCTAGTTCAGACCAAGCCAGACAAGTACAAAACTTCCACTAAAAATTTCCTATTAGGGAAACACAACTGTATAGGTAAATATCTGCTATGGACATTGATGAAGTACTTCAAAATTTGGCGAGATTGTTGGAGCTGGGGCTTATTAGCCATACCACTTATGCCGAAAACTTAGCAGCTCTCCTTCCCGAGAAGCCAACCCCGGCTCCACATAGGAAGCTACCACCCATTCCGAGAAGGTCACCACAGATCCCCTGTTTTGGTCTTGAAAGCAAGCGATATGAGCGAGGCTGTGAAGGAGGCCAAAACCAAGGTGCTGCATGGCCTTGGGAACTACACCTGCGAGGAATCTGGCTGGCTAGTCGACCAGGTTAATGCATTGTACCTTAACATCGCCAGATACGAACCTCTATGCGGCAGGTCCTACATTGACCTCCCTGCCTCAATCAAACATAAGCATGCAGTGATCAATGTTAAGTATAAGGATGACCACTGTCTCCGATGGTCACTCCTAGCTGCAAGATACCCAGCTAAAGATCATGTAGATAGGCCATCAAAGTATGACTCTACTGGGACCGCCTCGATATGACAGGTGTAGACTCCCCAACCCCACTCCAACAGCGTAAGTGCGTTGAGCGACAGGATGGCTTGGCCATTAATATATTCAAGTGTGTCTACCCATTGCAGCTGAGTGAGGCGGACCCAGACATTCTGAGGACAAATCTGTTGCTTATTGAGAAGGGCGGCAAGCAACACTATACCTGGATTAAGGACCTGAATCGTCTGCTCCATGATCAGAGTCGGTGTAATGAGAGAAAGGACTTCTGTGAGCGGTGTCTCCACTGTTATTGTCGCGAAAGCACAAACTGGAGTGCTGTGGTATAAGTGACAGACCAATGCGTATAAGAATGCCTACAGAGGACAGGAAGATACTACAGTTTACCAACTACCACAAACAACTCAAGGTGCCATTCATCATCTATGCCAACTTTGAAGCCCTAACAACCAAGATTGAGGGGCCAGAGGTGAATCCAGCTCAGAGCAACACACACAATAAACAACACCATGAGATCTGTGGCTTCTCATACATTGTGGTCCGCTGTGATGGCGCGAGTAAACCACCAGTGCTGTATCGAGGAGAAGATGCAGCTACGCACTTCCTGGATCAGTTGGCATGGGAAGAGGAGAAGATAAATCCCGTGCTCGCCCAACCTAAGCCAATGGAGATGACTAGAGAGGACTGGAGAGCTCATAAAACCATGGTCAGTTGCCATGTATGCGACAGACCGTTAACTCGTGACGGAGTCATAGATAGTGTCAGAGATCACTACCACATCACTGGCCTCTACCGAGGGGCAGCACACAAGGTGTGTAATCTAAAGCTGAGCCTCAACCCTAAGACCACCACCATCCCGGTCATGTTCCACAACCCGCGTGGGTTTGATTTCACCTCATCATGCAGGCCATCTCCCAAACAGAGGAACAGATCAACTGCATCCCTAACAATATGGAGATGTACATCTCCTTCAGCCTCCGTCGGCTGCGGTTCATCGACTCAGCAGCACTTGACAAGCTGGTAGTTAGTTCCACAACGTTCCCACTTCCAAAACAGTATGGCACGGCTTGCAGTGCAAGCGCACATGAGCTCCTGCGCCGCAAAGGTGTATACCCTTATGAGCACATGGATGGGCGGCACAGTTTCAATGAGACCTCTCTTCCACCTCAAGCTGCTTTCTACAGTAAACTCTCTGGCGAGGGAATATCTGACAGCGACTACAACCACGCACATGCTGTCTGGGCCCAGTTCGGCTGCCAGACCATGGGAGACTATCATGACCTCTATCTGAGAACTGACACTCTACTTCTCGCAGATGTATGAAAACTTCCGTACAACATGCCTGCAGCAGTATCGTCTGGACCCAGCACATTATTACACAAGCTCGAGGTTGAGCTGGGATGCACTTCTAAGGAAGACAGATGTGGAGCTGGAGCTCCTCACTGACTACGACATGCAGCGCTTCATAGAAAAAGGACTCAGGGCTGGTGTATCAATGGTCAGCAAACACTATGTTAAAGCAAACAACCCATATATAGCCAGCCATTATTCTCAACAGCCGACAAGCCACATCATGTATCTGAATGCTAACAATCTCTATGGCTGGGCAATGAGCCAATACCTACCGACTGGGGGGGGGGGGGGGGGGTGAGTGGGTGGAGGACATTACTGTCAAAGAGATTACACAACATCCCGATGATGATGAAAAGGGCTACATCCTAGGGGTTGATCTTAAGTATCCAGAAGAGGTGCATGGCATGCACAATGCCTAGCCGCTGGCGCCTGAACGGATGAAGGTGAAGGGAGAGTGGCTCTCAGAGTATCAGTGTGCATTGGGCAAAGTGGAAACGCCAGCAGAAAACTGGTACCTAATCTGAAAGACAAAGAGCAAGATGTCCTGCACTACCGCAACTTAAATCTCTACCTCAGCATGGGCACGAGGTTGAAGAAGGTGCACAGGGTTCTACGTTTCAATCCGTTACCATGGATGGAGCCTTACATCCAACTTAAGACAGAGCCCCGTAAGAAGGCCAACAGCGACTTTGAGCAGGATCTCTACAAGCTGATGAACAACAGCGTCTTTGGTAAGACCATGGAGAACTTACGCAAGCGAGTGGATGTCAAGCTGGTGCGGTCAACCGAGGAGGACAGGCTGAGGTGGCTTATAGCCAAGCCCAACTTCGCCCGGGCAAAGGTATTCGATGATGATCTAGCTGCTCTCTACATGTACAAGACGAGCCTGCTGCTGAACCAGCCAGTCAAGTGGGCATGTCCATCCTTGATCTATCCAAACACCTTATGTATGACTTCTACTACAACCGCCTCAAGGAGCAATATGGCACTAGGGTCAATCTCCTTTACACTGACACAGACAGTCTTCTGCTGGAGGTTCAGAGCGAGGACATCCATGCTGATATGGCCTCCAGGAGTGACCTCTATGACACAAGCGACTATCCGGTAACACACGCACTACCCAGTACTGTCAACAAGAAGGTCTTGGGCAAGATGACGGATGAGTGTGCTGGTGTACCAATTCAATGTTGGTCTGCATCTGAAGATGTATTCAATCAAGCGCTCAGATGATCAGGAGATCAAAATGGCCAATGGGGTACGCAGGGCTGTCATCAAGAATCAGATTCGCCATGTTCTGTACAAGGAATGTCTCTTGCAGCACATGGTCTTTCACCATGGTATGGATATGCTGAGGAGTGAGGGCCACCACATCTATGGGCTCCACCAGAACAACATCAGCCTCAATCCCTTAGACACCAAGCGATGGATCGCCCCAGATGGTATTCACACCCTGGCGTATGGTCACAGGGATGCCTTCATCAAGGAACTATAGATGGCGGCAGCTGTGCGTACCGAATGTGCCATGGACGAGGTCTGTAGATCTGCCACATTGCCTGCCTGGTGAGCCACTGGCTAACCATCTCCAAGGTGAATCTATGACCCTTGCGACATGCAGCCTCGAGCAGCTGGTGAAGCTCATGATAATAACTGCCGGGCCAGTAATAAAGATCTTCAAGAGATATTGCGAGTGAACTCTCGGACTTCATCTCTGACGTCGTCACTGAAGGGTAGCTTATCGACCAAGGCTTGCCAGTTAAGGCACTTGACCAGGTCATACAGAGAAGCCATATATATATTATAACATGTCTTAAATGTTTGGCAGCCCAGATGACTGCCAGGGCTATCGCAACATACGGGAGCCATGGACCGGCAATGGCAAAGAATGTTCCTACCCCCGAGGCGATGGCTGGAATAGCCTCAGAGATCTTCTCAACTCCATGGAGAGCATTGTTGGCGATTTTGCAGACGGCTCGCCCGCCTTCATCGTGAACAGAGCAATCAGAGTCCCAAATGCTGCTAGTGTCCCAAAGAGCCCTTCATGTAGGTACGATAAATTCCCTTGGCTCGGTAAATTAGTCGGCGGGATTCTGGCTCCACATCATCATAGGCATCCTCGTCATAGGCATCCTCATCATTGTCTTCATCGTAGTCATCTTCATCATTGTCTTCGTCATAGTCATCCTCATCGTATTCCTCAACTGGATCCGCGAAAGCTTCCAGTTCATACATTGCTTGTAGTTCCTGCTGACTATATGGTGAATTTAAACTCACTATATATATAGACATGGCATCTGCAATCTTGAATGCAGGTGTGTTTGCATTGGCGAACTGGGGTCTCAGCTTCGCCGACCATAAGGCAGTGGAGGTAGAGAGAAAACGTCATAACCAGGCGATGGAGAAGCTGTCTAAGGAGAAGTTTGAGTACAGCAAGGCACTTGAGCCTATGCACCAAAGGGAGGCACGCCAACAGCAACAAAAGGCTCAAGCCACCTGGAACATCCAAGACACTGATGCGAGTCTCGATGAGTACTACGAGGTTCGCAGCTACGCTGCAGTGCTCTCTGAGCCAACGCTTGACTATGTGGTATCAGCAGGTCAGAAGACAGCCGAAGCCATAGTAGTAATGGCTACTGTAGCAGCAGTGATAGCTGGTGGAGTTAAGCTCGCTATATATAGCTGAGGCTCACGGAGTTACCAGCTGAATACCTCCATTTTGTGAGAAGTGAACCTTGCTATATCCAAAGTACAGCACCATTACTCCAACTGGGCGAGTGCCCCCTCGTTCTCTGAACAGGTTCCCAATATGAAAACTGAGCTGGTTGCCATGGTTAGCCGAAATGTCGCTTCCTCCGATGTGACAGGCCATCCAGCCATTCGAGTGCATACAACTTTATTTCCTTCTGATAGAGACAGCAATCAGCCAGATCGTGCACCTCACCAAGAATGTTGGTCCCAGCCACCACAAATTTGAAGTTGTCTAGCTCCCCCACCTCCTGGACCACCCCTCCCCTGACTGCTACAGCTACGCAATCCGAGGCACCTCGTTGCAATGCCAACTCTAAACGCTGGTTAGCCTGCTGATACGCTCCTCTAAATGTAGGATTCGTTGTCTAGAGCCCGCACGTTGTAGTCGCTGGTCGTTCTCATCATGCCACACCTGAAGTCGTGGAGAGGTCATCGTTACATCTGGAAGATGCTCGGTGTACACCCGGAGGAACAGCTTGTCATACATCAAGGCCGGGTTCACATGTGTGTTCTCGAGGAGGGAGAAGAGTGGCGCTGCGACAGGTGTTTCTATGTCTGGTTGTAAGTCGAATTATGTGAAGCCTTCATCACATCTGACAGCATAGTACCCTTTCCCCTTCACATAGTAGGAAGGTCCACGAGCCAGTAGAGCCAGGACTCGATACTCATCGGTCACATAGGTGGTGTCCAGGGTGTTGTTGCTCTGCATAATCTCCCACCTACTCACCACCTGTGGGAGCTCTACCTCCTTCGCCACTGTGCTCTTGAGCTTGAGTGTCATGTTCCTAATCTCATGGATCTGTCCCAAGAGGCTGAAGTTGATGAACTTCCCGGCTGTGGATAAAAGGTTCGCATCATGGATACTAGCTTGAATGACTGTCAGACAGTCCTTCCGAGGATCAGTGTGGTGCGAGGCCATGGGTTCAACTGCCCAATCTGGATGCTGTACATACTGCTGCATGTTTAAACACCTGTATATATATAAATATATAGTTAAACGTCATGTTTGGTAAAGTTCTCCAGCAGATCATCTTTGGAGGGCAGAAACCAGTGGGTGCCGGATGTAACATATCGACCACCTCCAAGAAGAAACCAGATGGTGGCAAGACCCCGCTCCTAATTGACATGGTCCGACGACTACTTCATGACATCAACATTATCCACGAGTGAGCCAATGTCTCGCCCACAGTACAAAGGAACTCCTGACTTGGATATTCTACCGGAAGCTTGACAGCAGCCATGGCAGGTCACTATAGCTCCCCAGGACACCCACTAAGAGTCCTGTAATTCTAGCTCTCCAGAAGGTTAGGGTTGATCCCAAAGATCTACTAACGGTCGGGAAGTGAGCTGGCGTATTCAGCCTCCACACTGATGATGAACACCGGATGTTGGATGTTATACAGGCTGGGGCCATAGATTACTTCCGAGAGGACACCAGTACATGTGTGACTGAAAGCCGTGAGGCTGGGCATGCCATTGGGTTGGCCGCCGGCAATATCGAAGGTAGAGAGGAGGCCATTGAGCACATCTTCAATGAAAGAGGGCGCGAGCAGATAGAGAGTAATCTGAAGGAATTTCAAAGTTCCCCAAGAGCTACCAGGACTACCTCATCAAAACTTACCTCAAGACAAAATGCTAAAATGACATGGGCGAAGTGGATCTTCCGCGAGAAGTTTCAGAAAAAAAGAGTTGGGTCATCTGATCCTCAGTGGATAGAGCTTCAGAAACAACTATCTGATCCTCAGGCAGCAGAGTCTATGGACGAAGCAGCAGAGACTGCGGGCGACCCGACTGACAAGTGAGCTTCCTGGCGGAATTCAACTTGTAGCTGAAGTTCTTAGCATTCTCCAGTGAGGGCGTGAAGTGTGCGAGCTCTCCTATCTCCTTGTTGCTGAAGATAAAGAGGTATAGATCTGCGACCTTCTGCACGCCTGCGATGAAGTCTTGCTTGGTCTCCTTGAGGGTCAGGCTGTCGTATTTTGTCTCAAGCAGGGCACAACCACTCTTCGAGCTAAAGTACAGGAGCCTCGCATTGTGCCGGATATCCGGTGATATCTCACGGGTGTACTTCTGAAAGAGGATGAAGACAGTGATCTTGGTGTGCATAATGCATCTGGTGATGTTGCTGAGGTATGTGACTGTCTTCTAGTCCATTATCGTTGATAAGTAGAACAAGTGGTTCAGTTAGTTGACCTGCGAGCAGCTTCTCCATCAGTGCTTGCAGGTTGTGCGTCTTGGTGATTGGACAGTTGTACCACTGATCATTGTTGTCGACTGCCTCAGCGGCGGAGTCGGACATTAGAAGGATGTATTGAGATTGAAGATTTTCGGCGAGCAGGGCCCGCAGCAAGATGTTTTTCCCATGACCTGATGGGCCAATGATCAGCACCACCTGACCAGCATCATTTGGTCTACTACTGTATGGCATGGACATGTTGCATGCGTGCATGAAGGACTGTTAGCAGATCTGAACGGGATCAGGTAGAGCATGGACAGGAAACAACTGACGTTCATATAGCATCAATGGCGGTGGTTAATCAGACAGTGACTATCTGAATGATGATATGTTCAAATACAGTTAGCAGACCCATTTTCTGGTTGGCAAAGGACACACATGCCCACGACCTGAGTGATCAACTATCAGTCTAATATATCCATACCAATGCTGTGTTCATTTTATTTTTCAATAATAATAATAATAATAATAATAATAATAATAATAATAATAATAATAATAATAATTTGCATTTACCTTCTATTTTCAATAACCGTAGTAATATCAATACCATTCCAAGAAATTAAAGAAAATCGGCCCCTTTTGTCAGATGGTGTTTATCACTGACATTTAAGAAAATTTTAAATCAAAATACTCCTTTACTAGCACTTTGTTAGTAACACATTTTACACCAGTTTCCAGATTTTAAACAGCGGCCAATATTGGTTACACTTTGACCACTGGTGACATAATTACTTAACTGATTTACATATAGCATGAAATTGTGGTGGTCACGACAAGGAAGGGACATTTTGAGCGGCTATTCACTACTCTATGTAATGTAGGTGTGATTCCCATACCATTTTCATTATCTCATATGTGCATTTTCCCGTTATTTAAAGAAAATGGGGATTTTGCCAATTACCGTAGTAACATCATTTAAAAACGGAGGGCCAGGGTCGATTACAAATAGTTCATGATGATAACACATGTCATCATATACTAGTAAATGGCATAGTTTCAGGGAGGTCGATAGCTTCGTGGAGCGGAATGTTTGCGATCAAGTATTTAGTTTGAAGTTGAATTATTTAAACATTTATATATTTGTTATCTTGTTATTTGTTGTTTAAATTGTGATGAAAATAAATCCTTAGCACTAATAAGAAACAAGATAATACGCCCACTGTGTACATAAGTGGCTATGTTACATAATTCCAAGAGAGAGAGAGAGAGAGAGAGAGAGAGAGAGAGAGAGAGAGAGAGAGAGAGAGAGAGAGAGAGAGAGAGAGAGAGAGACATAGCGCGAGAGAGAGGGACGGAGGAGAGTGATGGAGGGAGGGACGGGGGGAGTGATGGAGGGTGAGAGGGAACGAACGAGGGAGTGAGGGAGGGAGAGAGCGAGAGAGAAAGAGAGAGAGAGAGAGAGCGAGAGAGCGAGCGAGCGAGAGAGAGAGAGAGAGAGGAGTGTGTGTGTGTGTGGGAGAAGGGGGGGGGGGGGGGGAGAGCAAGAGAGCGGGGAGGGAGGGGGCACAATAAGAAGAGCATTAGTAGTATATTAGGAATCCTGGACCACTTCCTCCTCGGGACTACGGCGGAGGCGGCCGCGCCTCCCACAGGGTCTTCAGAATCCTGGACCACCGTCTGCTGAAAGGCCAGCTGGTCTATACCCATAGGGACTACGACAAAGGCGACCGTGCCTCCCACAGGGGTTTCAGAAATGGATCAATGATGAACTAGATTATTATAGGGAGTTTGTGGACTGTTATGAACCAGAGATCGAATGATGTTAATGTTGATGAAAATGTTGATGAATGATGTTAATGTTGATGAAAATGTTGATGAATGATGTCAATGTTGATGACAATGTTGATGAATGATGTTAATGTTGATGAAAATGTTGATGAATGATGTTAATGTTGATGAAAATGTTTATGAATGATGTTATGTTGATGAAAATGTTGATGAATGACGATAATGTTGATGAATGATGTTGATGAATGATGATAATGTTGATGATAATGTTGATGAATGATGTTAATGTTGATGAAAATGTTGATGAATGATGTTAATGTTGATGAATGAATGATGATGATGTTGATGATGAATGATGTTGATGATGATTGATGATGATGAATGAAGATTATGTTGATGAATGATGGTGATGTTGATGAGTATAGACATAATGCTGGATCACAAATACATGCCACGCCTGTCGTTCCGACTGTCTCCATATCAAACAAACACATAGTCACACCCAGTGTCACATCGACATGCACCTCCGCAGACTCTAGCATGCTCACATGTGACTCACTTTGCTCACGGGCGTGAAATCGGTCAGAGATATTTTTTCTCAGATGATCATGGCTGTCTCAGTCGTCCTGGCTCTATATAAGGAGGGTTAAACCGAACAAGGTGAACCCCTCGAGAAATATCTGTGTCATATCCAGTCTTGTGCCATCCTAGATGTTGATCTTCATCCCATCTGGGGCCGTCTTAGCTGCTTCAGTTTACCACCAGCTAGAAGCCGCAACTCTAGCACAATGGGTGTTGTTTGCGGACTTGTGAGCCCAATACGCTCGAGCAGCTTCACCGATCCCTTCGTCTTCGAGTAGTGCGACACACCCTCTATCCGTAAGACACCCTCCTGAATATTGATAGCTTCCTCTGGTTCATCAAAGGGACGACGAAGCAGGAGCTTTCCTCCAGTGACCCCAATCCTATGAGCTAGTGCAACTAGAGTTGTGCCCCAACTATATAGGTCAGGAAAGATATCCTCCTGTTATAAAGCTTCCCGACCGTGCCATCCTTCTTCACAATGGTGGAGAGTGGGGTGACCTCCAGGTCAATACCCGTTGTATGTCTATATAGTGGCACCCATGCTCGCCACTTACCACCAGGTCCAGCGCGATACCACACCATGTTCTTTTCGAAGACTACCTGCAGCTGTTTTGCCAGCGTCAACACCACACCATCATTTGACATCGGTGGGGCATGCTTCCCAGGCGGCTCTAAAACATGAAAGCTCAACCTTGTCTAGTGACTGTTCTATTAGGGGGTGGAGGATGAAAGTCTTCTTCGGGAAGTCATAGCGGAACACTATTTTGTCCCCATCTCTCTCCCGGCCCAGCCGTTCCTTTGACATCATTTAAGTCAGTGAGCAGCTCTACACCATCGCCACGAACGGGATGGAGGGAGAATGTCTTGGAGTCTGCTCCATATTGGAGGACGAACGACTTGCCATCACTTTCCTTAACCTTGCCGGCATCAACGTCGTACACGTCCACGAGATCAGCTAGACTGGTTGAGTGAGCAAATATGGGCTCCATTGTGTAGACATAGGGGTTTAAATGGAGTGTATATCCATGCCGATTGTCCGATTGCTACTCGAAAATGGGGAGAATGTCATCAGGCCATCTCTAGTTGGTAGACGTGCAGTTCAGTATCGCATAGAATGGGTTCTCTTCAAGGTAGCTCAGCATTCCACCACGTACATACACGCCGATGTGTTGCATCCGCCACCAGGAAGTACCTATCACAGATCACTGGCTGAAGTAGGATTAGATGTGATAGAATATCTGCCAGGAGCCACCTGCAAACTGTGGAAAGCGATCAGCTCCAACATGTTCACCCACGTAAATCACCTGTTTGACATCTCCACCATTAGTCTATATGCCAGCATGGATGGTCTATCGGATGCCCAATTAGAGTTAACGCTGCTGCTACTTATTGACCTATCCCCATCATGACGATATCATACCAGACCTATCAGACATTCACCGAGATGTTGAAAAAGGAGATAGAGGAGCTACGCCCCTTCCCTCTTGTTCCTCTGGAACAGGCAGATATAGCGGTACAGGAAATGCGTTGTCGACAAGAAGGCGAGCGACTGCAGCGGGTGAGCTGGTAGGAACAGAACGCCGGAGAAACATGGAGACGAAGGGACTACAAATGTCCAAGAATGGGAGAGCCGAATCTGGCAGGAGGAGGGCATCATAGGGCCAACCTTGTAAGATTTCTTGGATGACGGGTGTGATGAGTCTGTAGAGCATTGGAAAGAGGAGTGGGTGCAGAAGTATAAGTCCAAGAAAACTCGCCAACGGCGGGCGTACTATCGGAGTGCCAAGGTGAAGTTCTAGATGTCACGGTAGCACAAGCTACCGGCCCCTGACATGTCGTTCCGACAGCTGGATGATGTGTGTTTGAGGGAGGTATGTCTCCGCACCAACAAGCTCACATGCTTCGCCAGGCTTTCCAAGATGAATCCCACAATGACCCATCGACAGATCCTACAGGTGATGGCACGAGTTTAAGACCTTAGGTATATCATAGCTAAATCGGAGTGGCGAAAGCAGCCTAAACCATATCCCGCATTAGCACCTGAGGAGGGTGGTACAGTACATGGCTGGCGACTCCAGCAGATTGACACCATCAGACAGAATCTTGTTAATGAGACAGAAAGGTACAGCAAAAGATGCAGGCAATATAAAACAGCCTACAACAGTCTAGCATGCACGACCACAGCTGTGGGTGTGATTGGAGACAGTGCTGGTGTGGCCGCCGTTGCCACCCTCGTTACAGGGGTGGGTGTTATCGTCGCTATCCCGCTGGGTGGTGTGACCCTTGCTGCTACTGTCCTGGCCACCGGTTTGGCAGTTGAACAGCGTCAGATCACCAGGAAGCTGGAGAAGCATGCCAAGTATGTAACACTAGCACAGAGAAGCTACGGGCTATCGGCGAGTCTGTCAGCAAAGCTCTCGAGGATGGGCAGGTCAGTGATGAGGAGTTCCACCATATATTGAAGCTCCAAACCCTGTACCACACAGAGATACCCAAAAAGCGCCAGCGGGCAGGTGGACATGGAAGAGTTAAAAAAGAGATGCTGCGCCGGGGCCACATCGAAGATCTCTACGGTACCAAATAGTATGTTGCGCCCGTGGCTGGAACAGCGATTTTTAGATGACTACTATAGATGGCCTTCCTGGCGAACCTCACGACAATCGACCAGAGCCAACCACCCCTCCTGGATACACTCTGTACCCACTCGACACGTGGTCGCCTGGGTGACATTCACGACCACTGACCAACCTTGCAATCACCATCAAGAATGCGAAGAAAGCTCATGCCTGGATGGCAGGCCCGAATCTCCTATTCTGGAACCAACAGCTGAACTTTGCTGTGTGGTGTGCCACAGCAGAATGCGGCGTTGGCACGGGTTTGCTTTAGATCTGTTTATCCTTTGTCAAAAGTATTTACTTTTCCCAGTGCGATGACATTTCCTCCAGACTAGACAGGTTTTATATTTCTACAATTTTTAAAGAATTTGTAAGACCATGCATAACAGTACCATGTAATGATTCCGATCACTCATTTGTCAAGCTTTCAATACAATTCAAAATATTGAAACGAAAAAGTGCTTATTGGTGTCTGAGCACAGCTTTGTTAAAGGAAAAAGACTATTGTAAACTAATAACTGAATCTTTGGGGGAATGGGGAGAAAAGCTAAGGACATTTGCCTGTATACAAGATTGGTCGGGCATGGGTAAAACACATTTGTACCATTTCCCAACTGTTTGCACGCGGGCGGGCTGACATATTAAGAGAGAAACGAGTACGCTTGCAATCTGATATAGATAGCCCGCCTATCAGCAGAACTATCGAAGACTGACGATATATCAATTCAACTGAAGAAAAAGCAAACATTGGTAGCGACTCTTCTCAAACAGCAAGCCAGAGGCGTCTGGGTGAGCTCTCGCTTTCAGCATGTTAATGAGTCCGAGAGCCCGACAAAATATTTTTTGGTCTTGAAAATAAACGTGGGGCGAACAAGACAATTTCACATTTAACGTTGGCAGATGGTACAATTGTAGATACAGATTCAATTATATTAACGTATGCTTCTGATTTCTATAGTGAATTATATAAGAATGTTGCTATATGTAAAAGCTCGGAGAATATTTTGTTAGCTTAGCTTCCGCAAGTGAGCGAAATCTCGAAAAGCGATCTAGAAAAGCCATTGAGTTCTCAGATGCCTCTATTGCAGTTAATAAATTGAACAACAATAAATCGTCTGGTATTGATGGCTTGCCATCTGAGTTATATAAAACATTTTGGGAAATCATTGACAAAGATTTTCTCTTAGTCTTTGATCAATCAATCATAGATATGAGACTGCCTACGTCGTATAGACGAGCAGTCATTACGTTATATTGCCAAAAGGGGACCTCAGCCATTAAAGAGATTACTAGTTTTATCGATCTCATTGATAAATAACCCTTAAAATTCTAGGGTCTCAATTTCAAGACAACTATATACAGGAAAGCTGTTGGTGATTTTGAACGTAATGTGACTGGAATCTGTTGCCACTTTAGACAACAATATCTCGCAGGCAAATTAGTCTCAAAATATTGAAAACAATATGCTTTAGATCTGACATAAAGAATTTGTCATTTCGGGTCTGTACTGGTTAACTCTTTATCCTTCAATAGGACCAAAACAGTTTCTGCAGTTGTCTTTAGAAATGCCCATCTGCCGACCAAGAGAAAATTTAGCATCGGAATGACTGGCTCGATAGCCAAGGTATTCATTCCGGTTTTAAATCCCCAAGAGTAAATATTTCTCGGTCTCCAAATGGACATTTTTTAAAATGAAATATTCTTGAACAAATTCGAGAGTTAACTAAAGGTGACTGGTGATTAGTAAAGAATATTGCAATGATACAATGTCACATTTCCTACTGAATATTAGTACAATCTCTGCTCCTACAATCTATTAAACGGTTTAGTGATGAAGGATTCCAGAGCAGTTTGGCTGAAAGTTGTTGGTGTGTGAGGCTTCTAGACATACAATGCTTATATAATAAAAGGTGATGCTAGTATTGGTCATAAACTGATGATGATGATGATGATGATTATGATGATGATGATGATGACGGCGAATAGTATGATGTAGTGTATGGTTACTATTACTACTACTGCCACCGCCACTCGCTGAGACGTACAAAAATTTGTGGGAGCTATAGGCATGGCTAGATTTGCAGGCTTTACGCGCCGGGACAAGGGCTCCATTTCTTCCATAATGATGCCAATAAATTTACAGAGAGCTATTATTGTTTCGCGTTTTCTTTGCATTGAAAAGTTGATACATTTCTGTGCATTTGGGCGAACTGTATAATAGTTAGGATCTTCTTTTTGCATTTATTTCAGGACATTTAAATATATAGTGGAATTCGTCGCCCAGTGTGTTTAGGTCCCATAGATTGCATTAGGGAGTAAATGGAATAGTGATGGCCTAAACGTTCTTGATGTGTACATCGGCAGTTCTCCGACTTATTCTAATAAGCCCTGGGAAAATAATCTAGAAATGGAGTTTACTAATAAACATGCCAATTGGTTATCGCTATCAAAAGCACTGCCACTCAGATGCCGTATTATTGTAACGAACCTGCTTCCTTCTGCGAAACTTTGGCATAGGTTTGCTGTTGTGGATCCACCTGGTAAACTAGTGAATTCCATTCAAAAATAACTTCGTTTGGCAAGGAAAGCATTTGGTAACGAGAGAATTACCATTCCTGCCACTAGATAATTGCTGGCAAGGATTAGTACATCTACAGTCTCGATTACGAGCCTTTCACATTTCTTATGTACAGTCTTTCCTTTGCTTAAATAGCAATCATCCATGTTTTATATTCATCAACTGGTTCCTGAAACAGGTACACAATTTGAACTATAATCGAGTTATGTTTTATTCAACTTGATGTAAATACCCGTAATAATATACCTTGTTTTATAGATGCTTATTTTTTTCTCAAGGTTTTCAAGAAAATCATACCCAATTTTCAAAGCAGACGTGATAAATGAACCAATTTTCCTCAATCCACTCGTCAAAAAAGCGACAACAGGGTTTATATTTTACTGTGAAGATTTTATTAATTCAAATGACATAACTATTTGTCGACATTGTGCATAATGATAAAATAAACAACTATTGATGCCATAGGCCCTATAATCAGGCATCGATCTAAACGGATCTTGAACATAGAGCTAGATGCATTGTGGAACCGGCTTCCACATGAATGAATTGATATACTCAACGACTTTGCCACATTCCCCTTTCATTGTATGAAATTGAGCTATTGTGTACTTTTAAAGATGGTGTTTTTACTGTCTACATACATACCAACTGCAAAAGAGAGCTATATAAATTGTCATTATTGAAATATTATACAGCTAATTTAAGGAGCTCTTTGAGCAATATATGGGAAGCTATTCTATCCTTGGATACCTCTTCGATATTATCTTGCCGTTGCTTTTATGAATATCCATGAAACAATTAGCAAGGCGACTTATCGTGGAAAATCTTACATGGAGCATTGAATACATGTGTTGCTTCTTTACCTCGCGGGATACCGTACTAATGATGATTGTGTAGAATGAGGTGAAAAGGAGAACCTTGTACATATGTTCGCAACGTGTTGTCGTCTTCGACCATTACTTCTAGGCATTAGACAATTTGTTCTCCATTTGATGGAGATTGATGCGTTCCATCCGTTTGATTATATACAAGGATTTCCGTGTCTGCAATGTTCATCTAAATCTTAACGCGGAATTCGTCATTGTTTGGCTAATTGGGTAATTTCAAATGCCAAAATGGCGACGTATGTAACACACCAACGTCTGATGGATGGGTGTGAACAGACGGACCCAATCAAGGAGTGCAAATCTAGAATTCGGTCACGAATGAAAGGTTATTGAACGAATTTCGACTTTGGACTTTTAACCATCTCATGTGTACTGTGGAAACAATGATCTTAATTTTAATTGTTTTTTCTAAGTTAAATATCTATATTTGTTCGGTGTGTGTGATCGCCATTGGTACAGTATCTTTCTTCTTCTTCTCATTCTTCTTCTTCTTCTTCTTCTTCTTCTTTCTCTTAAGACATTTTTAATAACGCAGGTTCTACTAGATAAATCTTCTCCAAATTTGGAGGAAAATATGCCCGTGGGGTCCCGAGTAGATATGCCAAGTTTGGTGTCTAAAACCCAACAGGAACAACTTTCAAAATAGACATTTTTACTTCGTTAATAACTCTGGTTTTACTGGTGTAATCTTCTCCAAACTTGGGTGGAAGCTTGTCCATGTGGTCCTGAACACGTATACCAATTGTGTGACCAAATGCTAAAACACAACTGCTTCCAGCAAAATTGTTTTCAAAATAGGCATTTTTAAAGCATTTTTAAATAGCTCTAATGGAGCGATTTGTTCCAAACTTGTGTAGATGTGAGTATGTTGGGGTCTTGAATACGAATGCTAATTTTACGGTAAAAAAGTAAAAGGCAATAGCAACAGCTTTTAGCAACATTGTTTCCAAAAGTAGGTCAGATATCTTACATAATTGTCCCTATCAACACTGAAGGACAGGTCAGCAATTCGCTTTTCTAGCTTATCAATCATCATATAACATCATAATCAACTAAGTGACGTGTATGCTGACGTCATAATCATGATGTCATGAATGATTCCAAATAGTCCGTCTTTAACGTTTAATAGTCCGACACGTTGTACGAATTATATGTCTTTGCAATTTAATAAACGTGCTGTTGAATATTTTGAAAATAATTTAACTGGGCGCTGATGCTGCCATAGCAACAGTTTACCTGCATAGTTTTCTGGAAATTGATGGTCAGGATTTTCTGAAATCGATCGATCCCAGCACGAACATGGTGTGGATGGAGCTTAGATAGAGATTGGCGGGGCATAGCTAAAACTGGAAAGGTCCATTCCGTTGCAACATGGTCCTTGCACATAGTAATCGTTTGTTTTTACTGGACTTAAGAAAGAGCAACAGACAAATACCGACTCTCGTCTTTCCGCCTTATCAGTGCCATATAGGTGTATGCCATAGCACAGGTAACAATCATAACTATGTGGAGCATGTTGTAGCATAGACTTTGCCATTACAATAGGGTGGTAAGCGTACACGTTCATTTCCGTACACATTCATAAGTCAAATGACGCTATAGTATATTCTTCAACAGCATCGTCTGAATTGTGTTTTACATCCTTAAACACCACGTAACATCACATATTCTGTTATTGAATGGCTAATTATTACATTCCTTTTTCCTGCATGGCTAATTATTATTATTATTATTATTATTATTATTATTATTATTATTATTATTATTATTATTATTATTTGACTTTAAATTTTAGGTGGTAACATGATTAATGTATATAACATTGTCTTCCTCATTGCCCTCTTTATCTAATCAATTTGTTCAATTTGATTACAGTCATGAGCCGCATAACACAATGTGTGAGTTATGGAACACCTCAGAGGATCTTTTTTGGAGGATTTCATCTGCACTGATTTCTCCAATAACAAATGTTGATGTATTTACGTTCTCCACGCAGAGAAACGTCTCAACTCTAAGGAAAATATGGCCTTATCAACTCTACCTCAACTTCGCGAGCAGACAGAGTACTTAGAATAATGATTTGACTGTAAGGGATGGACAAAGATGGGAAAGTGGCGTGAGGGTGAGCTGTTGCCCCGCATGTTCGCAGATATCTATAGGGTAAACGTAATAAGCCAGTGAATGCACAAGAAGACCGTTCAACAGATGATGCTACCAACAATATATGTGATAGATCAGTAACTCGCAGTGACAGTGATAAAGAGATAGACGATATGTTAAAAAAAACCCCAGTTAGCAGATATATGATCTTGTATGAATTTAGCACAAATAAAACACTTTGAGTGATAATTTATCACTCTACTTTATTTATTGTCTGGTATACAGTATATATTCAAATATGCAAGTGACATCTCAAAACCTATCACGCACCTAATCAATTCAGCTTCCCATCAAAGCTGTAGGCCAAGGCACCCTTATCGCACTACCCAAGCCCAAGAAGCCACCTGGCACGCCAGCCAATCTGCGGCCCATTGTGCTCCTCGATAGCATATGGAAAATACTGTCCAATGTTACTCTATGCCGCATCCGAGACAAGAGCGATGCTTTCACCGGATCATGTCAACGTGGCTTCAAACGTGGATGCAGCTGCGCTGACATTATATGGGATTTCCACAAAATGGGCATTGACATGTCACGAGCCTTCGACACGCTCAAAGATCCTAGATTTACTACGCCATGACAGTTGCAATGAAGATTAGCTACGACTAGTGAGACTACTGCTTGCAGACACCAAGCTGAGAGTACGAGTCAAGTCAGTGAAGTCTGTAGAGTTTGAGACATCAATCGGTTCCCAACATGGTGCTGGTCTACCCCCTGTGCTTTTCACCTGTTACCGTGCTGCCGGATTGAAATCCGTGCGGGAATGTTCCACAAGACACCCCCCCCCCCCTCCCCCAGTGTCAATACTGGATATACCGCTAGAGATGGAATATGCCGACGATGTGGACTTCATAAACGAGGAAAAGAAACCTATTGACGAACTTCTCCCAATAGCTGCAAAATTGAGAATCTCTTTATGAATGAATTAAAAAACAGAGTTCACCCACATATACCGATCTACAAAGCATGAAACTAAATGAAATGACGATTCACTTCGTGGCGACGAATAATGGAGGTAATGTACAATCCTGGCCTCACTCTTTACTGCTGACATTGCTGCACGCTGCGTCATGGGGAACATAGCTTTCCAGTCCTTCTGGAAGCTATGGATTCGTAGATAAAAACTGCCCTCGATGAAAAAGGCTACGTTTATACAATGCAACCTGCGTATCCTTGCTGCTGTATGACTGTAGCAGATGGGCAGCTCCAAAGGCAGCTTTTGACAAACTTGATGCCTGCCACCTCAAACACCTACGCACGACCACTGGACACCTATGACCAAACAGCATAATTTCCAATGATGCACTATACAATATGTGTAATACGTCGCCGCTGTCTGTAAAAGTCGCTAAGCCAAGATGGTCCGTGTTTGGCCATGTGCTAAGGATGCCTGAAGAGACATCAGCACAGAGAGCCTTGGAATTCGCCCTACTCAGAGCCAGCAAATACAAAGCCAGGAGACCGCCAGAAAGCAGGCCTCGGTACACTCAAGTCAAGAATGGACCTGATGAAGCTAAGGATTTCGGCTGAGGACAAGACACAGTGGACAAAGGCGAACGTGTAGAGATTCAGGCAATGCACTAAGTGGCCTATAATTGGCACAACACGAGCCCCTCATATGACTGACTTAAACACTCCTTACCTCCAAGATATAAATAAATTTAGAAATTTTCAGGTTTTTTGCTGTAATATCATAGTTCCGGTGTATTATTAGTACATACTAATTTTTATACATACATTCCGACCCTGTCGAACATATTTTTTAAATTATTTGTTGGTTTTCTGGAAACTCGTATGCACGTATGAGTTTTCAATTTAGGAAAGCATTATATTTACGAAACAATCCAATTGGAAAGAACTCAGAAAATCCGAAATGTCAGACAGTTCGCCGGCGACAGGGAAAAATATTACCGCCACGACGATCGGCGATCGTAAACATAAAATCGCTACACGCTGGCGGGATTGAAACCCCAAAAGAATCTATAGGGACATCAAACAAATAAGTTGCATAATAATATTTTATGTTTATCAAGAGCGGTGAATCGCAAGCCACCTCTAAGTAACAAATACTCTGGTTTCCCAACGAAACGGGGATGCAGGCGACCGTCAGATTTGTGGTTTTTTTTAATAAATGAGAGTATTAAACGACTGGAAGCGTTTATGGACAAATATTAAATTTATAGCTCTATCAGGTATAGCCCCTTTAAGAAAAAGGTTAAACGTACACCGTCATTGTCGCAAAGAAATTGCAATCCCAGGGTTGACATACTAATGGTCAAAGCTGAGCCATGGCGCTAAGCAATAACCTGACGTTTGTCCTTCAACTTGGCCAACCCTCAAACGTAGACAAGCCGCATACACAATTGCGCTGGAAGTTATAGGTCAAGTAGCGAGTAATCCAACACGTTTCAATAACTTAACTAGTCTACGTATGTAAACCACACGCGCCAATCCTTTCTACGTTTAAAGACACACATGATTTATTAACACTCATAAGTTCATTTCGTTAATAAAATAGCATGCCTATGCGGTATAAAACTGTGTTGACATTTCATGGTACATTTAAGAATAATTGCATTCTAAGATATTTAAAGTTAGCATTCTCTATAGGTATTTCTGAAATCGAAATATATGTATTATTAGATGAAATAAAAACACCCGCTGCGTATTAGTATCAAACACTTTGCATTGAAATCGCTATTTTCTTAGGGTTTGGCAGCATACAAAAGGTATTCTATTACTTTCCTTTGTGAGTAAACATAATTGCATCTGTCCGCGATGCCTGAGCTGTCTCAATCAAGAGAGAGGTCCATTTCTAGCTATGCCCCGTTAATTTCTAGCTAGGCCCCGCCCATTTCTAACAATTCTAGTATACTAGCTCCGCCCACTTTGTACGTGATTTGAATCGATTTATATACTTTGAACTCTGAATTCCCAGAATGCTAATTTCAAGGTAATATATATATATATATATATATATATATATATATATATATATATATATATATATATATATATATATATATATATATATATATATATATATATATATATATATATATATATATATATTCAACAGCTTATATGTATAATTACCTTGAATATTGCGAAACTAATTCTGCTTTATGGCAGTAACAGCTTCCAGTCAAATAAGTTTCAAAATATTCAACATAATATATATTATCCTGTAGATGCATCTATAACATACAATTTTTTTTTGCGAGTTTAGTGATGTGCTGATCTTTTGTTTGTAGAATGTACGTATTGAGTGATATTTGATGCAGAAGCAGAGGAAATGCATCCGGTTTTCCTGTTCATGATTACATAGGACACAAGCGGGATCAACATCATTCTGATTAAAACGTGCGCGGTTCGCCTGTAGAATATATGCTCCGGTTATAATCTTAGCTTTTATACATGCTGTTTCGACATTCCTTGTATCTGTTGTTACCGCTGCCCATAAGTGATACGGCTGATTGAGCTTCCATACCTTCAGTTTAATGAATCGACTTGACGTTTTCTGCGATGCGTCTTGTATTAGTAGCTGATGGTTATATTGATCAACATGTTTTCGGATAAGTCTTTTTCCTTTATAAGTGAAGAGGAGTCCCTAATTCAATTTCAAAACTAAAATTATATTAATTTATACGGAATGAAATCAGCATACGTTAAGATTAGTGTTTCATTTCATTAATGCACACAATGTAAGCCTCTATATGTATACAATTTTAGCAATTTTATTTTCAAGGTAATTGGTCTTAACTCCAGCTTTCGAGGTTATGTGGACGTGGCAGTGTTGGTAATTATTACAAATTCTGTCTGTTAACTATTAGCACGATCATACGTTTGTGAAACGTGACTTTTCATATCTTACCCTTTCACCGTCACATGCCAACAATAAAGGTAGAGAGCGAAAGAATTGAGATTGTTATGTGGATGGGAACCAAAGAATGTACTCACTTCACGTACATATGCCTCAAGCAAACACAATATCTGCATTGGTATGCAATAGCTGTGAAAGTATTGGAATCGAAAAATGGAATTTAATCGAAAAAGCAGATCTAGAATTTCTAAAACACCTTTTAAAAATTAAGCGAAGCACACCTAAATACATGACATATGGGGAACTTTGGGAATTGCCAATAAAGGTGTTAATAGAAAAGCGCATGATAATATACGGGATAAGGCTTATCTCAGGAAAATAAACTAGCACTATAAATATATAATTGCATGTTAAAAGATTTTAATGAAAACAGAAAACCATACAAATGGCTAACACGCATTAAAACCATTCTCGATGATGCAGGGAACACGCACCTTTGGAACACGCAAATGATCCATAGCACCAAAATCGTCCAAGCTGCAATTACTCGAAACATAGAGGACCAGTTTATGCAAACGTGGCTCGCCCAAATGCAGGAATCGTGGAAGGGTAAGATCTATAATACTCCAGGCTCTGGCCAATAGTCTCGCAAAAAATACATGTACCCTAAATGTTATTGATTGTATAGGTTGCTGAACCAAATAGATACAAAATTATCTTGGCCTAAATTTTGTAGCCATTTTCAAAGATGTCCGCCAATTTTGTCTATTTATTATATATCTCTGAAACTAGAGCATGTATCAAGCTAATTCTGGTGCCAAAATATAGGTTTTCGAGGTCAAGGAATTCACTAAATACAGTACCTTAATGCTTGGAGCAGCCATTCATGGATTTTCAACACGGTGAGCAAAAATAATTGAAGAAAACCACAATTTTCCAAAATAACGGACGCTGCAATATACATTTTTGTACATATTCACTATCTCTCTGGAACTAGAGCATGTATCAGACTAATTCTGGTGTCAAAGTATAGATTTTCAAGGTCAAAGTATTCACTAAATGCATTATCTTAATGCTCGGAGGAATCGTTTCTGCATTAAACGTATGTTTTCTATCTGTCTGTCTGAAGAATCTTTGACATTTTTTACAAAGCTGCCGTGGTCGTAACTATACCGCATCACATTTGTGTAAATTATTATTGACTGGGATCTATTGTTGCTCTCGCCATCTGTCATTCAAATTGATTTCCAAAATATTCAACAAAACCATTATGATATGCAATTGTTGTATCTATTCTGTAGGTCTTAAATCTGTAATGGACAAAATTTGTCAAGAAATTTTAAATTGTCTTATGACCATTTTCATCCTAAAAGGAGAATACTTTTAAAAGTTTACAACCAAGCCAGTAAATCCAGTTGAAAAATTTCCAAAATATTATTTTCTTGGTCTGTAAACAGACATACCGGTATGTAAAGACGACTACAAATCCCGTTCTTGGCTGACTTGACCATCAAAGGGTTAAAGCATAGCTTACTTATTACTGTAAAATAATCCATAACTACTGAAAAACTTTGGAAGAACGTTAGATCGTCTTCTTACATGTGGATAAATTTCAGTAATTACTTTTAGGAAACAAGTTACATTAACCGAATTTGTGTACATGGACTTATGAGACAGAGAGTAATGTTCTCATAATAAAGAACTAGTCACCGCTCTAGGAAATTGAGTTCAGCTTCTCCTTGCTTAGTTTTCGCGGTGATCTCGGCCACTTCTTCAGCGCGAACTGGCAGTCACTGTCACACCAGCCTGGACAGATGTGGTGGTGTCACGTTACAGTAGTGTGTGGACGTTGAACTAAGACAGGTAACCAGTTCTTTATTATGGATTTTCCAGATCTATATGCCCATAAGAAATACATCAATGGTTACATAATAAAATATGGGCGTGAGACTTTTGAAACCAGAGAAGCCTAGCGAACAATCTCCATCAAGAAAGTTACAGGTGTTTCAACAGGCAGAACCGCTGGACCCACTTTTAGATAAAGGATATGGTTCCACATTCAACGAGATTAGAGAACTACTGAACAACATTGACGATGTTAATGTTATAATCCGTAAAACGAGGTGGAAGTATTTCTTGTGAGGACATACCAAGACAAAATACAATTTTGTCAATTCCACCACAAAAATTACCCATTGCTAGTGTTTTCATCAAATCTAAGCTCGGAAGATCTCGCTGCAAAGATAAGATCACACGATGTCATCAAATCAGCAGGTACTCTGATGAGGCAACAATACAAAAGGTTGATTTCAAATTTCAGGATAAACTTTGTGATGCTACCGAGCTGCACCAGTCATTGGCGACCACCAGAATTCTGGACTTACTGTTAACATTCTTTTCATCTTTGTTCAATATCAGCAATTCACGTATTTTGCCAATTGAAATAGTGCAGCTCGGTAATGAAAATGATTGCTCGGGTGATAAAAATGACGATAGTAACTCTGCTCAGAACAGTAGCATAAAACGTCAAGCGGTGCAGTTTTGGTGTCTATTCCAAATTACGTGTTACAATATGCACAATGGCTCAAAGAAACTGCCTTTCCATGACTGCACATATTATATATGATTAGTGCAAAAGCAGAAAGTTGGTCACATCTGTGAATAGAATTGGTGCAGCCACAAGCTATGCCGATATGTTAAGAAATCGGAACGCGTTGTGTGCTTATACCATACAAACTTGTGAAGCCAATAGTACACCCATTCCGAGTCATTTCACCAATACAAGCTTTACCATTAGTGCACTTTATAACATTGACTTTGAGGACAGTTCTTCATTGTCTGGCACATCTGGGACGCATGAAATGCTGATGGTACTTTGTCAGAATTGTTCCGATAAGGTCAAATGAGTGGCGCACCATCCTAAATGAATAAATCGGCGAAGCTTACCAGAATCCTTCAGAGTAGCTGAAGATGGTGGACCATACCTATCTAACACTGCGTCACACGAGGCAGCTAATACTGATGTAGATTGCCAGTGGAAGATAAAAGTCAAGTACCTCCATGGGGTGGATTCCATGCTTTAATCTCTCAGAGTTCTTTATTACCATTTATGCAGGTAGGATTCCTTCCAGTGATTCCGTTGCCAGTCATGGAGTATGCCGCCGTATACTCAGCCATGAAAACAAAGGAATAATGAATTTATTGAATTTTCCGACCTTGAAATCCTATGCTTTGCCGCCAGAGTTAGTTTGATACATGCTCTAGTTCCACAGATATATGCAATATGCAAACGGATATGTCCGCCATTTTGAAAAATCGTGGTTATTTTCAACAGTTTTTGGTCGCCGTGATGAAAATCCAAGAAAATCTGTTCTGATCAAAAAGTTAATGCATTTATTCAGTTTCTCGACCCAAAAAACCTATATTTTGGCACCCGAATTAGCTCGATACACGCTCTGGTTCCAGAGATATATAATAAATAGACTAAAATGGCGGCCATCTTGGCAAATGAGTTATCTACCCAAGAAAATGTTGTGTCTATTTGGTCCAGAAACATATAGAAAGAATAAAATTAAGGGTACATACATTTTTTTGCGGAAGTGTATAGTGGAGCCAGTACTATAATTCTTTTAAGACTAACTGGGAAACGGAACCATACCGCCTTAGACTTAGTCATAGGAATAGAATATTGCTCACTAGGTATAGGACCGGTAACCATTTATTACCAATAGAAAAGGGAAGGTGGGAAGGAATACTAAGAGAAGAGAAAGGAAATGCAGTACATGTGACAAAAACGAAATTGGAAATGAGCTTCATTACACTTTTATTTGCAACCGTTTTCATACATTACGATTAGAAACACTACCTAAATACTACCGTAGAAACACTACCTAAATACTACCGTAAGAGACCAAATTATTTTTAATTCTTCCAGTTATTCACTTGCAATAACAAAAAACTACTATATAAGGTGTGCCGACTAATAAATGCAATTATTACGCATTTCCAAAAAGGATGAAACTGTCGCTCAAACACGGCCAACAAACATAACCCGTGCAGATAATACCCGAAAACAAAGTGAAATTATGAATGAAAAAAATGGTTAATATGAAAATAGCTTGCCTGAAAAGAACCGATCACATTACTGTAGTAAATCTAGATTATCCCTTTTATTGTTATCAGTTAATCTATAGAGATATATCAATAATAATTAACCTGTCTTGCCACTATATAAATTGTATAATGTGTATACCCCATGTATCACATGTATGATCTTGTAGTAATAAATCAATCTGAATCTGAATCTGAATTAGGTACATACACGTAACTCTCAGACATACAGTAAAATGTTGATCACAATGTGAGAAATTTCCGTTGAATATTTTGCACTTAATTTAATTGGAAGCCGTTGCTGCAAATTAAGTTCACAATATTTAACAGTTTTATTTTGTTTTGTTTTGGAAAAATGTTAATTTATTTCTGAGCTGTACTGTTATAATATTATTGACAAAAAAAATTCTATGGACGGTTTGTGATAAGAAGTTTATGCACCGGCATGGCGACGAATATGTAATATTATTCACGGATGGTACTAAAACCAGGACTTGACCTTCACGATGAACATAAATACAACGCGCTGGCGTTTACTTAAGTAACTTTAATATAATAAATATGCAAAAACGTGATAAATATGCAATTAAAATTCGCAAAGTGGGACAGCAACAAGAGTGCAACAATGGGGTCAATGACCACTGACACCACTGAGAATGAAGGCTACTGGGCAGGTACTGGACCCATACTGGGAGAGTAATTAACGTTACTGACTACTTTCCT
The DNA here is from genome assembly GCA_034401795.1 of Chaetoderma sp. LZ-2023a. Lineage (NCBI taxonomy): Eukaryota > Metazoa > Mollusca > Caudofoveata > Chaetodermatida > Chaetodermatidae > Chaetoderma > Chaetoderma sp. LZ-2023a. Next base: position 92,075,666 of record CM067366.1, on the reverse strand, counting down.
GTCAAGGCTGGCCAGTTCTTGGAACCAGCACGAGGCTGACCAGGACCATATCCATGTTAACATATTATTCAGAGAATCGCTATGCTCCTGACCAAACTCGCTATGATAATGACATATTCAGAAAACCAACCTGTTTAATGTGACCACTGGCGTACAATGTGTTTGCTTTCATTTGTAACTGACCAAACGAAATAATATTGTGTTACTCTACTACTAAGTAAATCTATACCCACCACCCCCCCCCCCCATCCCCAGATTGGATAAGTAGTCATTAAACTATACAAAGTGGCACTCTGTGAATACCTCAGATTGTAGATCTGTCCGGGTATGATTTCAGTGTTCCTCTTATCTTTCACCACACATTGCTTTTAGTGTTCCTCTTGTCTTTCACCACACATTCCTCATTAACCATGTCTACATTTGCAGCTCCAGATAAAGGTTTTGAAATCGGGAGACATAATATGTCGCAGAAACTTATCGCTAAATATAGAATTCGTGATGGATCACTAATTATTACATACATTTTAATTTCTTTACCATTCATTCATTCATTCATTCATCATTCATTCATGCATCTGTTTTATAACGCTATTCAGCTCTTATAGTGCCCAAAAATATACAAAAAGGGATGGCTGGAAATAGGTTGAGCCAGTATTCATATTTCCAGAGTTACCTCCCTATATCGACAGTACTGGTTTAATCGTTTAACCATCAAATTTGTTCAAGAAAATTGCAGTTTTCATTCACATAGAAAGTGTCCATCTGTAGACAAGAGAATATTTTGAAAATTTACCAGGCGGTAAGATTTCAAGAATATTCTTCTCTAGGTCTGCAAATGGACATTTCCCAAGACCACTGCAGGAGGCGTTTTGGCCGGCGTGACAATTAAATGGTCACATATATACATATATTATTCAAGTAAGGTAACATCTGGTATTACTGTACTACAAATACGTGACACTGCAGTACTACATGCGGGAAAAGGATGAACTCCTACACATACATCTACCATGTTCTAGAAGATTCGGCAGTGCATCCTCTTTAAGCCTTTACCTTACGGGGTGATATGGGTATCTTGTAATATGTTTATTAAACTTCTGTGATCAAGGGGAGTACATTGCAGATGGAAAGGATAAATAGACATTTTGACTACTAATTGGCGACACTGACATTTGTGCCTTGACACCAAAATAACAGGCCCGTTCTGGACCCCATGTGTCACAAACTTGCCCAAGATGCTGGTGATCCGATTAAAACTGTCGACGTAATCACAGTTCGAATACTCATACCGCCAATGGATGAATCTGATCCGTCGATCAAGTATATGATATCATATTCAATTACGTCTCACGTAGGCTGTCGTCACAATCATAATTGGGAGAAATACCCCGTCATGAAGCTGAAACAGTCCGTCAATTGTACGAATTGTATGTCTTTGGTGGATTTACTATTTAACACATATTCTTTTGAAGATTTTGAAACTAATTTTACTGGATGCTGTGTTGTCATATGCAGCGATACCCCCCAGTCAAATTAGTTTCAAAAAGTATTCAACAGCTTACCTTGATATTGGGACTCTGGTAATTCAGGGCTCGATCGATACCAACATGGGCAAAGCGCGGGCGGAGCGTAACTAGAAATGGGCGGAGCTTAGCTAGAAATGGACCACTCCAATTCCCATACAATTTACAGAGAAGGGTGTATGTCAGAAACCAATGGAAACCAATTCAAAGTCTAACAAAACGCAGTCTGGAGCATCTGAAGCAGTCTGTGTACATATAAAGTTTATCATTGGACTTGATCGAATACAAACTAGGCCCTATAGATGCTGCGGGAACATAATATTACCGATAATAATAAGAAATATCCGGTAAGAAAACATAATGCAATTTTACAAAATACATGAATGTCCAAGCCATCTTATAAACACGATATCCAGTCTATTAAAGTCATCTTAAGAGATTATTGTTGAAGCCAACATGGATATTCGTAAGGTGTTCCGTAATGTACTGCCTTAGGCGCAGTCCAAACATGCCAGTGCTTAAAAGAGAATGAAAGCGAATGAAGAATTCGGTTTTAGCTATGCTCCGCCCATCTCTACCTAAGTTCAACCGACACTTCGCTCGTGTCGATCGATCTCTGAACTCCCTGATTATCAATCTCCAGAAAGCGATACAGGTAAGCTGATGACTATTTTGAAACTAATTTCCCTGAGTGCTGTTGCTGCCTATGGCATACAGTCAAATCAGTTTTAAAATATTCAACAGCATGTTTATTAAGTAGTAAAGACATACAAATCGTACAACGACGGTTAGTCCGTCATCCATTAAGCGTTCGTGACGAACCTATCTACGTCAGTCATGACGTCATTGATTATGACATCATCCTACAAGTTGCGTAGTCAATTATGACGACACTTGATTGATGGATAAACTGGAATGGATAGGCTGGTCTAAGATACTTTGATGTTTCTAAAAGTAGGATTTTTACCGTACGTTGGTGAGACATCTACATTTCAAAACATGACGAAATAAGAGCAATGTGGGATTGCAGACCATCCCTCCCATTTTTGTCACGTTGTAAAAAGCATTCGGGTTTCGGATTTCCCAGATTTCTTCGGATCTCACACAAGGTTGTGACATCCTAGTACATGGCCACACGCTTTTCTTGTATTAAAATTCAAGAACAATTGGACCAATAGATATAGAGATATCCATAGATCAGGGTTATTTTATCCGGATCATGGCTAACGTCTGGGAATCCGCTTGCACCGCAAGCTCCTTTGTTGTGTTCAAATTTGAGCCCAAATCTGATCAGTAGTATTTGAAACACAGCTTCGAACAGACAGACAGACAGACAGACAGACAGACAGACAGACAGACAGACAGACAGCATGACAGACAGACAGACAGACGGGCAGGTAGGCAGGTACGCGCGCAGACAGGCACGCACACACATAACCGCCCTTACAGGAATAATAATAATAATAATAATCAACAAGTGGAAATTATGCAACTAATATGTTCAAAGGTACGGCAGGCATACAAGCAGACAAACAGGCAGGCAGGCAGACATGCGTACGTGTAGGCAGGCAGGCAGGCAGGCAGGCAGGCAGGCACGCACGCATGTACGCACGCACGCACGCACATAACCGCGGTACAATCGTCCCCTTACAGGAATAATAATAATAATAATAAGAAGAAGAAGAAGAAGAAGAAGAAGAAGAAGAAGAAGAAGAAGAAGAAGAATAATCAACAAGTGGAAATTATGCAACTAATATGTTCAAAGGTACGTTCATTGGAGAACGATGTGTTCAGTTTATAGATTATCACTATCAAACTCCTCAATTGTTTTAAATGGCTCGTCTTTTAGATTGCGATTCGCAAAGGCTAGTTTCTCATGTTTCTTGTTTATTTTATACTGCTTCATGATGATCTAGATCTCCTGCGCTGGAGGCAGAACAACCACAAACACGCCCAAGCAGGATGTCCACACATGACAGAAGACAACATAGCTCTTGAACTCGTCCCTGTCCAAGACCCCCAGACTCGCCATCACACTGGGCACAATAACTACCAGAAGTATTGCACCCACGATGGCACTACCGTAAGCTATGTATCTGGCAAATTTAAATTTCTCAGCTAATTCCTCATACGTCGGAGTTTCCTCAAATTCTTCTGTATCGAAATCTTCCAGGAACTTCTTTTCCGATGGATTAAGCGGGTTGTTGATAGACATGGTCATTGCCCATTCCCTTTTCACGTCATTCTCAGTGTGCAGGTTATGTGTGAAGACCGACACTACCGTAGTGATGATAAGACTGACTCCGAAGCTGCTAAGGGCGCCTCCGAGCATACTCCAACTTTGAGTTGTGTTAAGAAAGAAGTCACCGACCAAGCCACCAGGATATATGAACTGCGACATACACAGGTTTACCACGAGACCGCAGAATACACCAGAAAGGCTGCCTAAATGACACAAAAATGTGTGAAAATAATAGTATTAAAGAAAGAAATTATTATTATTAATCGCAGATTATTAAAATCACTCATGATCTTTCTTCTTCTTCTTCTTCTTCTTCTTCTTCCTCTTCTTCTTCTTCTTTCTTTCTTCACCACATCCCCTACTACAGTTTTCATCCGATCAACTCCAAATTTGGTCAACTCCTGCTACTCAGTCTGGAATCGTGTGCTATTCAAGAATTTGGATCTGCCCAATAGATTTTCAGCTATCCACCTTTTCGTGGGCAAAAAGTCCCCATAGGAAATATATAGGGATTTTCAAAATGGATCTGTGAAGTGATCCTACACCTTGAGAATTGCTCGGACCAATACCATACTTGAGTAGAATGTTACCCTTGGGGTCCTGAAGATGTCTTCCAACGTAAAAGGTCACCTAAACTTTGGCCTTTGAACAGCAATGCATGGAAAATGATCCCAAATGAAAATGAAATGAATTGGAATTATCAGGATGGATATTTGAACTGTGAAGTGGAAGGGCACCCATTGGGCATCAAAATTACTAGTTTTCATTTCTGGCAGAAATTAACTCCTCTTCCAACAGGAAATGTCACTGGATATATTAGACGATACCATGCGACGTTCTTTCATGTTTCCATCACCCTGGGTCACAGGCCCAGGTGGCAGGGCACCGCTTGGGCCTCAAAATTACAAGTTTTTGCTTTTGGCATAGATTACCTCCCTTTACCATACACGCTGATTGAGATTGTTAGATTGGGTAAAATGTTTGATTATTGGACACCCCCCCCCCACCCTCTATGTTGCAAATTTCTCGGTTATTAGACACTTGTGGACTGTTTCCTTGATTTTCATGAAAGATTTACCAATTGTATATCACGTATGCCAAATCCAATGGTGTTGGTTTCGGAGTGATCTGACCTTACGGTCAAGGTCAACCAGTAGAGTTGCAAGATACCAGTTTTCGTTTTTGGCATAGATTTCCTCCCTTTACCCATATAAGATGATTGAGAGCCTTGGATTGAATGAGCTGTTAAATTTTGCAAATTTCTCGGTTATTTGACACTTCAGGGTTTTGTCCTTGATTTTCATGAACACTTTAGGGCACTCCTTAGTTGTCAAAATTACCAATCAACTCCACTTGCCCGGAAATTTTCAATGGTCATGTACGAAGAGGCATTATACTATTTTTTCTTGGCCAGACCTCGTATATTTACAGTTGCTTCAGTAAGTGTCTTCTAATTATTATTCTTATTATTATTATTATTATTATTATTATTATTATTCTTATTATTATTATTATAATTAATACTATTTTATTATTATTATTATTATTATTATTATTATTATTATTATTATTATTATTATTATTATTATTATTATATACACCTGTGCAAAAGTTAAGCACCAGCAAAAACAATAGAACGTAGAAACATGATGGTACAACTAGGCTGCCATACTTTTTGTCCCCGCGTTAGCTGACATAATTCCAAGTACGAAATGCACATGCATGCATGACTTCACGCCGCTTGATGTCCGTGAGTGGCGGAAAACAGCACACGTGTTCAGTTATGTAAAAGTCCAGTTTGAGGTGTAGAACAAGATTATGAATTTTGTGTTCATGACTGTGGTTTATTTGTACAGAGAGAATTAGCTCTTGATTGTGAACCGCTATGGCAAGACGAAGGTTAAGTGATCGTGTGAAATGGCAAATCATAGGCATGCATACCACTGGTATGTCATGCAGAGAGATTGGCAGACAGCTGAACATTAACCATACTGTAATCAGTCATTTGATTGCAAAACATGGGCAAACTAACGAGGTGAAGGACAGGCCTAGATCTGGAAGACCGAAGAAGACTACTGCCCATGATGATCGAGCCCTAGTACGCCTTGTTAGGAGATCTCCATTCACCAACAGCAGAGTGCTCAGCCAGCAATGGGAAACGCGCAATAGAGTGTCAATGTCTACCGTCAAAAGGAGACTGTATGCTGCTGGCATGAAAGCTAGGAGACCTGTCAGACGTCCTCTCCTCACTGCACACCACAAAGAGGAGCGTCTGAGGTGGTGCAACGAAAGAAGACACTGGAACATGAGATCCTGGAGACGGGTACACTGGTCCGATGAAAGTCGGTTCCTGCTTCATGCCACAGATGGTCGAACTCGTGTATGGAGGTCCAGACGCACGGCGTACGACCAACGTAACATCATGGAAGAAGTTCCATTTGGTGGAGGTTCCGTTATGATATGGGGGTGCATCTCATTTGATTGTAAGCTAGATCTGTTGACTGTACCTGGAACACTAAATGGACAAAGATATCAAGATTCCATACTGGATAGAGTTGTGGTCCCTCATTTTGTAAATCATGCACCTGGAACCCACCCTATATTCATGGATGACAACGCCCGACCACATCGTGCTAGAGCTGTGCATGAATACCTCCGCCAGAATGCCATCGAAACCCTACCATGGCCAGCAAGGAGCCCTGACATGAACCCTATTGAGCATATCTGGGACATTCTGGGAAACATGGTGAGAAGGAGGGATCCTCCTGTGCAGAACCTACAGGAATTAACAGACGCACTCCATCTTGAATGGCAACGAATACCACAATGGCGTATCAGTCGGTTGGTGACCAGCATGAGACGTCGTGTCCAGGCCGTCATCCAGGCACAAGGTGGATATACCCGGTATTAATAATGACAGTCTCAAACTCGTGCACAGATGTTAAACTTCGTTTTCAGACACCATTAATGACAATCTAGCCACGTGTGTCAACTGTAGGGCAATAGTTGTCAGTTGTGTCAACGTAACCATATTCAGGCCTCGTTTTCAAGTTCAAACAAAAACATACAGTGTTTCACCACCATCATACTCAGCATTCCTCTAGTTGCATTATTACCTCTTGCACTAAGATGGATGGGTACATAAATGTTTATGCTATTGCTTTCTTCATAGCACATGAATATACCCTCGCATGTGCGTAAAAATAGGGTGGTGCTTAACTTTTGCACAGGTGTATAATTACGTTATCGTCGTCGTCACTGTCGTCACCGCCGCCGCCACTGCCGAAGTCGCTTTTGCAGTTGACCATGTTTTTTGCCTTCTCTATGTTGTTGTTGTTGTTGTTGTTGTTGTGTGGTGGTGGTGGTGGTGGTGGTGGTGGTGGTGGTGGTGGTGGTGATGGTGATGATGGTGGCTGTGGTGGTGGTGGTGTTTTTGTTGTTGGTTTTGTTGCTGCTAATGTTATTGTTGATGATAATGTTGTTGATTTCCTTGCCATTGCCATTTTCCATGCCATTGCCATTGTCGTTTCCATTGCTATTGGCATTGACAATGTCAACGTGATTAACATTGACATTAACATTATTATTATTGGCATTGGCATTGGCACTAGAATTGACACTGTCGCTATCTATCATGGTTCCATAAAGCAAAGTATTTAAGTACGACGGCAATGTTGCGCATGTTCTGACCATCTGACAATGACTATGTATTATTTGTCATTAATCGTGTCATGCTCCTATCGCCATGTATGTAGAGGCATGCATTTCGTGGCCAGCGATGATCTGCAATGACTCACAGATGCATGCGGTGACACCGATCAAGTTTGTTCAAAATGATTCTGGGCTGCCTGGCTGCTGCAATTGTAAGACTATCACACAGTCGTCTAGTGTCGGGTAAGCAGTACATCATCTACTCCGCCAGTGGTCGAGATTGTCATTGTTGTCTTTGAAGCTAGATTTCGGTTCATCTACTTCGCCAGTAGTCGAGATGGTCATTGATGTCTTTGAAGATAGGTTTCGATTCAGCATCATGTATTAGCAATCCACCTTTTCGCCGATCTTCACTTTTATCATTGATCCAATCGTTGCTTCTGCACTAGTTTTCGGCACGCGACCTGTGGCTTTATCTCCGCCAATAATTACACCCTGACCTCTTTGTCGGCGTATTAATCTACACCCTCGATCTTTAAACGGTAGCTCAGTCGTCAGTCCATCCACGCAATCATAGAGGAATTACAATCCTGTCTGTTCTTGAGAAATTCCTTGAGAGAATCTGGCTAACTAGAGCTAAAGTCAAAATTGACTAGCATCAGAGCAGGTTCAAGAGAGAGGGGTTAGAGTAGGTAACTCCAGTACTATGCAGCGCTCATGGTGACTACAGCTGTGATGGAGGCAAAGGAACTTAAGAAGCCACGGGTGCTGTAAAAGCCTTTAATGTGGTATGGATAGTGGCACAAGATGTCTCAGATTGGATTACCAGGTGATTTACGGAAACTGCTGGGAGAAATGTACTCTAATCCGACATCTATGGTAAAGTGGTGTGGCTATTTATCTAGACTCATAGACATTCTCCAGGGTGTGAGACAATGAGAAATTATTTCAACCCACTGCTACCTTCAAAATATGAACCCCATGGCTGCTTGAGATCGAACTATGAATATTGGTACCAGGATCGGTGGAGTGAATGCCTCAGTTCCTACACGCGTGGATGCCGTTCTTTATCTGACAGACACCCCATGCGCATATGGAAATACTGCTGAACATGGCCATGGCCTATACCTTTAAAGAGAGATTCCTCCATAACACAAACAGATGTGTCAGTATGGTATGCAACAGGAAAGTAGGGGAAGCAACATTTTTCCTGGTCAAACAAACTCAACCCGAAAGTAAAAATGATGCATCTCGGCATATTAAGGCAAGCTGATGGCAAAGTCGACATAGAACCCGTGGTCAGTATTGCTTGTAAAGCTACCTGCTCACTAATGGGCACTGGTCTGCATGGCAAGAGAGACCTACATTTTATGCTCATCTCTAATATCTGGCCACTTACATATGTCCAATACTGACCTATGGTCTAGAGGCGTGCTATCTACGTGCTACCAACATTAATACAACGGAGACATTGCAGCGGAAGAAACTCAAATATGTGCAGTCACTCCCTGATAGATGCTCGAATGTTGCTGTCTACACCTTGTTAGGAGCAGAGCAAGTGGAGGCAATGATTGACAAACATATCCTGTCAATATATAGGAATATATGTAGAAACCATGGCACTATAGAGCATCAACATCTGCTGACTCATCAACACGTTGCTACACAGAAACTGGGGCCACCAAGCTGGTAGGCGTAGCTGAAGAGAGTGCTATGCAAGTATAAACTCACGTCTGCATGGAATTAATTGGACGAGCCATGTCAAAATGGAGCAGACACATCGAGTGAACGAGACACTGAAAGATTTCAGTACAAAGAAATGGTGCATCGAGATACAGGATAAAGCATCCTTGAAATATCTAAACCCGTTAGCGATCAAGATCAGTACCAACCACCATGCATGGTCAACTGTATGCGATGTCAAGAATGCTGCGGTCAAGGCAAACATATTAGCAGGATGGTATACTCGGCAGGGAAACCGTGCACGATTTAAATAGATTAATGTTGATTCTAGATGCCTGCTATGTAGAAGCGGAGGATCGATGCCATTTCATTGCCAGCCATAGCTCTTACGCTAACCGCCACCTTAAATTTACAGCTAAGATGACGTTGATGTTACAGGAAGCATTTGGGCGAGAGGGGCCACAAGCATTAGTCACAGATCCCAAAACTCTTACTCAGCTGCCACTAGATGTTTCTTCCATCCTGATGGCCATTAGTAAACTTCCTGAAGAACATAGCCTGCGGGCAAAAGTTGACAAGTGCAGCAGCGATTTCTTATAAGTCTACACATTTGGAGACACCGTCAAATGAGTTTGAGGGCATATGACCACCTAGATGTCGCTCAATTTCCGGTCGCAGTATCTCGCGGTTCATTAATGCACTAGTTGCCACCTATAATGCTTGTGAACTGTTTTCACTCTGTCATAACACCGTTGTACTAATATTGTGCGTTCATTTCGTAACCCATTCTTTACACACGTTCTGCAAACTTAATCTACCATTTTATCTCATAAGGTTTTACCTAGAAGGATTCGCACAGAGGAATTCGATAGATCTTGCAAACTACACCATTCACCATGTTTCCTGGGTGCACCTAATGGAAAAGTAGGGGTACTACAGAACTATGGCTAACAAGAATCAGCTATTTTTCGTAAGATCTGATCCCAAATGCGGTGATGTCTATTAGTTTGCTATCCTAGGGTGTAGAGCGTTAGCATGGAAGAACTCGCCAAATGTGGCACAAGTAACCGTAGATAGGTACTAATTAAATCCTAATATAGGACCCGCATTTTGGAATTCGTTAACAACGTTAACTAAAAAAAAGGCCGCCACAGTCATAGAACTAAATCAAACATGGTCATATATTAGTTGGTAATTGGCCGTGTTCACTGGGGTTGGTGTGATGGTTTTTGGGATGCCTGATCGATTGGAGAGGTAACCTCAAAAACATATTTTAGACACAAAAACCAGCATTCGAGGTTAAATAGTAAGTGAGATATCACAATTTATATTTCGTCGGCCATCTTAAATAGTTCAATTTCCCCAAAGGTGCCACATATGCACCAGACAGATCCTAATTTAGTATACCATCCAGGTTTGAAAAACAATAAAACATCGGACTGACCCTGCTCTAAGGTTTAGACAAAAATTCCCAGTTGGCAACTAGACATGATCATACGATATAGGTCACGATAAAATGTTTTGACATAAAATATCTACAATTTGCCAATAAAACTGACCGTGGAGATATTTATCTTGAGTTATATTTTCTTCATGCTAGATGAGATCATATGATACTGAAAATGAAAGCATCCGTTTGTCTCCATGATGACATGGTCAAGTCAATAAGGGCAAGGTCGCGACCTGAAAATGTCATTTGATCGGTATAATGTTAATAAGTTTCGAACAGCTCATCACGAATGTTGACTCCATTAACATCAGCCGTTAATGGCATACATTTTTAGATCAGCCGTCACTCCATTCAAAGCAATGATCCCGGAATGATGAAAAACAGTAGCAGAATCTCTTCTTTGTAACATACAGGAAGCTTAATATTAAATTAAAGGGCAAAATCAAGCATGATATACCTAAGACAATCATATCAGGCGAGGATCAACATTAGATACGACATCAATTAACAGTTTCATCCACAGTTGTATTTGACCGTGCACATGATGTCATTTTTAGGAGGAGCACCTTCCTATGCAGCTTGTAGTGCATTCGCAACTGGCAGAGCAGCTCGTCCAGGTTTTCCAGCTCCCTTAGGGAGGGGAGTAAAAAAAAACCACCCAATGAAACTCAGACTCAACCCATCCAAGGAGCAGGGGTTCACTAAGACGTCTTCCATCTCGACAGATAGATAATCCAATCTGTTAGTCCAATATATGATGTCATAATCAGATACGTCACAGGTAGGCTGACATGAGATAGAATACAGACATGGCATGTACTATGGTGGGAGACATGGGGTCATGGACAGATATACACCTGGACATATTGCCCATTCCAAACGACACAGGTTCTTCACAAAAAGTGTACTGAAGAACGAGATCCCCAGAACAACGATGTAAGTGTCGCGTGCAATGATCAGAATGCAGTTGTAGTTTTGAGACACAGCATGCTCTGCAAATAACATCACTTTGTGATCGAACTGTTGGTGGTTGCATCTCCTGATGGTACCGTTAATCCTTTCCAATCAGAGGGTCATCATCACATGGTGCAGGATTCTGGAGGATGGTCCTGTAACAAATTATTAATAGCGACCACACATTCGTAGAAGACAGACTGGGTGACCAATTCTGATAGATACTTAGACAGTTCCACATTATTGGTTTGCTCAGTAGATAGCTGTCTGGGTTCCTTTTCTTAACACAATATCAACATCCGTTTATGCTTCTCCACAATCTCATTAAATGCCCCCATCAACCAGTTAATGTCTTGGAATTTTCGGATAGCGAGTTTGCTTTCACACATGGTAGCAATTCGTATTTTTTAGACTTCGTTGAATTGTTGTGATTTGATACGGACAGTGGATCATCATGATTCTGCAAGTGGTCAGCATTGTCTTCACGGACTTTCAGCACGATGTAGAACTGTGCCGATAGGTCCAGGTCTTCTTGGTCTGATCGACAGGCTTGCTTTTATGGTTTTTGTATTGAGTCCTTGGAACAGATTTTCTGTTAATCGTGATTGACTGATAGCAGAAAACTGCCAGAAGGATCAGAACGTGGTAATGATTAAATGCTGTTTCTTTCCCTCTTCGTTATTACACAGGAGACTTTGGGTGCCATTCTCTGACAGGACCACTGATATCGAGAATGATGACCTCATTATATGGAATCCCTGCCTCTTGGAATGACGTGGCGAGTTGTTTGGTGTCTTCTGTAATCCTGTTCTGGACACTTGGAATCTGATACTGGTGCTTCTACTGCTGTACCCAGTTCTTTAGTGTCTGCTGCCATCGCATTCTGGACACTTGGACTCTGAGCATGGTGCTTTGGAACAGAGTCCTTGCTTGACTGCATGATAGCCTCAAACTGCAATGAATCATGACACTGCCAGTATGGCCACAGATCACTCTGTGATGATGCGTGCAGTTTATTGTTCAGCTACTCATGATTTTTTTATCATGGAGAATAGCTTTTGTTATGCATGCACATACACTGGTAGTCAGTGGTTGTAATTGTAGTGATCGGGAATAAATTCCCACTCGACAACATCATGATATGACCTTTCATACGATCACATAGAGGGCGGATATAGTAGTGTGACTGGTGTCTACCCTGAGTTTAAATGCCCAGTCAGTCGATGCATTAAGTATAACCCTAAAATCTGGTCAGCTGTGGATGGCTGGATGCAATGCCAGCTGCACAGATGCACGGACTGGCTCCTGCTACAAGAGGTCAAGTGCAATATGCTATTGTTCTAAATGAGTTGGTAGATGCTATTGTTCTAAATGTCCAGCTAGACAGTATTTCTTAAATGACATGTTAATGCATAGATTAATGTGTTTTTTTAAATAGGTATTGAGATGTGTGCATGTTCTGGCTGATCGTGTTAATGTATTAATTAGGTGGGCGGCGGCCACCCCACCTCCACCCCCGCACCCCCCGCCCACCCCTTCCTGGTTAAAAGGATGTTTTGAACCTAAGTGGATTTCTAACAGTCATTTAATTTTTTTTTAAACAGTAAAATCCAGTGTTACACGGGTAATATATAGGTAAACTAAGCGATATTGTATGTATAATATTATATAGATAATAATCGTGTCTCTATCGTATTTAAGGATATATATGTCTTTAAAGTGGCAGTCATTTAATTATTAAATTTTCATAAAAATGTTGCGGCTGCAATATTATACAGGCGACTGCACATTTATACAAGTGGCAACGTGTGTATGTACATGTTTGGACACCCATGCATGCCAAAATGCATGCATACATGTGCAGCCACATGTTGCGGATTTGCGGCCGTAAATTGCGGATTTGCGGCTGCATGTTGCGGATTTGAGGCCGCATATTGCAGATTTGCAGCTGCATGTTGCGAATTTGTGGCCGCATGTTGCGGATTTGCAGCTGCATATTGCGGATTTGCGGCCGCAGTACATATAATCCTATAAAATGGTTCAAATCCAATCCCTTTTCTCACTACAAAGTGGTTGGATGTGTATTTTAACTGCAGAGTAGTTAGGTAGCCTTAGGCAGTCAGAAGATTTCTTTGAGACCCTTGTAACTTGAATGCTTGCTAGATTTATCCTATAATCAATATGCCGAGACGTAAATGTTTTGACTGTGATTCAACTTTTGATAGGTCAAATGACCTGAAGCGGCATACGATCTGATTCATAATGATGAAGATAGCAAAAATCTAGACAGTGAAGATGAAGAAATGACAGCGATGAAGAGTGAAGATGGTGAGCCAATGGAGTCAGAGAGTGAAGCCGGTGATGACTCAGCAGAGTCTGAGTGAAGATGAAGGTGAAGATGAAGAGGAAGCCATAGGCAATCAGGAACTATTCACCATATTCCAAAATATTAAGCAGGTCTTAGATGCTGAACACAGACCCAAATGGTGTAGGCAATGTATCTATTTCCATATGTACTGATGCTTTAGTTGCAAAGTGTATAGACATAATGTTCCTGTGGAAAAGATTTCAGAACTCTATGCTCATTAAAATAATTCGACGGGAAACTAAAGATTTTATTACTGAGGTGTATGCATATGATGAAGCAGTCATCTCATCTTTTCGAAAAAGAGAGTTTCTGATCAAGAAGTACATAAGGAACAATCTAGATGCTGACAATAATGATGATGATTCCAGTGGTAATGGATCTGATCCATAAGGAATCAGTCTCCCCATCGATAAATAGATCTCCAGAACATTGACTATTTGCTTATGCTACAGAAACTATATGTTTTATCATATGTAATATTTTCTTCAATGTAAAATATGGATACAAATAAAACATTAGTTCTTTATGTGCATGTTGATTTGATGATTGTAGCTATATATCCAGCTGGGTCCCTCACATCCCTCAATATATAAATCGGAGTGGGTGTTGTTGATGTTAGTGGTGGCAGTGGGGTTAGTGGTTGGAGGAAGTAGTGGGTTGTGGTGGTGGTGGATGGGTGGTGGTGGATTGTGGTGGTGGGTTAATGCTTGGTGGTAGATGTTGGTGCTTAGTGTTTGGCAGTGGCTGTTGGTGGTAGTAGTGCTAGTAGCGGTTGTGGTGGTGGTGGGTGGTAGTGGTGCTGTGGTGGTAGAGGGGTGGTTGCGGCCACAATGTCTAGACAATGGATAACCAGCTATATTATTTTTGTTGTTGGGGCCTCATTGACTAGGTACTCATAATGCATTCATGCTGACATAGGCATGTGTGCATATGAGCGAGACCTTTATTAAACCCTCATTGAGATACCCTCTCCAAACTGTATGCCATTCTTCACACACTCCGCTCTCACAAATTCCGACCACAATGTCTAGACAAATGGATAGCCATCAGATTCAGTCATTCCAATGATAAATGTTCAACCTTTGTCTTCTATAGGTCTGCAAATCTGAATATGAACAAATTCCATAGGGTGGGTGGATGTTGGTGGGGGGGGGGTTAATGCATGGTGTTGGGTGTATGTGGTGGTGGTGGTGGTGGTGGTGGTGGTGGTGGTGGTGGTGGTGGTTAGCGGTTGGTGGTATATATCAGTACTGGTGGTAGTGGTGGTAGTGGTGGTAGTGGTTCTGGTGGTGGTGCTAGTGGTGGTGGTGGTGGTGAAGGTAGTGGGTGGTGGTGTTGATGCTGGTGGTGGTGATGGCGGTGTGTGTTGGTGTTGATGATGTTGGTGGTGGTGGTGGTTGGTGTAGGTGGTTGGTGGTGCGTGTTTGCTGGCACAAAGTCTAGACAAATGGATAGCCATGAGAGCCAGTCATTCCAATGATACATTTTTTTAATAGTCTTCTCTTGGTCTGCAAATGGATATTTTCTATGAGAAAATTGAAATTCTCTTGAAGAAATTCAAGGATTAAAGGGTAAAGAAAGTCGATAGCACCAATGTAATGGTGTAACATGAGGTGGTCGCTTAGGGCAGGTTTGATTGAATTATATAGCAAAAAATATGGTTATAGCATACCACAGCTGTGTAGCCCAAAAGGATATATTTATGTTTGACTTGTAGTAAACGACCATCTATGATTATACTACTATGCCCGTATTGTGGCTCTTAATTGTTGAAACACCGTGAATGATAAGGCAAACAGTCTCCAACCAACTCCTCACAATGCACTTACTGCTGTTAACGCATGAACACCGTGAATTAAAAATGCGTTAATATTTAGTGGTAAAGAACAATAGCCAGTGAGTGGGCTCACACGTTATTATTGATTTAAAAAAAAAATTTACTCCCAGCGAGGACATTGTAATATCTTGCCAAATATCAATCTCATGTCATGTGTTCACCAGAATGTGTTTTTATGTATGCGAGTGCACTCAAATAATTAAGTGCAAACACATGTTCATAAGTGTCGGCTGGATGCTATTGTTCATAAGTGGGTGCTGGATGCTGTTGTTCATGCAGGTGGCCGAAGCTGCACACTCTCATGCAGTAAAATTACCACAATGTCTAGACAAATGGATAGCCATCAGAGTCAGTCATTCCAATGATAAATTTTCAAAAATAGTCTTCTATAGGCCTACAAATATGAATATGAAGAAATTCGATAGGGGTTGGTGGGTGGATGCTCGTGGTGGGGTGGGGTTAATTCAGAGTGTTTGGTGTAGGTGGTAGTGGTGGTGGTGCTATTGCTTAGTGGTTGTTGTGTATGTCGGTACTGGTGGTAGTGGTCGTAGTGGTTCTGGTGGTGGTGCTAGTGGTGGTGTAGTGAAGCTGGTGGTGGTGGTGTTGATGCTGGTGGTGGGGATGGTGGTGTGTGTTGGTGGTGATGGTGATGATGGCGATGGTGGTGGGTGTTTGCTGACGCACTGTATAGACAAATGGATAGTCAGCAGAGCCAGTCATTCCAAGGATAAAATTTTAAAAATAGTCTTCTGTTAGTCTGCAAATGGACATTTTCTATGAGAAAATTGAAATTCTCTTGAAGAAATTCGAGGGTTAAAGGGTTAAGAAAATCTATAGCGCACATGTAATGGTGGAACATGAGGTGGTCGCTTAGGGCAGGTTTGATTGAATTATATAGTAAAAAACATGGTTATAACGTATCACTGCTGTGTAGACCAAAAGGATATATTTATATTTGACTTGTTGCACACGACCATCTATGATTATGCTACTATGCCCATAATGTGGCTCTTAATTGTTGAAATGTAACATCGTGAATGATAAGGCATACAGTCTCCAACAAACTCACCACAATGCACTTACTACTGTTAACATATGAGCACGGTGAATTAAAAATGAGTTAATCTTTTGTGGGTTCACGTGTTACTATCGATTTAAAAAAAATTTACTCCCAGCGAGGACATTGTAATATCTTGCCAAATATCAAGCTCATGTCATTTGTTCACCAGAATGTGTTTTATGTATGCGAGTGCACTCAAATAATCAAGTGCTAACACATGTTCATAAGTGTTGCCTGGACGCTATTGTTCATAAGTGGGCGCTGGACGCTATTGTTCTAAATGACCGGCTGTGCACTATTGTTCATGCAGGTGGTCGATGCGCTATCATGCAGTATAATTTATGTATTTTATAGCCTGCGATAATGAAGACGTATTTTATGAAAAAACATTCAACAGCGATCATCAGCGTGGTTTCCCAATAAAGGGTAATAAAACTAGAAAGATTCTAATGTGCCTGAGTACATACACATGTTGCCGTGTGTATAAACGTGTAGCCGCCTGTTTAAAATTCGGGGCACAAAATTTTTTGAAAATTTAATAATTAAATGACTGCCACTTTACACCTTTTTGACAATTTAATAATTAAAGACATATATCTCCTTAAATACAATAGATACATGATTATTATCTATATAATATTATACATTCAACATCGCTTAGTTTACCTATATATTACTCATGTAACGACGCTGTACTTCGCTCTGATTTTTTTGAAAATTAAATGACTGGTAGGAAGCGACTTAGTTTCAAAATATCTTTTTTAACCACGACAGGGGGGGGGGGGGGAGAATGCCGCCGCCAACTTAATTAATATGTTAAACACGATCAGCCAGAACACGCTCGTCATTACGCATTCGTGTCAATACCTATTTAAAAACACATTAATCATGCATTAACACATCATTTAAACAATAGCGTCTAGCCGGACATTTAGAACAATAGCGCACAGCCGACACCAGCATAAACAATATCGCACAGACACTCATTTAGAACAATAACGTCCACCCACTCATTTAGAACAGTAGCGTCCACCCGCTCATTCAAAACAACCAATCAGAACGCAGCATTGAAATAGGTCAAGAACTCATTTGCGTAAGAATAGCTCCCAGCGAGTCCCTTCACTACTCATAGCCAGATGGAAAATGTGGAGGAAGCTGTTATCGACACGCCTTTCATCATCATTAATTGAGTTATGTAGTATCTGATGTTGATCATGTCGATAGTCACTTACAGGACTGGCGGTATGATCAGCGAACGAAAGGAAGAAGAAGATGTTGATCAAACGCCTGATTGTTCTAACTATATAATTATTGGCATTGTCCACCCACAATTCAATGATTGGCTCAGGAGAGTTCATGATTCTGTTTTCCATTTTTCATCGTTGACATGGCCTTAAACAATCTTGTAGTTGATCTCAAAATGTGCACCATTGTATGCTGGTGTTGATACAGTCGGCACTCATGATTCTGAGATGATTGCCATGTATTGAATGTTCGGAACATATAGGTCATGACATTGACCTTCCAGGCGTGACCGTAACAGCATGGATACAACGCGAGGCATTTATTTTAGCACACCATGATCTGACCTAGCCAACTATATCTCTAACACACGATAAATGGTTGCAAAATTAGTTTTATTGGCAAATTATGGTAATTTTAGGACATTGACCTTTATCTCGTGACCTTGACATGACCGTAGATAATGATGAAGACCTCTACAATCGACTGGGGATACCAAAAAACAATATCAACTCAGACCAAACTCACCGGAATCGGCCTGTTATTAACTCAGATATAACGAGTTTGTTTTTGCTTATCTCAGCGGCGGCCATTTTAGATTTATAGTGATTACGGTATGTTAACGAATCCCAAAATGCGTGTTCTATATTAGGATGTGTTTATTCCATATATATTTACTCCATGATTTAATGGGGTGTTTTTTGTGCTTTTCTGCTGCTCTATGTGATCAGGTAAGCACGCGAATCTCTATGATATGTAGGCTAATATGTAAATATTTATGTTATCTCGCATTCTTTCCAGTACCGAATAACAATAGGGACAGGGGTTGGTGGGGGGGGGGGGGCATTTGCACCAGGCCACAGATCATGACCACCCACCGCAATTTCTCCAATGGGTGATTCTGATCTGATACTCAAGTATATAACGTCATAATCAATTACATCATGTGCAGGCTGACGTTACAATCATAATCGGCAGCGAATAATCCGTCATGAAGCTGCAATAGGCCATCAAGTGTACGATTTGTATGTCTTTGATGAATTTATTACTTAATCAGGATTATGTTGGATGTTTTGAACCTAATTTTACAGGATGCTGTTGCTGCCAATGCTGCCATAAGCCTTCTGCTTTGACTTTAGCTTTTCCCGGCACGAACATATTTTCCACAGCCCTGGCAAGGTTTAGTAGGACACTGATTCTTTCTATGTACTTTCTTCAGACTCTCATATTTTTATCTTTTGAAAATAAGAACAATGTGGCTTTGGATTCCACTTCTAAAACGCGTTAAAATTTGGTCACTTAAAGCCGGTTTATAGTCCGTCGCATTTACGTCGCGCGATGGTCGTCAACAGGTTAGAGATCATTGTCGCATCGCCGTAAATTTAGAGGCATTACATGCAAGCTAACATACATTTTGGACATTTAAAATATTTCTATAGCAATGTAACGAGCCTAGTGTGCTATTAATGCATACTAATTATTTTACAAAAATTCGGACAATGTCAGCCATATTTGTTATGGTATTGTTGTTCTGGATTTAATAGATACGTGCACTCGGGTTTCTTACATTTGTTTATGGATCACTTAGATAGGAGGGAACTCAGAAATTCGTAAATATGTCCCCAAAAATAGTGGCGCCAATGTGCCGCGAACCCCCTGTTTGCAATTTTAATATTTGTGAAATTCATAATTTGCCTCCTTTTTACTATTACGTGGTCGTATTTGTAAGAAACTATGTTCAAGTGCGAGTATTGCCACGCTAGAACCGCTAGAATCCACATACTTCGGTATATAAAATTTTGAGATTTACCAGGTATTGGTTCTTTAAGCGCTTCTGAGCGATGACAGTAGCAGGAAAGTCGTGCGTTCGTCGTTTACCGAATCGCTGTGAATAGAAAACACGTCTATTCTGGCGTTGATCGCACGATTTTCATATATGACAAAACTAGCATAATGAACGAAGACAGATTTTGTATAGAAACTGATCTCAACTATACAACAATATTCACGTCTTTACAGACATGGCAGAGCCGATTTTAATCACCCGTACAAACGTAAACATGGTAAAATATAATCTCCTGTCACATTCGGGGGTGGATGTAACTGTGTTAACAGACAATCAACACAGTTAATATTACACCATATGTGACATGAATAAGATGACATACGATTGCCTTCAGTGTCTGTTGGTAGTAAAGAGAAATGTTGTACATAACTAATTGAAATGACGTCATAGTTGATAGACCAGTCGGAAAGGTCAGACAAAATTTGAAAGAATTATCATGCACAGTTTTTGTTTTCCATTCAATAAATAGAATCAGAAACATCAGAAAAACTTCCATATCATGTTATTTCTCAACTAATCTTAGTAACTGACAATTTAATAACAGAATTGTAATTTCCATTGAACAACGACACCACAAGGGCTGACATCAGTCTGGATGCCTCGTTCATGTGATCTCGGTCTGTACTCGCTCATAAGAATTTCTAAGAAATGGCATGTCTTCAAATGTAAATTTTTGGTATAGATGGCAAATAGCATCTGAAACGGATAAGACCTCCCTTGTATTATCGCTGTTCAAAAGAGATTCCTATCAGATATAGCAAGCATGATTTCAATAATTTTTAGACCATTAAGAGCAAGTGCGTACGTGCGTGTGTTATCTGTTTAAGCGGAAAACTGTTTTTGGAAGATGAGTACGCTAAGGCCCGATTTATAAGCCGAACTTCTCGTGTGCCGTGCCAGCTAAATCTGCCTGAAAATGAGTCCACTATATAAATCAACCAGTCCTCATTAGCACGGCGCGACAGAAAGTTCGACGTATAAAACTGGCCTTAGAATTATATTATCGGTGTACAGTTCCATGCGTACATTGGACTAGGACCGGAGGGAGGTGTTCTTAATTGATAATTTCAAAATAGAAAAGGGCCATTTGGCTCAGGCGGTCACGTTAAGAATAGCGTTTCAGATTCACTTGGTCACTGCGTAAAGATTTTTGACGGGGCTACTACGTACCGTTGGCAGACCTCATGTTTTAATGGCATATCAATTTAATATTTAATGTCAAAGAACATTTACTGAAGCGAGCTTACTGAATGTGATTGGATATGCTTGTTCCATTTTATTACATAGGCCTATAAATTGGTATGAATTATATTAATATATTACATTTCAGTATTTTATGCATGTTATATTGCCACCGTCTGCGTAATATAGTACGAACATAGCAAGATCTTCGTAATTTCCTACGTCTTTGAACAGCTGCCGTCATAAAGGCAATCGCATGTGATTCGGCCATTGGTAACGCGTGCAAGTGTATAGTCTGTCGAGTCGCAGTCGTCCAACGCCATGAGATGGCGCTACGAACACGATACGAGACGGACTCTTATCTCGGTCTTAAGTCTCTAGTATTTTAGTTCCGACTAGCGCTAGCCGGTGTGTCGGTGTGCTGGTCTGTCACTCTATCTGTTTGAATGGTTGTCAATTTGTTACTTTTCGGCAAAGCCACCTATGTCGCAATAATAGTCCGTTCGCAAGTTTTCAATACAACGTGTTGAACACTTTGAAACAGCTGACTTACCTGCAATAAGGCCTTTTCCAGTTGTCTTTACCCAAGCAATGCACAGAAAGACTGAAGGGCAGAATGGAACAGTAATGATTGCCCCAAACGTGAACACCCAAGCCAATGTTAATCCACTCCGTATTACTAACAGACCAGATGGTATTAGGGCTATACTCGTCCGTACAATGTACCAGTCCTTGTGCCTTATCAAGTGATCCTGGTATGCTCTGAAAATACAGAATAATAGTAGTAATAACGACGACGACGACGACGACCACGACATATTTATCTGAGAGCATACCCAGGTACAATAACGTGTCTCACCACACCCACCCGACCATATCCGTTGCTCATGCATCTCTCATCCACAATGTGGCTCGTAGAACGCTTAGCTTTATGCTGCCCATTTCAGTACCTATACATATATTCAGCCACATTTGCTAAAGTTGTAGGTTTCAGATAAGGAGAAGGATAGAGATTTTTCAAAATAGCCATATTGCCGCATGCGTTCGCTTGTTCGGGTCGATGACAGGGAGACAACTCCGTTCGCCCTAATTTTACCATATGGTGGATTGCTGATATTCACGCACAGCCGTCGATATTGGTACCGCCTCTAGTATGGAAGGCCATCGCCGCCAAAAACACAAAACTCAAATGGAACCGGCTAATTTAAAAAAGAAATACCAAACAATCAAGGTAATGCCGTCAAATAGAACAGATTAATGCCACACAGAACAGACTAGTGTGTCAAACAGAACAGGCTATTGCCAAACAGAACATACTATTGAAAACAGAACATACTATTGAAAACAGAACAGACTATTGTCAAACAGAATAGATTATTGTCAAACAGAACAGACCAGTACGACCAACAGAACAGACAACTACAAAACACAGAACAGATATCGATGACAAACAGAACAGACAACTACGAGACACAGAACAGACATCTACGACAAACAGAACAGACAACAATGACAAACAGAACAGACAGCAATGACAAACTGAACAGACAACAATGACAAACAGAACAAACATCAATGACAAGCAGAACCGACAACTACAACACACAGAACAGACATCAATGACAAACAGAACAGACAACTACGACACACAGAACAGACAACTATGACACAAACAGAACAGACAACAATGACAAACAGAACAGACAGCACCGACAAACAGAATAGACATCAATGACAAACAGAACAGACAACTACGACAAACAGAACTGACATCGATGGAACACAGAAGAGATAACAATGACAAACAGAACAAACATCAATGACAAACAAAACAGACAATAACGCACTAAGCAAAACACAAATGAAAGAGACTAATGTGAAATTAACTAAGCACACGCCAAATGAAATAGGCTAAAGTGGAACAAGCTATTTAGTCAAACGAACAGAGGGCGCCACTCCCGCATCTAACCAAGAGAAGATAACTCGACTATAAAAAGACGTTACAATTATAGCGACACCAGAAACACGGAGTCAAACGCAATAAATGGCATTTACTTACTAAATGACGCGGGGTCACTCTTAAATAGACCAATGGCTAGCGAAGGCTTGGGAATTGGGACTATTACATTTGTATTACCAGGACACCGACTACACCGGCTGTAACAGCACTTGTGACGGCGGCAGTCGATCCCGTTTCTGAACATCGACGGTTATTTTGAAGGGAAAATACCTATGCAGTACACGTAATGAGTAGGATTTTATTAGTTAATTGCATTTAGCGTAAGTGATCGCGGTACGTTTCATGTCTCATCTGTGTCGCCTTCCAGCCCTTAAATCACAACATCTCAATAGACCTTTCCCACATTAGCGTATTTTGGGAAAATACCTTCCCGGAATAACCCGTGACGCAGATACCGCCATCTTTGTTTACCGCGTATCGCGCGCATTGCACTATGGGACTGTTTGGGGGCAGTCGATCGTGCGGGCATAAGCAAACGCACGTGAATGTATGGTTTTATGTTCATATCAGCCAAAAATGACTTCTGCAGTGGTCTTGAGAAATGTCTATTTGCAGACCAAGGGATGAATATTTTTGAAAATTTACCGTTGGAATGACTGGCGCGATAACCGAGCCAGTCATTTCAGTGGTAAATTTTCAAAAATGGTCTTGTCTTGGTCTGCAAATGGACTTTTTCTTTGAGAATTTGAGGGCTAAAGGGTTAAACAGAATTGGCCTTCTCCGAAAATCCCCCTTGCCCCACCCATGCAGCTTATGGCCCCGGGCTGGATTCATGAAACATACTTAAACATAGGAACATGCATAATGATTAAGTGTAACTAACAAATGTAGCATTGTGATTGGGCCATAGCTGATTGTCTACTTTACACAAGGTATACGTTAGGTATGCTTCGTGAATATGTAACACCCCCACCCCCACCTACCCACCCATTCATGGACACTACATATATATTATTTACAAAACAGACACCTACACGTCACATGATTATAGTATGACCCATCAGAATAGTCATTCCTGAAGGCTTGATTATTCTAGCCCACCCCACCCCCACTAGCAACAACACCCCACCCAAACACACATTATTATTTATTAACTATCTATGGCAATATATGAATAAATAATTGTCGAAATTTCGTCATTCTTGGCTCAAGTCTTCCTAAGACATCCTCTAGCTATTTGATGTTTAAAAATCAATCATTTCAGGTGATTTAAGATCGTTTTTAAAAATAATTTATTTGAAATTGGCTGGAGAACGCTCCCCCTGTATAATCAACACAACTCATTGACGAATCAGGCAATAATACACGATTTTCTGAAGTAATTTATTTGAAATGCGGTGGAGAAGGCCCCCACCCCACCCCACCCCCTATATAACCAATGCAATTCATTGAAAAATCAGGCAATAATACACGTTTGATAGCGCCGTCGTGCGTATGCTGTTCGTTAATCTCCTCCCTCCCCCCCTAAATTTGCTTAAATGTCAAATTTTTCCCCAAAAATATTCCAAGCCCCTTTTTCTGCTTAGGACCTCAAAAGAAACCCTTTTCACGGCGCTTATGCTTTTAAGATTGTAGGCTAATCCTGTCCTATATACTGTTCGTCAATCTATTTAGGGAATCCGCTTTACGCTCCATGACGAAAAAAGCTGCATAATTAAAATATAGTTTTTAATAATTTAATTTTAACTAAATAATGCATTTAAGATGCATGTTTTGTGAAGCAAACGTAACAATTATATTTAAATATCTGGCAATAATGTCAGTGCTGAAAGATCGTCGGCGGCTAATACTGTTCGTCAGTCTCTCCCCCGGAATGCGTATTTAGCGTTCATTTTCAGTTTATTTCAGTTTATGTGTGTCTAATATATGAGTAGGGTACGTGTATATTTTAGTTAGGTATCTCAATATAATTTTATTCGATTTAAAATATGTGTCGTGGAATCTCTCCTCTATTCATTCATAGGGGTAGAGAAAGACGATATAGCCGTTTTGATCGCTTGCAATTACTTCTCTCGTTATAAGAAAAGCTCTTAAATCTACAACTTTCCAACTATCAAAATTATTACTACAAGCGACGTTACTGGCCGACGTCATTTTAATACACATTGCCCCCCAAACGCTCCCACAATGCAATGCGCTTCGAAAGTCCGCACGAGTCACGTGGTTAAAATCGGCCACCCGCGAAACGGGTTATGTATCGGGCATACCACTTCCGGCTTATAACCGCTATAGCCGACGCTCAGACAGCATTACTTTACTATGGGAATCAGATACAGTGCACTTTAAAGCAGTGCATATGAAAAACCATGTTCATAATATTATTAAAGTCATACATCATTGGAAAGCTAACCCAATGTTCTATACATTTGTGTTTTAGTCTCTATAGTTTTGTAAAATTGAATACAGTTGATTCCAATTTTAAAATATCCCCTATTGTCCACTTGATTTAATGAATCTAAGTCGAATGGTGTATTCTATACACGCAAATAACTCAGTGAAAATGTTACAAAAATACAAAAAATAATGCATTAATGTTTCAGCGATTGAATGCGCTTTCCAGTGATTACTGATATATGATTTAAATAATATACTGATTTTACTTTATTAAAGGAACGGTTTAGATTGCGGTGTCAGCGCCTTGTTGTGGCGGCTATACCAGCCAGCAGTCCCGCTCTGAGAGTTGATTTAGGGAAATCCCGACCGAATGGCGTCGGATAAAATTCAGTGAGACTAGGGTCAATTTCGACTCGCTAACTATAGTCAGTTTGCTGGTTTACTGATCATGCGCAGTTGCTATGCCTAGTCGAACTTGATCGTAGTCGACTATAGTTCGTTGGTACCCGGTTCCCTATTGAATTACTATTGCAGAAAATTTGGAGCCGGGTACCAGTCTCCATTAACCTGTTTTGATGACCTACGAAAATTGGTTATTTTTGTCCGCCAAGACGTCAAAAAGCGTCCATATGGCATTAAGTGGGAAGGAATATGGGCTTGGGAACATTGACACACAATGGGAAAGCATAATTTCATCAAACCTAAGTGATTTAGTGAAATATTTACACTTTTATATGCATTTATTCGTGGCAAGCGATCGTTGTCCGCCATTTTGAAATTTACGCAAATATCGCACTAACCATCTGAACCGAGGTCGGATGCTCGATTGATTGTGTGGGGGGGGGGGGGGGGGAGTGCGAGGCTGGAGAGGGGTTGAGGGGGGGGGGGTGATTGGCGATGGATGGTTATTGGAGAAGGGTCTGCAATACTAACCTACATAGTTGTTTGCGCTATTTAATACTGACAATACAATGAACTGAGGCGAAACGCTATTGTGAAACGCGCCAACTTGGGCATGGCGATCGTGATTTTAATAGGCTATGTATTATGACATAATACCTAGCTCTCGATTCGATCACCCTTAGTAAGCGTAATTCATACTCACACACTACTCACACATTCATCGGCGCTTCTAAGGGAAGTTTAGACCTACAGGGTGGTGCCAAATTCCCTGGTCTGGATGGGGGTGGGTGGGGTGGCGTGAGGGTGGTGAGGCGGATGTACGCCTGTATGCGCGCACCAGTTGTTTTGGTAAGTGACTGATCTGGGTCATGTTTGTAAACGGGATTATTAAAAAAATCGGCCTAGCCATATCCCATATTATGTTACCGTTCAGAACATAATATTCAAGATGGCTGGCTGCTGCTGGCTGGGACACATATTTGATTTTGAATCATCGTCAATTTCTGTCAGGTATTTTCACAGATATAATCTCATCTATCTATAACGTTTGAAAGCGGCCCAATAGATAGGGGACGCCACACTAGTCCGACAACCCAGTAGTCTGACAACCCACTAGTATGACAGGCCACTAGTACGAGTGCCCACCAGTCCGACAAATTTATACCCAATAGTCCGACAGCCAATTAGTCCGACAATTATACCCAGTAGTCCGACAGCCCAACAGTCCAACAGAACAGAATTTACAAACCCACTAGTCTGACAAACCAGTAGTCCGACAAAAGTAATTTTATCAGAAGATGCAATTTCTTCAAAAACTGTGCAAATGTTGAAGTAGGATAAGATGGGCACGTCGTCATCTGAAATACCTAATGTATCTTTGTAGTTATAGGCCTATATTTGCTGTAACCTATATCAAACAAAGCCGTCCTGGACACTATACAAAGGAATGAAGGGCATGCACACAACAATAACACAAATAGATCCAGAATTGTATCCGATCATGATCTGGTTTTTTATCTGGATGGATGGGTTGATGGCTGAATGAATGGGTGGGTCGAGGTGGAACAAGGGCGGCCTACATCTTACAACAAGAGCAATCGGAGATTGCAGACCCTCGCCTTCCCATTTGTGCTACATTGCGAGAAGATATATATATATATATATATATATATATATATATATATATATATATATATATATATATATATATATATATATATATATATATATATATATATATATATATATATATATATATATATATATATATATATATATATATATATATATATATATATATATATATATATATATAGAAATATATATATATATATATATATATATATATATATATATATATATATATATATATATATATATATATATATATATATATATATATATATATATATATTCCTTCCTCGTGTTAAAGTTTGAGCCAAATCGGATCAGTAGGTTTTTTTTAGATATGTAGCCTCCGGGGGTACGGGCTGCTCCATAACTCCCTCGTATTCCATGGCACCGCAGGTACACGTTGCGTTGGATCGAGGACACTCGTTGGCTGATCTCGGGGTAACGGATCGGGACTTGCGTCTCTCCGGATCATACACAGACTGACGTCTCGAGTCGGTGGAATGTTCATGTTTCAGTGGGGCCGTGCGACTATCGTCGCGGAAGTTGAACCACACCATATCATCTTGGCTGTTAGTATCACCGGTATGTCAGTCCATTTGTTGAATTTAGATAGGAGACATTAAAAAGATATTAGTGCGAGCAATGGTACTCGTTTGCTACTAATGGAGTTAAAAATTATGCAAGATCGGAATGGTGCAATTGTTTAAACTGATCATCGCCAGAAGTACCTCACAGATCTTTGAACTGTATATTCTGTGAGGTATCCCTGCAAAGGCGAGTCCTAACGGGGTCACTTTAGCAAGCTTAATATAAGCTATATAATCTCAGGGCGGCCAAGCTTTTTGGCTGCGAGAGGAAAGTGCCTCGCGTGGGCCTCCATCACAGAAAAATGTCTACAACGCTGAAGTGGAGAAGGAGAGATGGGAAAAAGGGACACCCTCCAATTTAAACTATGCTAAAAATGAGAAAGTGATTCAACCTGTGTGCTTAAAAGTTATTGGGATGCACACTGGTTTACGTGAAGGTGGGGTGGATGATTTCCATAGAAATCAACACCGTCACCTTATGTGAGTTAAGGATATTTATTAGTAGTGGCCGTTTTATTTATGCGGGCCTTCTTACTAGAGCCTATTCTATCAATTAGTTTTTAGGCCTACAAGTATCGAGTCTAGGCCGCAAGTGACTATGTGTTTTTCCTATCTTTAATATTCATGGAGCATCCCCCTTAGACCGACAGCGTGCAAACATGTCATCTGGTGGTAGTTTCAGAATCAAATGACGATCCCGTCACATACCGCATCATGACCACCAATAACAACATGGGGACAAGTCACATCACATAAGCATTTAGAAAGCGCATATCTAATCACAGTGTGGAGAAAGAAACAGATATCCAACTATGGTGACCTTCCTGTGAAGGCGTGGAGGGCTCGATGGTGGCACCCAGTCACCATTGAGTTAGATGGAGATCTGTGTCTCTATCCATCACCTAGCATTTCGAGTGCAGACCATGTGAGATCTGCACCCTGGAGCTAACATTTATCTGCTTTAGGATTGAGTAAAGTTTGCCCAAGGAATGCACAGCTGGGTCTGGTAACTCCTACTTTGGCATGGAAATCAGCTAATAGGTATCCGAAGATACGGGTGTGGGGTGGGGGGGGGGGGGGGTGTGTGATGCGGACATCGACACTTTGATTCTAACCGATCAGAAAACCCAAAAGTTTTAAAAGTATGTTCTAACCAACGTGGCGGAGGGAGTCCAGACAATTAATAGGCCCGGATGCCGGAGGAGCGTAGAAAGAGACAACTACTCATTATATTATTGTCTGCAGCTCCCGGAAAAGAGGCCTACACAAATGTTTCCTAAAGAGTAGTCGCTAGCTACTTTAAACCTATCCTACCGAACTAAAATAGTCAGGTTTAGTCGGCCGCATGTCAGGTTCGTGTATTGAGAACATGAACAGCGACCTCAGTGAAAAATGTATGCTGAAGAGGAACAAGGTGGTGTGTTTGATGTTGCTGTTTAGTGTAACCTAAGCGAAGTGTGGTCCAAGTATTTTTGTATAAAACAAGCAAAAAGATATAACTTGGATGGCTACTGCCGTATTACTAACTAATACAGTACAGTAAATATATGAGGTCACACGACCTTGCGGTGCCTGTTAGTCATCGGCACATAAATGAAAATAAACATATACAAATAAATATATAAACTAGAGAAATAAGGTTTCACATGACCTTGCGGTAATTACATATATCGGTACCTATTATAAATATTACTATAAAATGGTTACAGAGTACCTATTAGTCATCGGTACAAAAACAGTCCTAATATCACTGTAGTTGACGCGTCACATATTCCAGGCACGAGATGGCACGATACTGAGTTGCTGCTAGGTGAATATCCGCAGACGAACTATCTGATGCGGCTCATACTCAGGAACGGTGAAGAAGAACTTATGCGGATGGCTAGTAGATAGTCTTGTACGAACACATACTAGGAATTATGTGGACGTGAAGAGAATTCCGTACTTGCGCGGATTTGAAGATGCCCCATATTTATTAAAGGGTTACAGTGAAAAGTTAATTTGATGCAAGAACATCTTTGCAGATCACAAGACGATATGCACCGCATAGATCGTGCGGTGCATAAAGCAATGTCCCAATCTGGCCTGCGGTCAAAATGTTAATAATTTGCACGATACATTTGCGGATTTTGCTCTACCACTGTTTCAACATGGCTCAGCAGATCTGACGAGATATCCGTAAACACCACCGTCCTACATACTGTTTTTGAGGTTCTACATACTCGCCAAAAGGCCACACCGCATGGAAGGTCCCTCTAGGGTGTTGGTAGCAGGGAACCTTCTTTATAATTTAGATTATGCCCCCAGTGATATCTTCCGAGAGCTTACGAAAAATTGCAATGCGGTGCGGTGGGCGTGCTCCAGAGACGAGGCTCAAAACCGAAATGCACTGTTGCGGGCTATATACCACCGGTGCTAACAGTAAGCAGTTGTCCCACGACTCTGGCAGACACACTAGCACGGGTCTCTCTTGATTGTAGAAGTTGTTGGTTTGATTGGCGTCTATCGAGTCCCTGATTCCAGGTCCCATATCTAGGCTGGTTTTATTTCAGTATATTATTGTTAACTTCCCCAGTTTTGACACTGTTACCCATTTATACACCTGGGTGAAGAGAAGCGACGAGGAGTGAATGAGATTGCCTATGTTTCCACCGATTGCTCGTCAGCTATAGCTGATCACCTGACACTCGAGCGGATTTGAACCCCGCCAAGCTAATTGCAAGTCGACCACGCTAACACCACGGCCAATCGTCTCCTCTGTCTCTCTCTTGATTTCCGATTTCGATGCTACTTTTATACGAAATAGTGACATCATAACTGTACGTCTTGACCAATCAGCGCGCGCCTCATGATAGGGTATGGTTATCGGCCACGACGTGCTGGCCTTCACCTTTTACCAAGTACACACGCTCTTATGGCGTATGTTATTTTGAGTTTATTTTGAACGGGAGCAACGTGGATATCTCGGTCATTTCTGGACCGATTCTAAATCTGTAAAAGGGTTTAGAATCCTCGTTTCATTCTGGTAATTGTCTTTACCAAGAACGACGAGGACGCTCTATTTTTAAGAGAATTACAAACATGGACCAGGTGTATTCATAAGATGCCATTCTATCCACAAGCTAACGCGCGTTGGAAGGCTATCCCCGACGCCCACGCATGCGCACTATGCGATCTCACAGACTTATACGGCTTTATCACGCTTATCGTCTGACCCAGGGGCGCGTGCCCGGAACGTACCAGGTCCGGCCGTTCCGGACCCATGTAAACCGGGACGGTTCGTACCTGACCGGTCGATCCGCCCTACAGATACAGCTACGGACGGATACGCAGGCACGCACGCACATCCGCACGCTATCAGACACGATTGCAATACCCTTACGGGGCGAGGGTAATAATAAGGATTGGTGTTGTTATCATGCTTGTAGAGAAATCTCATCACCAGTATCATCATCATCAATGACATCACTTCCACCATCACCACGGCCACCACCACCACCACCACCACGACCACTGTTACCGCCGCCGTCGACGACGACGACGACCAGCGGCGTATCTTGGGTGTGGCCTGGAGGCGACTGCCCCACCTGGTAGTAATTATATGAACCAGTTGGAAATTTGAGATTATTTGTGCAACACTACTTATTATTTTCTGCTCTGTTGAATTTCCTACTTTTTGATTCAGAAAATTCCGACTGGCAAAGCGACGAATAGCCAAATTTGAGCTATATATGCCTACTTCTTACCAGATCCAAAGTTTTAATTTAAAAAAAGCACACGAAATTTCTATATTTACGAGCTGATTAACATCCAGACTAATTCAATAGTTTGTAGGCTTATACCTACATGGCAAACATTTGGCAGAGACGTGTAACTTGTTGTCATCTTTGACGTTACTACATTTAAGCTTACTCTCATCAAGCTGAAAAAGTTCAATCACACTAAGGAAAGTCCTGGCTGAATACGAGCTTATAGTAGATAGTTCTTACAGTAGTCTATTTTATGATTAATGTTTTGCTTACGTGGCCATGATGAGCAATCAGAGATTGCAGACCCTCGTCCTCCCGTTTTTGTCACATTGAAAAAGGTTTTCGGATTGTCCCAGCCAAGTGAACTTATACCATAGCGGCCGTCCGTTGTATGTCCGTGAAATTGTATATCTACCTTTATGTGTTAACCGATTTTAACCAAATTTGGCTGGAAGAATCCTATGGTGGTAGCCTCCAGAATATATATTCAGAATTTGATTGGTCAATTTTTCTGACGGCCATCTTGTATTTTTCAAAAAGTTCCGGAAATCATTTAAAAAGCTACTCCTCCAACATGAATGGTCGGATTTCAAAGCAAGTTGGTTTGCCTAATTCTATGCTAGTAGGCTTCAGCACTTCTAATGAGAATTTTGATTGGTCAAGCTTTCCGGCAGCTATATTTACTAGATTTTCCGAGATTTTCTGGAAATTAGTTAAATTCTTACTCCTCATTAACCACTTGGCCGATTTCAGGCACTTATATACTGAATTTCCATTCGTAATTTTTCTCGGGAACCATCTAGAATTTATTAATTAATCTTTGGTCAGTTTTTTCAGTGGCCATCTTGGATTTTCCAAAAAAATATGGAAATCAGTTAAAAGCATACTCCTCATTAAGCATTTGGCTAATTTCAAGCAAACTCAGTGCGATAAGTTTCAGAACTTGTATACATAACTTTACCAGCGGCCATCTTGGCTATTCCGAAAATCTCGGTAAGTCAGTTAAAAGGCTACTCCTCATTGACCGCTTGACTTATTTAAACCAAACTTAGCTGGAAGGTCCCTATGCTGGTCCGCTTCAGAATGTGTACAAGAATTTTGACTGCTCGATTCCTTTTTTGGTGGCCATCTTGGATTTTCTGAAAAATGTCAGGAAATTGTTTAAAACGCTACTCCTAATTAACCGCTTGGCTCATTTTCATCGGTCAATGATTTGGAAGCCATCTTTGATTTTCTGAAAATTTTCCGGAACCATTTAAAAACGGAACTCTTCATTAATCAATGGCCCAATTTCAACAATGCCGGAATGATCCTATGTTGGTAGGCTTCAGCATATCAAACGAGAACTTTTATTGGTAATTTTTTTGGATGGCATCTTGGATCTGATTTGGAATTATCCGTCTGTTTAAATGAAAATGGTTCAAATCCTAATGGTCCAGGTGAGCATCACATTCCCTTGTTTCGGATCACGCCCAAAGGTCTGACATCCTAGTGTATAGCCACACCCTTTCCTGTTTTAAAATCTGAGCAAAATCAGAACTGTAAATTCCGAAATATTAACCCATCCAGAATTTGATCTAATGCGGATCCACCATCATCCAGATTCTTTCATCCTGACCACGGCCAGCATTTAGAAAGAAATCGTCTGGCAAGACAAATTCTTCATTGTGTTAGAATTCGAGCCAAATCAGATCAGTATTTTTGTAGATACAGCACCGAACAGACAGACAGACGGACGGATGGACAGACGGACGCGCGGGCGGGCAGACAGGTAAACAAGCAGGTCCGACCATAATACACTCTTTCCCATGGTGGCGGTGGTGATGGTGGTGGGTGGTGGTAGTGGTGGTGGTGGTGGTGTGATTGATGGAAAGTAGGGTCAAACCTACTGAATAGGTGGGCGAAGCCAAGTGCTGCAAGATCTACAGACAGTTTTTAATTGCGACTGCACAACTAGAATACATCTATCTGTCGGTATGTTTGGCTGTCTGTTAGTGGCTCGGTCTGTCAAATTTGTAACATTTTGCAAAGCCTGCCTATGTCACATCTATAGAACTTTCGCACATAAAAGCCGGTAACTTAGTAGATACTCATTATATCGATTTTAACCAGATTATGAGAGATGTGAGCACAGCTTAAACATTTCTAAGTGTTTGTTCTAAGCTTTTCTGGGAGCATATTATTATCTCAGCTGACCATGACCTGAAAGATTATGGCATGGATACCGTCCGTCGTCAGTCCGTCCATCTTACGTCCGCCGTCCATCCGTCGGTTGGCTTTAACATATCAAACGGAAATTTTGATTGGCAATTTTTTTGGCGGCCATCGGCTTTATCTACGTATGTTGATTATGGGATTTGGAAGAAAGTTTTATTTGTTTAGTCAGTCCGCCCATTCTTTAATATAACATAACGTACTATACCATAGTCTACGATTATAACACGTACTATAACATTATCCCAACATTTATCGTGTACGCACGTGGGTGCGTTCGCGAATGTGCGTCTATGCGCGCGTGTGCGTGCGTGCATGCGTGCGTGCGTGCGTGTGTGTGTGTGCGCGCGCGCGCGTACGTTTACATTTGTGCGTGTGTGAGCATGAACACGCATGTTCGCGCACATGCGCGCACCATTCCTATATGCATACGCTGCGTTGCATACCCTGTCACAGTAATAGTCCGGGTCAGTTGAACCACTTTATGGACTATTACATTACTGTCAGACTATTGTGTTGTCGGACTACTGGGTTTTGCAACTTTATTTCCCTGTTGGACAACTTGGTTGTCGGACTACTGGGTTGTCGGACTACTGGGCTGTCTGACTACTGGGTTGTCGGACTACGGGACTGTCGGACTACTGGGCTGTCGGGCTAATGACGTTAAGCCTCGCCATGTGTATTACATTTTACTTACTTTTCTGAATGATCGGCGATGTTCCGCAATGGGATCGACTACTACTACTACTACCACTACTACTACTACTACTACTACTACTACTACTACTACTACTACTACTACTACTACTATTACTACTACTACTACTACTACTACTACTACTACTACTACTACTACTACTACTACTACTACTACTACTACTACTACTATTACTACTACTACTACTACTACTACTACTACTACTACTACTACTACTACTACTACTCCTACTACTACTACTACTACTACTACTACTACTACTACTACTACTACTACTACTACTACTACTACTACTACCACCACTACCACCCCACACCCACCACCACCTGCTACGTGAGATCTGTAATTGATGTCTTTATGGTCTGGATTGCTGTTATCAAAGAAGCATGAATATTTTCTAAATAATTCTATCAGCCTCTCACATTCCAGCGCGCTTACTATGAATATAACCTTTATCTTGGAACACATGTACAGAATAATAGCATGTCGATTTGCGGGAAAGCCCATGAATTACGCAATAATAACGTCATTTTCAAGGAATCCCACATCCCAAGGCTATCCGTATCTGAATGAAGTATTCCAAGAGATATATGGCTTTAATCAGAAGTGTAGATAAGGATGGTTTAATAAGCCTATTCTATGTAAAAAAAAAAGAAGGAAAAGACAAAATTGCCATTTTGGCCACTTTTTGGCCAAAATATGGCCATATTTGGCCAAATTCCTTTTGTCCGCATTTGCGTGTTTTGATGATGCGCATCTATGTTTAAATGGTAATGAATCACATAATATAGGTTGTATTCACAATATATAAACAGTGTTGACGCCATGTAACACAAAAATTGCCATTTTGGCCAAATCTGGCCAAAATATGACCAAAACTCCGAGGTTTTAAATGAACGGTTTGTGGTTATCATTGTGTAGCTAGTGAGTGTCAGAATCCTTTACACTAGTATTTTGTGGCCAAGATTTGGCCAAGGAATAATAATCTGATCAATATGGCTAACCTTTGGCCAGTTTTGTCCAGTCTTCTGGCCAAAAAGAGTTATTTTCCATATAAATAGTAATGGAATTGTACTCGGTATGAATAGCATGTAGAAAATCATGGAAATCAAATTTATGACACCACATTCAATTAGTCATCCCCATCATTATAACTGCCATCTTCATCCTCTGAATCACCATCAGTAATACTATCGTTGTCTTCGTCCTCATCATCCTCTTGTCCACTCGCCACGTCGTCTGGTTCCATGGTTTCAGAAAGCATAGTTAGTATCTGACTGCCAGCAAACTATAGTGGTAGAAAGACTCCATTAACCTCTTTCCACCCATGATCTGTGGGTTGAATGTTCTCTAGTGGATCTCTTAGATGAGCATGCTTCCAGAGATATGCCGTATAGTTGTATCTTGCCATTTCTTTGCACCAGAACATCTTTGCGATATGGAAGCACGGCTGCGTCCATTCCCTTTACTTTCTCCAGTGGACTGTCTGGATGAGTTGGTTTGTATTTTGTAGGAAGATTTTCAACCTGGCCTCATTCACGGGTGATAATGCTCGCTGACTATAGATTGAACACACATATTTTTCTACAAGGCTGACGCTATCAACAAAGGTGCTGTTTTCTCCAAGGTTGCCGAGGCCTTCAAGATGGGGAACACTCGCTTCAGCTTTCCTCAGTGGGTTCACCTTTCCCTTCCTGAAGAAGGGTGATGTTTAGTCACATCCTGTCAGAGCATGATAACCTGACAATGCATTGCAAAAAACTGAACCAATGTGGTTTGCTAGTGCAGTGATATAGACACACTCAGTGTTATCACTCGAATGCCCCAGGTTCATCCACACATTGACCGTGAGTTGTCTGGCATGATACAGGAGGATAACCATGATATCAGTATCTGTTGCACGGACAACAACTGTCCGTCCTAGTATTGTATTTGACAGCACACTGAGATAATACCAGGCTGGTATCAGCCTCAACGTGTGAGCATACATACTTAGGTGCCTCATTGTGTTCTACATTTCCTGATAGAGTTGCTGTATACTGAAAACACCGCTCCGCATATGCAACAACAACTGCCCTTTGTTTTATGATAGTTGCATAATTGTTATCTGTCCATTCCTCAATGAAGAACTTGATAAGTGTAGTTTTAAAATGTTGTGATCTCAAGGGATGTCTGAAGTCTCTAGGACGTAACTGATCTGGGCCAGGGATCCGAAATGATCCATCATTTGCACCTCTTGCCTGCCGTTCAATAATCTTGATGCTTTTCGCATGACTGTCACAGGCAAAGTGTACTTCACCTGCCTGTGTACTGCGTATGGTCTTTAGGACCATCTCTGTCACATTTCCACAATTACGAGGCAAGTCGGAAGCCACGGACTGGATTATAAACATGGCATCATAAAGATCTGTATCAACTGTTGTCGGTTCTCTATGCGTAATCAAAGTTTCAAGGTGTTTGGAGAGTTTGTACTTCGGGGTTTTCTTCACCATGCCATAAATACTGGCTAAAGAGAGGGTAACCGGAGTAAGTGGAAAAGGAAACACTTTTCCAAGCTAAATCTTTCTGGTACAAGCAAGATAGACTAATCTACCTAGTAAGGCCTATGTTGTCTTCAGTTCAACAACCTTGTCATCTTTACCACTTACTTTGCTCTTGATAGCAGCACTGGCAAAGTTTTGCACTTTTCTTATTTGTAGCATTCTTTCAAACCTCGTAGGATCCTCTAAGCATTCGTGGAGGAACTCATCTTCCCACCTTTTCCCCAAAAACAAAGAGATTTAGCATGTCATGTTTATGTCATCTGACATTAGCTTGCCATCTGCACGACAGTACAAAATTGTCTGTTCGAGCAGTGACTCAACAAAAGGATTCATGGTAGTCTCAAACATTTTGGAAATGTTTTCCAAATCTCTGGAGTTTACTCACTTCTGACTTTTGTAGTTCATGGCTTGGATTAGCATCCTTCTTTATTGCTGCTTTCTCAAACAGATGTCTTACTCTGGTGCTTCCAGCTGACCTAGTAACTGTCCAATGCCTGGTTGCGTCATGACTTTGATGGAAAGCAGTGATTCCAGTTCGTCGTGAAGCTGCGTCTACATTGATCGTACTCTCTAGCGCTTGATCCACTGGTTGTCTGACAAAGGAATTCAATGACAACCTAACAGATAAACCACCTCGTTCAAGTTGTTGCCTAATGTCAGGGTGTGTGGTATCCATGTTCAAGAGTCTGAGATAGTACAAGCATGTAGCGTGCATAATTGTGGCGATTTGCAGCAAAGAAAATGCTAATCATTTCCCCAAGCATGAACCTAAAAAGATCCACATCATTTATTCGTACAACTCTAATGAACAGCTAATGAACAGCATGTACCTATCGACCATGTCAATGTAGTTCCTCCAGAACTGTGCATTAACACCATGCTTGCCAGCTCTGGTATCATCGCAGAAACTTTTATATGCTTTCACGAAAGCTATGTACTCATCTGTCTCCACCACATCTTTCATCATTTCAGGGGATGGTGTTGCTTGGACCGTCTTTAGGGCTTCAGTCAAATGTCCATAGCTATCATTTGCCTCTTCTAGCTGCAAGAACAACTCAGTATGCTTGCTCCGCATAGCAGTTGCTAGGAGCACGTGCATTCATCATTCCTGATTATAGTGTTTTCTGACAGAAAAGCATTGAGAGAACCCTTGGTGAGGGCACCATCTTCCATTAAAATGTCAACTGCACCTGACCCATCTACGAGGTACCCCACAGCTGACAGATGTGATTAACAATTTCTTGAACCTTCCTGGAACCAGTAATACTCTTCAAGCCCATGTCCAGCAGTATGTGTTTAGAGGGCTTCACCGTTCCACTGATAGCTTTGTAAATATCATCTTCAGCTGGTGATTCAATGTACCACTCCACTCTCTGACTGGCCTCATCTTTTGAGACAGTATACATAATTCGATAGAAGTCTGATAGCTCAGCGGGTATATTTTTACACTGACCATCATGGATTGCTTCTACTGTAATAGGGCATGGGAGTTTATTCTCACAGAGCTTCTGGATCTTCTGTCTGAGGAACACAGCTACATTCTTTATTTCATTGTCCATAGCATCCTTTGTGATAGAGAGATAAATACCGTGTTTCTTACTTTCTTGCTTAACCTGAAGCTTGATGCCATAATGTTCTTTGATTTTGGACAAAAGATTGTATGAAGTAGGTTCCTTGAACCCTTCTTCTGTGAGGAATTCAATGTAGGTTTTATTTACATTAACCAATTTCTTTGAGGCTTCTTTCAGAAGGATTTCGGAGTTTATATATGAAAATAGCCGTAAGAAAGCACCTTCTCTTCTCTTTGTGTATGTAACCCATTTGTCTTGTACTTGAGCCTTAGCAACATTAGACATATAGTGTGCTCTGTATGCGTTATGGTACTTGACTTCCTTGGCTATGAAATCAATGTGTTCATATTCACGAAAGTCTTTGTCTTTCAGTTTCCTTGCAGCATTTATTATACTGACCTGTGCTTGTATAGTCTCACATGGAGCTAGTGTTTCAAAATCCCTGGGGGATGCTTTCGGTATGGACCATTGCAAAAAGGCATTTTTTCTCTAACACTCCAGTAGATGAGGTAGCTACCTTCTCCACCATAGACCTTGTTTCAACAATATCGTCATAAGAACGATTTTTCATTCCCTTTGACTGTATCTGATAAGCTTAAATTTTCTATAACAGCTACTGTGAAAACCATAATGAGGCAATGGTTTGGCTTCAAAGTTAATGGATTCACAGATAACAAGGTACTTTGATTTCTTCTGATATTGTTTTCTGGCTTGAGTTATGTCCACAGCTGTTTCTCATGTCTGTTTAGTAAATGGGGCCACTGCATCACCATTATGCTTTGTATCATCAGTCACATGCAGCACACACTGCAACGGCACCTCTACACCATCATCCATCTTCACCCAAAATACACACACACACACACACACACACACACACACACACACACACACACACACACACACACACACACACACACACACACACACACACACACACACACACACACACACACACACACACACACACACACACACACACACACACACACACACACACACACACACACACACACACACACACACACACACACACACACACACACACACACACCACACACACACACACACACACACACACACACACACACACACACACCAGACCAGTTGACAAAATGCGTCCAGATGTTCGACTTTATAGTAAATACTAGTCTAAGAGGGAGATGGCTTTAATCAAATGGTGTCACGCACAACAAGGCAATAAACATTTTCATGTGACTAATTTGAGAGCAGGCGGCTTGTCTTTTATAAAGCAACGTGTATAAATAAAATATTTAATTTGATAGAAGGTGCTACGAGAGGAAATTCAGTTTTCAATTACTTTGAAACACACTTTCTGAAATTACCCCGGGCCATCCCTTATAGTAAAATAACTATACAGAACACAGTAGGCAATCTTTGGATTGCTTTAAATTAGATATTCAAACTGTGATACTACTTTCTAATGTAAAATTAGTTACTAACCAAATAAATCAAAAATATATGCCATATTAATCTCAAACGTAACTCAACAGCATTCGACGCATTGCCATTGTGAAGCTCCGCACCAGGAAGCTTCAGATATGGCCAATGTTGGCCACAAATTTACAAGAATTGGCTAAGATTGATCACTTATTTATTATATATTGTAAATACAGCCTATATTATGCGATTCACTATCCTTTAAACAAGGATGTACATCATCAAAACACCGAAATGCAGACAAACCGAATTTGGCCAAATAGGGCCACATTTTGGCCAAAAATGGTCAAAATGGCAATTTTGTCTTAGATGTTATCAATAAGCCTGCTTTTGTTGGAATCAGCATACTTTTTTACACAGAATAGGCTTGTTAACACATACTTGCCTAAAATTCTGATTAAAGCTGTCTACCTCTTATTAGACTAAAATCGCAACATGTAGCGATCGGATTCGGATACAGACAGGTTTCGCATATGCATACAGACATACTGAATCATACAATGCATTTGTAATTGTAGGGAAAATATTTCGGACATGGATACGCATACTCGATAATGGAATCCTAGCTTATTTGTGGTCGTATTTGTCGCCATAATTGTAACTTCTTTGTAAAGCTCGATAGAGAAGAGGTATCTTCTCTTGAATAGAGACGGGAGTGGCGCTCTGTTTGTTTGACTAAATAGATTGTTCGACTTTAGCCTATTTCATTTGGCGTGTGCTTATAGTTCATTTCACATTAGTCTCTCTCATTTGTGTTTTGCTTAGTTCGTTTGACTTTAGTCTGGCTCATTAGCGTTGTACTTAGTGCGTTATGGTGTGTTCTGTTCGTCGTTGATGTCTGTTCTGTTTATCGAAGCTGTCGTTTCTGTTTATCATTGATATCTATTCTGTTTGTCGTAGTTGTCCGATCTGTTTGTCGTAGTTGTCTGTTCTGTTTGTCGTAGATGTATGTTCTGTGTGTCGTAGCTGTCTGTTCTGTTTGTTATCGATGTCTGTTCTGTGTGTTGTAGTTGCCTATTCTGTTGGTCGTAATGGTCTGTTCTGTTTGACAATAATCTATTCTGTTTGACAATAGTCTGTTGTGTTTGATATTAGTATGTTCTGTTTGACACATTAGCCTGTTCTTTTTTAGAATAGCATGTTCTGTTTAACAATATTTTGCTCTGTTTGGCAATAGCCTGTTCTTTTTTACACATTCGTCTGTTCTGTGTGGCATTAATCTGTTCTATTTGACGACGTTGCCTTGATTGCTTGGTATTTCTTTCTTGTACATTTGAAATTAGCCTGTTCCATTTGAGTTTTGTATTTTTGGCGGCGATGGCCTTCCATACTCTAGGCCCCCTGGCACAACCAAAGTTTTAGAGTCGGAATCATCCGGTTAGTCCAAGTTCTCGCGTCATATCGGAATTTGTATAGTGCGTAATCAGAGATAGGACCCCTACATACACAGCTTCCTGATACCGTGATACGTTACAAATAGACCCCCTAAGACAACAAGCGTATCATACATGATCATCGACCATTCATATATCGCGAGATCGCCTTCGATTCGAGATCGAGAAAAGTATCTCGTCTGTATTGAGTAGCCATTGGCGTAGAGAGAATTGAAACTTAAAAGGACACGAGCGCTACTCTCCTCATACCAGACAACATTCATTCACGTAAAACAAGATGATATAAAGCATATAGTAGTCTGTATGACAAGTAGTTAACAGAAAAATAGTCCCTCTGAATTCGTCGTAAAATTTAAACATTTCGCTCGTCTGTCGCACACAAAATGAGGTCAATAATTTTCTGACGTTGCGTGGATATTGATATCACACGAACCACTACGTGGATCAAGTCCATTTTAACGGCTGTATTACGCTAGTGATACAGAGGTTAAGACGATACCAAAATCAACACAATCCATAATGTTCCTTTTACAGTCCGCTACGGAGATGGACTGGGTCCGGATATGTCTGGTCACCGAAGTGGAGTCAACAATCTAGTCGTTGTGATGACGTAATAAGATGGCCGGTCAATACATTAGAAGTGTATTCTCGTAGAAGGCACGCCTCTATTTTTAGAGTGGATCATCGACCTGATGTGACGAACTCTGCAAAGAAGACGACAAGATGTTAGACTTTGCATGCTGTACAAGGCCTCGCGTAACCAAGTAGTAATCAACTCTGAGGGTAAACTGCTCTAACCAAATTGCAGATCTCGGAACTCGCAAAATACGACTCCAGATTCCGCGCTGTCGCACAGAGGCACGCAAAATGTCATTCTACCATAGAACTATTTGTGACTGAAATGCTGTCGCTACAAGTACCTTTGTCACGTTCAAAGCCAGTCTGCCCAGGCGTAGCTGACTATTGTGTTGAAAACCGTAAATAGTGTACATAGCCAGACCTTCATCAAGCTGCTCAACCTCTCTTGTTTCAACGTAATCCTGTATGCCAATCCGACCAAGAGGGATGTCAATTTCCAGGCCAAGTCAAAACTATTCTTTGAAAATTTACCACTGATATGACTGGCTCGGTTACCGAGCCAGCCATTCCGGTGGTAAATTTTCAAAAAAATTGTCTTATCTTGGCCTACGAATAAACACTGACTAAGAAAAAATGTTTATTTTCTTGTCCATAACCCAGAAAATAATAGTCAAGTCAGCTAAAAGTGAAATAGTCTTGGGAAATATCAATTTACAGTCTACAAAAAGCTTTAAAAAAAAATAAATTCCAGTGACAAATTAAAACATTAGTAATAAAACTCGCCTGCACATGGACATTCCCTGAGCAAACACCGCAATGTTCGTGAAAAATAGTGGCAATTGAAGGGTTAATTGATAGTAGTATTTTGCGCGCCTTGAAGAACTGTTGACGAAAGAATGGTTAATAAATTGGCATTTCTCCAATCATTAATCGTCTTTCTGACCTATCGTCTGCACGCACACACCCCCAAAAATAGTCCTGCAGCAGGGCCCCTAAAAGTGGCTTAGTTTTTTAATAGGTGGGACTCGGATGGTAACATTTGTCCTCATGGCTAAGATTGATCATTGGGGTGTGGATGCCATGAAACCATGTGATAACAGTGTCAGAAGTGGGTGCGAATCACATACGCCGCCATTTTCCAAAATGGCCGCCATTTCACCAATGTGAGCACTGAATGTCAATAGCTCAGAAACTATAACATGTATGAAGGCATTTTTGGTGTCGAATTATATGTTTCCCGGGTCAGG
Organism: Chaetoderma sp. LZ-2023a; assembly: GCA_034401795.1. NCBI lineage: Eukaryota > Metazoa > Mollusca > Caudofoveata > Chaetodermatida > Chaetodermatidae > Chaetoderma > Chaetoderma sp. LZ-2023a. Next base: position 92,032,174 of record CM067366.1, on the reverse strand, counting down.
TGAAACTATTCTCAGATTATTTCAACATCTCCTGAAGTCTTATATAGCTATATCCTGTTTTTTTACCCCTCACAAAACCTGGTAACTAACTGTTTATTTTTACTGATTTCTTCGTTTTAACGAAAACGCTACAAAACTAAATAACATTACCAGAAGTCCATTCGGACATTACTTATTAAATGTTGCAGACATGGGCAATTGTGTATTTTGTGAGGAACAATTTACAGAAAATTCACCAGGAGAATATCAAAACGCGAACGCAATCCAGACACTGTTCTCTGTTCTCTGCATGTTCTGAACGACATAATACAGTGGGAAGAAAGATTCTTGCGAAAAGCACTGAAATTCTCGGTAGCACTGCCACTTTCCGGTATGCTCTCCATTTGAAACTGACTGCGGAAAGCCGTAGCAAAATGTCAAGCGCCAGTAATACAAGGAGTGGCGTATCCCCCTGTTTGTTTTACCAGATCCAATATTTCATCTCAAACCTTTGGAAGGAAAACTGCTTTTGTGTAGCGGAGGGTGCAATCCGAAAAAACGACTAGCTGGTCAATGGTTCAGTCATCAATATGTTCTAGGTTTTGATCTCACCCGAGCATTATAGTGATTCTGAGATGTTTGCTAGACTCCACGGCGTCCCGAATGGAGATCTTGTTGCAATAGAGGCTAGGTATCATAGGGCGAAAAACTGCTACGCGAAATATATCAGTAGACGAAAAATCGGCATGCAGAAGTAAGAAAGTGAAATAAATTTTTCCATCAAAGAAACTGTCAGACATTTAATTCTGTCAGCCATCTTCCATTGATGACAAGGAGGTTGTTATATTGACAACAAATTAGGAATCGTTTTCGATAACTGCTTAGAGAAGATGACATTGAAAACCCTGAAGAATATCAATCAAAATATCAATCAAAACAGATGGAGAAACAGCTAACTAGTGGGTGGCGAGACATTTCGTTCATACCTCAGCCTGGCATGTTGGACTTAGTCTGTTCAAATGACATATTTGTTGATGTGGTGCTGAGGAAAGCTAATGTGTTAGGTGAATTACTTAAGGAAGTTGCGCACTCCGAGGAGGAACCAGAACAAAAGTTGGATAATGTTGGTATATTGCGGAGACAAGGCCGTGTGTTGGCTCACAAACAAAGAATTTATGATAATGCAGCTAACACATCAACGATTGATCCGACTCTTCCCTATTTGAATACATGAGCCAACTTTCACACTGGCAGCATCGGTGCTTTCCCCTAATCACCTCAGTTTAGAGGTGTTCTTGCATCATGAATTTGGGACCAGATAACCTGTAAAGGCAATGGATAGAATGGGCTACTGCATATCGCATACTGAACTATGCCGCTTCCTTACTTCATCAGAACAGGTTAACGCCATGCAGTAACCAACATCTATAGGTCCATATAAGCCACCAGAAATTAGTTCTAAGCATGACGGAGAACCTTCCATTGCTGGAGGTGCAGATAACTGGAACCACAGTGAAATGACCACTGATGGCAAGCAGACTACACATGCTATGGTATCAATTTTCGTCCAAACGGGCAGGTGAACAAAAAAGATTGTATCCACGAATTGTGAAGGTCCCGCGGCAGAGCCGCAGGGTAGTAATATTTCGTACCAGACCTGAGCCACGGTTTCAGCCAGCAGTATCTCCCAAAGAAATTGAGGGATTAAATGGTAAAGCTGACTTCAAGAAAATGGCGACCATGGAAACAGTGTATAACAAGATCATGTGGTGTGCACAAGAGCAAGAACATCATGTTCCTCCATGAGGTTTATTCCATGCTACTCTGAAAACAGACACTAGTTCAGTCTCGATCGCATCCTTAAACCGTAAATTCATGACAAATCAAATGGATCATCAACAGTATAAAGGAGAGAGAGAGAGAGAGAGAGAGAGAGAGAGAGAGAGAGAGAGAGAGAGAGAGAGAGAGAGAGAGAGCGAGAGAGAGAGAGAGAGAGAGAGAGAGAGAGAGAGAGAGAGAGAGAGAGAGAGAGACATGCTCCTATTTTCTTTGACATTGGCCTTCTGATGAAAGCATTAAAGACCACTTGGGCCAAACCTATAGAATTGGCTGGTGCCATTCCTTGTGATGGCAGTATGCACTTTTTGATGAGTATCATCTCTGCTGTAGGGTATCTGTGTGTTGATGCTGGTCTGAAGCAAATGCGCCCCGAGTCTGGCGTTAACGCTGCAGGTAGTGAACAAAAGGTACTTACAGGCAAGGACTTTGACTGATATCTGCTACAGCAGCAACTCAGAATGGCATTATCGGCACTTACGGGAAAGAGGCCTAGTCAAGAGCAACTTATGAAGCTCTTTGTCGAGATTGGAGATAAGATTGAGCCATTGATAAATGAATTCCAGGAACATGGCAGCAGTATATCACCTACATTTCAGTTCTGAAATGACATTCTGTTCAATTTCTGTTCAAGGTTCTGCGTCCTGTGAAAATCTACATAAGTGCAACTAGACATAATGAAAGGGATGTGTATGAATCAGCGACATCCCATCTTCTGCCTCTTCTCTGCCACTAATCGATCCAACTATACATACATGCCAGTATTGTTATTGTAACTGCAGACTGCCATCTGATATTCTTGAAGATTTTAGAGGACGCTTATTAGTAAGATTTCACAGGGAAAGATTAATTCTGTATGTATGGACTATATTATTGAAGCAACAGAGAATAAGGCATTGGAAGGTGCTGGAGGCATCATTGGTCTGCCACTTAGAGGACCTGCATTGGTTCGTTGGTTCATAAGTAGACATATAGCAGCGCAATACTCAAAGAAAATTCGAAAAGAAACCTGTTGCTAAAATCAAGGATAACGATCCGTCTTACTGCATTGGTGCTCAAGCATCAAAACTTTGGGATAGAGATGGCAGCCTGATGACCAAGATGCTCAATGAGACGTACATTCACCATTTTGATTTAGCAGATGTGCCTACTGAGCTTGTTATCTTTGCCACTGGTGCAGCTGCAACGCCTGCGGTTTAAAAGTCTATGCTGACTGCCATAGATACAGATTCCAGTCTAGTCAGAAAGTTCATCGAGGAAAGACTTGTTACACCTAAAGACGGTAGAAAGATGACCTTTTACGATACTCTACAACGATCACTTATGAAAACCATGACTGCCATGAAGAAAACTGTGAAACTACACAACAACGATGTGTCCATGAATGCTGAAGTAATGTATCTGAGGTTGTTGGCAGTGAATTGCAAGTGATTCAAATATTGAATCAAACAATTCAGACGGCATTTAGATAGGGATCAGTTTCCTTCTGCTACTGCAATTTAGTCTCAGTAACAAAACATATGACAACCATTTGAATACAGTCCATTAGCGAGATTCTACACTCAGCTAAAATAGTAATTTACTGATGGTTAGTAATGATTGATTCCGTCCGTCATTTTTTATCTGCCATGTTTAATCGTATTGGACCACACCACTAACCAACTGTCCCAGATGGTATCCTTTTACTGATAATTACAAAATAAGGTGCACAGGTAATCTCTATATGCGCCATAATTCGTGAATTATTGAATACTGTCATTGAAAAGTCAGCGATTTTTATCGGTCATTTGGAAATATGATTCATTGTTCATTTAGGTGGCCTGAAATCATTTTTTATCGAATTCCTTGACCACGAAAACATATACTTCGACACCAAAACTGCCTTCCTACATGGCATAGTTTCTGAGATATTGATGTTCAATGCGCACAATGGTGAAATGGCGACCATCTTGGAAAATGGCGGCGTATGCAATTCGCACCCCCTTTTGACAATGTCATCACATGGTTTCATGATCTCCACACCCCAATGATCAATTTTAGCCATGAGGACACGTGTTACCCTGCAGGTCCCAGTACCATCCACTTAAGCTGATCTCTGCTGCTGGACTAAAACTAACAGCATCGTCAGTAAACTGAAGGAGGCTAGTCAACAGGAAAAAGAAGAAGAAGAAGAAGAAGAAGAAGAAGAAGAAGAAGAAGAAGAAGAAGAAGACTTTTCATGGTACTTTATTAACAATTTATCAGGAAGATATCACATGTTCACATTAAATATACCAAATTTGAAATGTTATAGATTATGCTGTTAAGAAACAAAAATTAAAATACAACGTATCATATTGCTAAAGGAAAATGCACAATATAAATAAAAAAATAAAATATCTTCATGACTAGATCTAATGGTTTTTAATAGAAAGACACAATAAAATACATCAGCTTTAACAACTGTCATCATACTCCAAAACAAGGTACAAACAACGAATTAAAACACACGGTCAAACGAGTCCCTTGAGATTTAATTCATCATCTTGTACACTGCATATAAGTTCATTTATAACCCAGAAATTCAGAAAAGTTTCTATAGATCCTATGTTTTGCTGATGCTGAAATTCAATATGGATTCGTGATCGTAGCCTTGATATAAAGGCTTTAACTGGGTCTGTTTGATCTTGGCCATCAAGAAGACGCTGCCGTGTTATATATGTGGCCATTTTTGCATTTGCCATTACCCAATTTGCGAGGCGATGCTTTACTTTTCGTTCATCCCAAGAAGGACAATTTGGACAAGTGAAACATTTTATGTAGTTTTCAGCTTTAAATTCACTAATATCTAACAATTTAGGGACAGTTCTACGAACGAGCAACAACAATGGTTGAAGACGAGGACAAGTTAAAAACATATGCGTAAGGTCCTCCCGCTCTGCACAGGACGGACAATCATCGTTAGGACGGTATCCTGCACGGTAAAGAAACACACCAGTATTTAGTGCCCCGTGCAAAATCTTCCATGATATATCACCTTCATAAGGTGTACAGGGGTATTCATAAAAGCATCATACGATTTGAAAACTGACAGCTTGTAGAAATCTGATTTACAACCTGTGTGTGTGGATACGCAATATTCGGCGTCATTAAAAGTACAAGATAGTTGAATATCATATGAAGACTGAGGATTATAACTAGATTCCTTTAGTAAACCAATCCATACAGGGTTTATACTATTCCACAAAGTGTTTAATTTGAGCTCTAATAGTCTCTTCGAGTTGAATTTTACTTTCTGTGACAATTGGTCAATAGATATTTTATGTTCACCAGATACTATATTACCAATAGTAGTAATCCCTCCATCTATGAAATCTTGATAAAACAGACTTAGGCCAGTGTTTACATTGCGGATGAAAGGATTCAGGAAGAGTGCTTCATTCCGGACATCCGCTTTACAGACTGGTGTTGATTGCCTTGAAATGTTAAAAGAACCCCATACATTAAACAATGACCCATAAAAAGATGGTAAATGTTCATACATATTAGAAGTGAGATCAATGTAAAATAACTGGTTATCATATTTCATATTGTGCACTCGATTCAAGAACCATTTCGTGAAATTGAAACATGGGTGTGAGTAATTAGAGTTCAATAGACATTGTACATACTGGATCCGGAAAGTCTGTATTCTAGCTCTTATATCAACCAGACCTTGGCCACCATTTTCTAAGGGTAAGCACAGATGTTCTTTTGTTATCCAATGTTTTCCCTGCCAAATAAAATTAACCAGTCGCTTCTGAATTGAATTGACCAGAACGTTGGGTGGGTTCAGGGCCGCAAATTTATACCAAAGCTGGGAAGCAGCTAATAGGTTAGTTACAATAATTCGGCCTCTCAGTGACAATGTTTCAGATAAGTTAAGCCAATTACCAAGTTTCTTATTCACATTTATTTCTAGTGAATCCCAATTTATATTCGAATAATTTTCCGAATTTCCAATATGAACGCCTAGAAAGACCAGGCCAGTGTTATTCCACACTCTCCAATGGCTGGTCAGTGCGATTATGCCAAGAACCCGCCCAGAGACCTTGTGTTTTCTCGTAATTAACCTTTGCATTTGATGCGTCTTCATATAATCTTAACCAATAGCTCAATGATAGAAAATCCGCCTCACACGTAAGAAACGCTGTAATGTCATCTGCATAAGCAGAACAGACAACTCTTTCACCCGTAGCATCAGGCAGTGCTCTCCCCTTTAGTCCCGTTTCAGATCGCAAATTACACAACAAAGGTTCAATACAAATCGCATACAGAGCGCCCGAGAGAGAACAGCCCTGCCTGATTCCACGCTTGAAAGCGAACGGAGCGGAAAGCGAATTGTTTATTTTTAGAATGCTAAAATTACTGCTATAGAGCGTGCGAATACAACGAATGAAGTGATCTCCAAAACCAAATGCACTTAAAGTATCGAACAAATATGTGTGACTGACTCTGTCGAACGCCTTCTGTTGATCCAGAGCCACTACACCAAGAGGCAAATTTAAACAATTTGAATAGTCAATAACATCCGATATTAGTCGAATATTATGAGAAATTCTACGACCCGGAATACAGTAGCTCTGATCTATATGTATTATTTCATTTAGGCATGTACTTATACGATTATATAAGGCTTTTAAAAAAATTTTCAAGTCAACACATAGGAGAAAGACAGGTCGCCAATTGGTTATCAAACTAAGATCACCCTTCTTCGGAAGCAAAGTTATGGCAGCGCGTCTACAAGATGTAGGTAAAATCATATCTTCAATCGCCTGATTAAAAACGTCTAAAAAATCCTGTTTAATAACTTCCCAAAATGTTTTATAAAACTCTGACGGCAAGCCATCAATTCCAGGACTCTTATTGTTTTTCATTTTATTAACAGCATTGGTAAAATCCGACAGAATCAGTACTTTGTCTAAATCATTTTTTTATGCTTCGCTCACCTGGGGGAGATTTGCTAAAAGAGCATTCTCTGATTGTTTACATACTGGTGCATTACTATATAATGCGCTATAAAATTCAGTAGCATACTTTATTATTTCGACTTCGTTATTTGCAGCCCTACCATCTGGCAGCGTTAGATGTGACATCGTTCGATTACATGCTTGTTTATGTTCTAAATTAAAGAAATATTCAGTAGGTTTGTCAGATTCATTGAGATGTTTAAATCGTGATCTTACACATGCGCCTCTAGCATGATGTTTGATTAAATCATCTAATGTATATCGTTTTTGTTCTAACAGACGGCTTATATCATCACTACTCTGTGGCATGGAAGATAATAAATCTATTTCAGATTCCAATTGCAATTTTTTCTCACGTAAGATTTCAGCCAGTTCACGGGAATAACGCTGCGAAATGGTAGCTATGTGCTTTTTACCCATGTCCCACCAGTCATGTAAACAATCAAAATTCACTTTCTCTTCCCGCCAGCTCTTCCAAAAATCAGTTATCAAATTAAAATACTGTGGCTCTTTTAAGAGAGATGTATTTAAGCACCAATATGAACTCTTTCGTTTGCTGTTTTTACAAAGTATGGTGCACATAACAAAGTCATGGTCAGAGTCCAAACAAGGTACAACAGAGCATGATTTAACAATCTGCTTGCAATAATCAGAGACATAAAAATGATCAATTCTAGATGCGGTTTCATTTGATCGTTTCCAGGTAAATGTTTTTGCATGGGAATGAAGGTAGCGAAATGTATCTATGAGATCATGGCAACTTACCACTGATTGCAGAGCATCAGCGGCTGACGGGTGAGGTTCGACGGCCGATGTTCTGTCAATCGTGGGGTCCAAAGTGCAATTAAAGTCACCACCAATTATTATAGGGTACGGGTGAGTTAGTGACGCAATATGAGCTTTCAGAGATTCAATACATCTCAGTTTATCTGCACATTCTGTAGGATTATACAAATTAATTAAATAAAAATTAAAATCCTTCATTTTAACATTAACATGCAAAATCCTTCCTTGTACAATAGTTTTCGTCTCAGACAGAGTCACATCTAAATTAGGTCTAAATAAAATTGCCAACCCAACACTATTTTTGGACAGATGTGAGAAAACTGTTTTACCGCGCCATAATAAATTCCAAACAGATTCATCAGACCTGCTCGTATGGATATCTTGTAAGAATACTACATCTGCTTTGAGTTCCGAACGCAGCTGATGAAACATGCGAAATCTTTTGAAAGAATCTCGACAACCTCTCGTGTTTAAGGATACAAATGAAAGAGATGCCATAATATAAAATATTAAGATAAAATTGAGTACAATAAAATTAGCCATGAGTAATCAGTGTTAAAATGCTTAAACAGTAGAGTACTTCAAATAACTACAAATACAAAATGGACACCTTTTCATTTTTTCTGGCTACGGTGTAACTTTGTAATTATTTTACAAATACGGGATTTCATGGGCTGATCAGTATTCGATTGCTTTTTTAACCTGATTAGTTGATGAATTATGATCTTAAAGTTGGACTGAAAATCCCTACACTTTTCTATAACCTTCTTGCTATATTTTATGCTTTCGACGAACATTTTTACATCTTCAAGGGACAGAGTTGTCTCCCTTGAATCTTCGAACTCGCCGACATCCGACATCTCCGAAACAATGGACATGGTGTCGCATTCGGAACTGTCCTCTTCAAAAGAATTCATCAATAAAGTCTCTTGGGAGACTGGTAGCATCTCACCCGCATCGGCAAATACCCTCACATCCTCGCAAGGATCGTGTCCTGGTTTTAACACTGGAATGGGGGTGTCACCACGATCACTAGACAAAATTACAGGCCCCTCTGTAAAGACTGACGATGGCGCCTCATTTACTACGGCAGCAGTCATGACGTCATCTTGTGTCATCTCCGCCTCCCGGTGAACGTCTACCTGTATTGCGTTATCACCACACTCATGTTGATCATCCTGGTTAACATTGTGGGCACTAATAACGTTAATAGTATTGTGTCCGTTTTGCGACTGGGTAGCTGGACGGATTTCCTCATCACTGTCATAATTTAAAACTTCGAACGGATTATTCAACTGGATATTTTTACGCTTTTTGCTAGGTGACTTTTTCGGTGATCTGTTTAATGAACTGTTTGTTGACGATCTATTTAACAGATGTTTGTTAGATTTATCAGTCAATGATGACGGACCCAGAGCTGCCGGAAAATTGTCATTATTAACGATAAGTTCAGTGTTTAAACTGTCCGCAGTATCATCCACGACCACCTGGGTATTTTCTAAGTTCGAACTGGCAACCTGTTTATTTGGGCAAGACCTCTGAAAATGCCCCTTAAGATGACAAAAGAAAAATACAATTTCATCATTCGATATGAAAAGACGATGGGGTTTATTGTCACAGACGACATCGAGAAATTCAGGCAGCATAGCACCCTTTTCAAGGACGATTTGTAGTTGCCGTCTGAAACTTTTCACGTGCTTAAGTTCAGGTGTTTTACAGCCTAATCGTATGGCCCCACAAGTGCCTACGACTTTACCATAAGACTCCAGTGCTTGTGTGATCAGAAGGTTTGGGATAAATGGCTGAGCGTTAGAGATAACGATTCTAGTCGATTCTTTTTCAAGGGAAAACATATTATGGAAACGACCAGCTACTTGTATCCCTTCTAGGCATAACTTCGTCACATCACGATCAGTTCTCACAAACATGTTAATACCCCCTTTCATTCTGGATGCAGCGACGATGTGCCCAGGGGAGACAACCGCGGCTGCACTCTTCGCGTACTCCTCGATTGCTACCCCTTCCAGGCAGTCAGTTCTCACTCCATTCTTTCTAATTATGCCTTCAAAAGGCTCATAATCTGCTAATGTACCTGTCACTGCTCCTCGAGATTTTTTCACTCTGTCCGCGAAAGTGCCCATTGTTAGTAAACAAAAGCCTACTCAAGCTCGCCTTACACTGACCAGCGGCTAGGCCGATAGGCCGGCTAGCTTAATGGCGCCTATGTATTACTACAAACTGACTAACTTCAAAACTTAAATTATCAAAGTACGTAGTTAAACAACAACAAATTACGAAAATAATGTCACAAACATAAGACAGAAGACGTAAATAAAGACACTGTACAAGATACGATTAAACATCAAGACACAAACACGCGAAAACACTGTGAAATTGGAGAGCTCTAATTCATGCGACTTCAATGAAGAAGAAGAAGAAGAAGAAGGAGGGGGGGAGGAGGAGGAAGAGGGGGAGGAGGAGGAGGAGGAAGAGGAAGAAGAGGAAGAGGCGGAGGAGGATAAGGAAGAGGAGGAGGAGGAGGTGAAGGAGGATAAGGAGGAGGAGGAGGAGGAAGAGGCGGAGGAAGAGGCGGAGGAAGAAGAGGAGGAGGAGGAAGAGGAGGAGGAAGAGGGGGAGGAGGAGGAAGAGGATGAGGCGGAGGAGGAGGAGAAGGAGGATAAGGAAGAGGAGAAGGAGGATAAGGAAGAGGAGGAGGACGAGGAGGAGGAGGAAGAGGCGGAGTAAGAAGAGGAGGAGGATGAAGAGGATGAGGAGGAGGCGGCGGTGGCGGAGGAGGAGGCGGCGGCGGCGGAGGAAGAGGCGGAGGAAGAGGCGGAGGAAGAGGCGGAGGGAGAGGCGGAGGAAGAAGAGGAGGAGGGTGAGGAGTAGGAGAATGAGGAGGAGGAGGTGGAGGAGGAGGAGGAGAGGGAGGATAAGGAAGAAGAGAAGGATGATAATGAAGAGGAGGAGGAGGCGAAGCAGGAGGAAATAACTCGAATTACCCTCCGATATGACATTATTCTTTTATACCATTCGGGGGTGGGGGGGGGGCAGGCGTTAGCAGGCGGTTCTTTCTTTCACATTCTGATCCTATGAATATATTATTTACCTAAGACTAGGCATTGCACATATTCCGTTCATTGTAATTTATATTCAGGCTCCTATATTTGTTATTGAATTATTTGCTTGATTTCCTATGTATGACATTGATTTATTGTATTTGAAGCGTGCATATGCATATTGGGCTACAGACGACAGTGCAGCTCGGATATAAAGTATATTTCACGTGGCAGTTCCTTTGGTTCCTAGTATAAGGTGAATAACGCACTATTGCCCGCGCTCCGTAAGAGGGTATTGCGATCGGGTCTGTCTGTATGTATGCCTGCCTGCCTGCCTGCCTGCCTGCCTGCCTGCCTGCCTGCCTGCCTGCCTGTCTGTCTGTCTGTCTGTCTGTGCGTGCGTGCGTGCGTGCGTGCGTGCGTGCGTGCGTGCGTGCGTGCGTGCGTGTGTACGTGTGTGTGCGTGCGCACGCGCGTGCGTGCATGAATCGAATACACGTGCGTTTTTCATTTTAGCTGTTTTCTTAAACTAATTTACTTAGATGACTTGTTTAACCATCTGGCTGCTGAGTTTTTGCAGACGACATATTCCATGAGTTATATCTCTGAACCTGCTTAGCCACCAACAACTTTCAGTCAAATTATTTCCACAATATTCAGCAAATCAAGAGTTTTTGCTCATTGAAATTATTGTCTGGTGGCTTGCAGCAACGAGACAGTTAAATAAGGAAATGCTAGCACAAATTGAATACTCCTGAAGGGGGTTGGTCTACACACCATGTGACACCCGGGGCTTTGAGGCAACGACGGGAACTTGTAAAACAAGTGTACCTGCTTGGAATCCTACCTCCGCATGATAAGCACGCAAAAGGCTGACACGAATTGTGGAGTCGCATGACCCGGAAGTATTTCATTAATTACACGTCGGCAATATCACGATAGAGGGATCCATTTCTAGATGTGCCCCGCCCATTTTTAGCAAAGCCCCCCCCCCCCACCTCCACGCATTAAGCGGATCGTAGTCGATTTATATAGTCTTAGCCATGAATTATGATGGTTCCAATTTCAAGGTAACTATACAGAAAAGCTGTCTACGCAAGCAACAGCGCCCAGTCAAATTAGCTTCAAAATATTCAACAGAATATTTATTAAATAGTAAATCCATCAAAGACATACAATTCTTACACTTACCGGACTATTCCAGCTTCATGGTGGAGTATTTATGTCAACATTGATTGTGACGTCAGTCTACAAGTGATGTAATGGATTATGACGACATATACTTGAGTGACAGATTGGATTCATCCATTATCCGGGTTTTATTGGAACCTTTTATTTCCTACCTTTGAACACTTATCCTGAAGCACACGCGCATTTATTTAAGGATTACACGCGCATTTATTTAAGGATTACACACTCATTTATTTAAGGAGTACGTACACGCGCATTTATTTAAGGATTGCACACGTATTTATTTAAGGATTAATAGGGGAATTCTATCCAATTCCCTGTTCTCATTTCTCACTTTGCGCTTTTCGACCTCCGCTACACCATGCAGGCCCTATCATGTAGATTGCATGGTGTTGATATGTTAATGGCGGATTCCAGTCTCTCAGTCAATAATATGGCGTTAAAATCAATTACGCGACACGTAGGATGACATCATAATCAATTACGTCATGAATGACGTAATTAAGCTCGTCACGAACGCTTAAATGATGACGGACGAAGCGTTGTTGTACTAATTGTATGTCTTTACTATTTAATAAACATGCTATTGAATATTTTGAAATTAATTTGTCTAGGCGCTGTTGCTGCCAGCAACAGCACCCGGTCAAATTAGTTTTAAAATATTCAACAGCTTACCTGTATAGTTTTCTGGAAATTGATAGTCATCGAGTTCAGGGATCGATGCTAACACGAGATGGACAGGACATAGCAAAACCTGGATTCGTCCATTGCTTACCTGAACTCCCCATGCGTAGAGCAGCCATAGATCCTGGCATGGTAATTGTCATTCGTCTTACTGTATTTATCAGACAGTCTCACTTGATCTTCTGAACAAGACCTACATGTGGACGGATCAACACAGCTACAAATATCAAGCGATTTTGCTTCATCTCCTATGAGTGTGGAGCCTTTGACTTTGGAACAAAGACAACAGAATGTACGGGGTAAGTTCTTTCTGAAAATATATTAAATCACCATTCATATTATTATTGACCTTATCATTGACGCCGACGTCGTCGTCGTCTTCGTCTTCGTCTTCGTTGTTGTCGTCGTCATCATCGGCGTCGTCGTCATCGTAGTGATCACGCGATATAGGTCACGATAAAACGTTTTGACCTGAAATATCTACAATTTGCCAATAAAACTGACCCTGGAGCTATTTGTCTTGTGTTAAATTTATTTCATGCTAGATACGATCATAAGATACTGAAATGAAATGAAGCGCTATCAGCATCACTACCATCCACCACCACCACCACCACATATACATCGGCCGCCGCCACCACCACCCCAGCACCGCTGCCGCCACCACCACCACCACCACCACCACAACCGCGACCACATCCTCCTCCTACTCCTCCTCATCCCCCTCTTCCTCCTCATCTCCCTCTTCCTCCGCCTCCTGCTGCTCCTCCTCCTCCTCCTCCTCACCCGTATCATCATCATCATCATCATGATCATCATCACCAGCACCAGCACCGCCACCACCAGAGGCGGTAGCAACAGCCACGTCATCATCATCATCAGCAGCAGAAGCAGCAGCAGCAGCAGCGGCAGCAGCAGCAGCAGCAGCAGCAGCAACAGCATCAGTCGCAGCGGCAGCGTCAGCAGCAACGGCAGTAGCAGCAATTTCAGTGGCAGCAGCAGCCGCAGCAATAACAACAACAACAACAACAACAACAACAACAGCAGCATCAGCAGCATCAGCAGCTTAGGCTGATTGTGAATTACATGATGAGGCCAATATTATGACACGCTCTGAGCAGAGTAAGACGTGGCCATTTTCTGTACTCATCATACATGTTGACTTCTGTCTTAGCAAGTTGACAGTTCACGCGTACCCTTGGAATGTGATTGTGCTTATGTTTGCCTCATCATGCCAAATTATGTGATGTCCTCGAAAAGTGAACATTTCAACCTCGAAGACAGCAGACCTCCACCCCTTTGAAAAGCTACACTGCCGAATATAGGGACCCCATCGGACATTTAAGTAACTGAGTCCATAATAATATACGTGACATGTTAGCTGATGTCACAATCACAATGATGTCGTTCGTCACGAAAATCGTAAAGTTCGTCACTACCAAATACGAATTCTATGTCATTGATGAATTTATAATTTAGGGAACATTTTGAATAATATTGTGAAACTAATTTGACTGGGAGCTGTTGCTGACATAGGCAGCAACATCCCCCCCCCCTCCTCCCCCCCCCCCCCATGAAATTAGTTTCATCATATTCAACAGTTTACCTGTTTAGTTACCTTAAAATTTAAATCCTGGAAATTCTATTTTTAAAAGTTTTTCAAATCGATTCCAACACACGTACACAAGTCGGCGGACCTTATCTAGGAATGGGCGGGGCATAACTAGAAATGGGTCCATCTATGACATTATTCACTTCTGTGTGTACAATGACTGATGCGGAATAGCAGCTGTAAGCACACGCTTCTTAAACCAACATCACCTACTTCGACATAGCTTTCAAAACAGTCGTCAATCAGTCTTTGTGCCATAGGTTGTTATTTGTACAATAGATAATTACCTATATGGCTGGATATACGTCTGGTATATATCATAAACAATTATGGAGGCTACTGCCATCACCTCTTCCGATCCAGTTGACATGAGCGCCATGCACACCATAGATACTACCATGATTGCTCCTGCTTTGCCAAGCAACATTTGGGCCACAAATGGTGTCACAAATCCTAAAAGTAATCGCATACAGTGCATAAGACCTTAGCATAAACTGTGGACTTGGGGGAATAACGACTATATAATGGAAGGTGTGCGTTTAGGTGTAATTGAAGAAAACTGATAATTCACCTTTCCACAGTATCAATCTATCATCTGACGTCATATGATTACCATTACGTCATAAATTATTCTATTTGGCCTGTATTTAACTCTTAATAGTCCGACACGGTGTAAGAATTGTATGTCTCTACTATTTAATAAACATGCTGTTGAATATTTTGAAACTAATTTGACTGGATGCTGTTGCTGCCATAGGCAGCAACAGCACCCAGTCAAGTTAGTTCCAAAATATTCAATAGCGCTTATCTGTGTAGCTTTCGTGAAATTGATAGGCAAGGAGTTCAGAGATCGATCGATCCCAACGAGAGCGAGGCGTGGGTGGAGCTTAGCTAGAGATGGGCGGGGCATGGCTAAAGCTGGAAAGCTCCATTGATACAAAAACTTAAAATATTAAACATAGGGATACAAATCTGAAACCATAAAACTTAACTACATTTATT
Organism: Chaetoderma sp. LZ-2023a; assembly: GCA_034401795.1. Lineage (NCBI taxonomy): Eukaryota > Metazoa > Mollusca > Caudofoveata > Chaetodermatida > Chaetodermatidae > Chaetoderma > Chaetoderma sp. LZ-2023a. Next base: position 92,017,037 of record CM067366.1, on the reverse strand, counting down.
TTGCAATTATCCACCCAGAAAAGCAATGCCAGGTATTGTTCAACCACGCTTAACTAACGTAGTGACGAGTGTCATCCTGCGGCATCCTATGGAAGGACTACAGTCATGTATGGATGAGTCTGCCATGTTCCGCTGTCAGTGATGCCAGGCTACCCAGTAACGGATATAGCCTCCCTTAGCACTGGTTACAGCGCGACGCGGTCTTTGCATGCCGTCAATAAATGATCGGAACCGAACATGTCCAATATCCGAGAGGCTGATAGGTTGGACTGGTCGATCAGGAATGGAGGTTTGCAGAGGGGCACCATCATGTTAAAAATCATTCAGTCTGAAGACAGAGCTGGCCACTCCATTCACTCGATAGCCTAGTTTTCAGGGTAGAGGCTAACCACGCTTGCTTTGTGTGGTCGCACATTACCACACCCCCCCCCCACCCCACCCAAATGAACTCTTTCTCTATTGCACCAATTTAAGGCCGGGGAGTGGATAGAGAATTTCGTCCCTAAACCTCACACCGGCCATTCCGGATGCAGTAGATCTCTGTATAGCCATCCACACTAATGGACCTTTCCAGTTTGTCCCGCCCATCTCTAGCTAAGCTCTACCCATCATATCGTGTTGGGATCGATCGATCCCTGAACTCCCTGACAATCGCTTTCCAGCCTCTCTCTCTCTCTCTCTCTCTCTCTCTTTCTCTCTCTCTCTCTCTCTCTCTCTCTCTCTCTCTCTCTCTCACCCAACACCATGACTGAGCTGCTACCCTAACGATCATGTTCCGTCACGATGTCTTCATCAGATCTTTCATTTTGACGTCGCACAAACCAACATGTACATCGTGAAAGCCCGAGCAGAATCGCGACTCGTCTGCGAACAAGACAACATCCAATTAGCAAGAGTTCGATTGAAATGTTCGATACTCCATTCCAGTCTCACGTGACGGTGCCTCTCATTCAGGTGTACCCCACCCCAACCCCCACGCCACCCCAGAGCATGTTTGCAGGTCCCCAAAACACTGGCATGCAGTCTGTCGCTAACAGTCTGAGTGGATATCGTCAAGCCCTAGCAACTCAAACGTGCTTTAGCAATACTGTAGCATAAGCGATTCGATGTTGGCAGGTAGAGGTTGTGCGGAAGCCCTCACACGTCCTCAGACGAATGCCACGAGAATGTTCCTGACCACTCAGGTGAGGTCTACAGGGCATTAGCGCACAAACACAGTCAGCAACTTCGTTCAAATACAATGAGGAAATAAATGATATTGTCCTCTGTGGGTAAACAAGTGCTTTATTAAATATCAGCAGACTAAAACTTTCGTGTATCCTGGAAATCAGGTTAACTGAACGATTGACTGCACAATGTCCATTTCATCTGCGCAATGTTCATTTCACTGTCAGATTCAGTTCGGATTACTTTGGGGGGTGGGGTGCAGGAAAATCTAGCTTTTCTGAAATTTATGTATATTTATTCACCCTTTAATGTCTAAATTTGGACAAAAAATAAAAAATATATGCTTATTGAATGTCCATTTGCATTTGCAGGCCTAGAGAAGACTACTTTTGACAATTTACCACTGGAATATGACTGGCCCATCGAGCTCGTCAATCCTGTAGTAAATTAAAAAAATATTCTTCTCTTGGACCGCAGATGGGCATTCCACAAAACCACTGCAGAGGCCGGTTTTGTCCGATTTTGTCGTGAAAGGGTCTTTTTGTATTACCAAAACTATATCTATGTTGGCAAAATGCTGTTCTTTGCAGCACAATTAAAGACTTACCAGCATCTATTTGATCCTTTGACAGCAAATTTGTGTGGTTATTAGCAGAGCTCATGCCTGCATACGTCATACCCGTTATTGTCGACAGTGTGGATGGCATAGCGTACCAAATGAATGCAGCCAACAAAAAACCCAAGACGCCTTGTAAGGGCTTTGCTGCAATTCGACTTTGCCAGGAAGCCTGGTCGCAGAATGTAACAGACGAGGCCATGAATGCCGTTGTTATGCCATAAATAAATGCTGTTGTAGACCGAAATGTTACGTAGCTCTTCTCCATGTTACCCTCTGGTCCGTCTAAGCAGATTAGAGAATCATAGAGCTTATCCACCAGACCAACAGTTGACGAGTATTCGCCGAAATCATCATCTAAATAGTACAGTTTAACGGTCATTGCAATGACCATGATAAAGATCAAAGAGGCGTTGAAATATGACACATAGAAGGTGGTGCCGATTCCTCCGATGAATGAGTATGAGCCAAACATAATGGCCAGTAAGATGACCACCATCTCAGGTGGGGCGTTGTTAGTGATGGTGCTGATGGTACTGTAGCCAGCCAGGATTATACAGGTGATAATAACAACGTTTATTAGCAATGCTGACATACTGAAAAGGATATGAGCTGGAGACCCATACCGGGCGTAGATAATCTATAAAATGAATAACAATAAGATGTAAGATATTTCATAATGGATGGAGCTAAATGAGTGTTAATGTCCTAATTAAATGTACATGTCTTAAATTTGTCGACAAATAGCTAAATTGATGAACATATTTAAAAGTAGGGCTATGATCGAGTTTTCATTTGTGCCAGTGATGTGTGCCAGAAATAATGTGTGATGATTGATAATCTGATCCAAAACAGTGCTATATTAGTAATTTATTTCCCTCCAATTATTAAGGAATTACATGATGTTAAATGCAAACAAATAATATTATTACGCCAGATTTTTCGGAAACGGGTAGAAAGGAAGGGCGAAGTCTGTGATTCCGCCGACGGCAACGCCTTCAATCGGAATACAAGATATAATTCAAGATTGAGTTAAATTACACAAGGCGGCAATGTAGACATCAAATTAATATTTCAACACAAACAGGCCTGCCTGTAGGTACGTCTTTGCTCCAGGGGCGCGTGTCTTGAAATGGAGCGAGAGGATGGGAAAAATTGGGATGTTCATAACAACGCCAGATGTGTACCAGAATGGTCCAGCAATTCCATACTGAAATAATATAGTTGATATATGCCTATACAGCGCAATAAACTCACAAAGGAGAACAAGAGAGAGTCTGTGAGAGAGAGAGAGAGAGAGAGGGGGGGAGGGGGAGGGAGGGAGAGAGAGGGGGGAGGGCGTGAGGGAGAAAGAGAGAGTCAATTATAATGGCCATAGGTTCGATCGGTCAACCGACCGAGGACGACTGACCACAATGACGACGACGACAAACCAATCGACCATGTAGCTACAGTTGCACTGTGTATGAAGTCAGCAGGCCATAACATCTGTGTAGCCACTGTAACCGCAGTCAAACTCAGCGTAACCTGGCCTCCTGCGTCGAAAGCTGTGTCTAAATTGTTAGCATCTTTAAAAATGTATGTTCGGAGGGCATTGTATAGAAGTGCCAATACGATTGAGAATCCACAATATCCGAGCAGAACCAGCAGGTACACCTCCCAGTTCGCGAGGACGGGTTGTACATCACTGTGCAATAAACATGTCATATATTAAAATAATTTATACAAATCTATGGGACGATCTTTAAGAATGGGGCATTTTCTATTGTTACTGTACTATTCACAACTCTGTTTGTCACACGCACGCGTGCATCTGTACGGACGGATTGACGGACGCACGCACGCACGCACGCACGCACGCACGCACGCACGCACGCACGCACGCACGCACGCACGCACGCACGCACTCACTCACTCACACACGCACCTACGCACACAATTGCCCAAGTATGTTATGTACATTCTCACTTGTAAAAGAAGCGTTTCGGAGAATGGATTTCAACTTTTTCTTGAGATATACATAACAGAAGTCGTCCATATTCTGTTAAAACCGATATGAAAGCTCATATCTAAACCGATATGTCTGTAAACCAAATCAGGAAGTTCTACTCGACTACTTCATTCGTTCTACATAAGGAGATTACCTATCTCCGGTTCTGTTTATATGCTACCTTGCCACAGCACACTCATCACAAGTCCATACTCACTATTATGTACACTGGGCCTCCAACTAGATATGGAGTACACAGGTGATGTAAACTTCGTAGATGAGGAAAAAGTCACTCGATAACATTCTCCCTATAGCTGCGGAATGGGTCAGGGATATGAATCGCTTCATGAACGAATCCTTGACCTAGTTGATCTATGTATACATATCAGCGACAGAGGAAGTTAGTGGCAATGGCACCCCGCCAACGAGGCGGGAGGAATGGACCATTTTGAGCTATGCACCGTCCATCTCTAGCTAAGCCCCACCCACACCTCGCTTGTGTTGTATCGATCGATCTCTGAACGCCATGATCATAAATTTCCAGAAAACTGTACAGGTAAGCTGTTGAATATTTGAAATGAATTTGACTGTGTATCCCGTATGCTGGACAACTGTAAGAGCTGGGCCTGGGCAACTCTATGGGCAGTTCTAGATTAGCTTGATGCATGATACTACAAATACCTTCGTACTATGACCCAACATTCCCGGCCATATAGTATAATCTCCAACAGCGCGTTGTACACTATGTGCAATACGGTAATAATAATCTTTATTTCAACAGGGTACATCGTCAGTGGCCTGATGTTCCAGAAGCCCTCAAAACATATACTATACACTACTAGTCCAGTAAAACTACAAATTAACCTAGAACAAATTGCAACAGAATTTTTTTTTTGCGCATTCATGGGACTGCCAGGTGTCACATATCAAAAGTCCTCCAAAATCCCTCGATGGGAAAGTGGGTAAATTCGCATATTTAGCTACCGCCATTATCCGAATAATGAAACTTCCCTTACCTGCTTCATTCCGCAAATAAACGAAGTAGAAATGTTGTCTACGCTCTGAATTTCATGGTCACGGAAGACAGTAAGCAATTGGCAATATTGCCTTGAACCACTTGTACAAATTCTCCAAACCACAGATTAAATATGGTTGTATGCACAGGGCCGGGGTAATTTAAAAAAATTATATTTAAAGTAAGTTTAATTTTGTTTTTCGCTTTTAAAATTTTATCTAAAATAAATTGCATTTTAATTTTCACTTTTATCTCACAATTTGAATAAATTTCTATACAATTCAATCAGAATATGGACATGGATTTAGATACATGCGTTATTTGTAACCAGAGCCTAGAAAATGGCTCACAAACTGTTAAGCTTCGAGTTAAAGGCTGTGACGGTATTAACAATGCTAGCAGAGCCCGTGAAAGCGATGTCATAGCTGAAGTAGGACAGAGGGTTCATGTAAAATGTCGACGGGAGTTCATTGATCCCAAGCGGATTGCCCGTGACGCAGAGAAAATTGAACAATCTCCGCCACCCATGCGAACACTGCGTTCAGAAAATCCAACATTCAATTTTAGTGAACATTGTCTGCTATGCGGATACCCTGCAAAAATTCAAGATGGAAAGAAACGTGGCTATGATATTTATCCAGTAAGTACTCATGACTTTCAATGTAGTATCGCCGAGGCCTGTGAGCAGAGAAAAGACGAATGGGGCAAACTTGTAGCTGGGCGGCTTGCCTTCACGCTGGATGTATGCGTTGTCAATGCAGTATACCATCAAAGCTGCAGCGTAAATTTTCGAACCATGAAAAATATCCCTCAGCTGCACTCATCTTGCTCATCCCAAAAACATGGAAGGCCAGAAGACTTGGACAGAGTAAGAGCATTTAGTGCGACAATGGCATTTCTTGAAAATAATGATGATGAGCAGCTGACCCTGCACGACCTCGTTAATAAATGCAAGAGTATCTCGATGATAAAGAGAATAAAGCATACAGTACAAAATACATGCAGGATAAAATAAAAGATAATTATGGCGATGAAATATTTATTAGCACTGTGAATGGTAAGCCAAACGTTGTTACCTTTTCGTTCTAAAGCATCTACTATTTTGACTGACTTCTATAAGGAACAGAAGAGAAAGGATTCCAAATCAGAGAGCATGCTAATCATCCAGACAGCTGCCAAACTGCTTAGACACGATATTAAGTTAATTGATTCATGCACATCATCTGAAAGCTATCCATCAAGGGAGCAAATGAGCGACCCAGTAAAGGCATTGAATTATTTACCAGAGACACTGCGGGAATTATTGCGGATATTGTTTACTGGAAAAGACACAGGAAATGAAACAGGCATCAGTTGGACAGGCTATTATGCTACAAATGGATCAAAAGGGAATCCAGCATCTTATTTTGAGTATGAGATGTGCACTCATCCGCCCGCACTCTTTGATAATTCATCTCTTCCATGGGAAGCAAATAAGCGGCACTTGCTGATGCATTGTGGAAATTAATTCAAAATGAAGATGCAGTCCTTCCAGATTCTGTCCACTATGTGCTTGATGGTGAGGAGCTCTATTACACCGTGTTCCATGGCAGCGTGGAGAGACATTTGCAAATGTTTGTCAAAGATATGTAAAATATTGCATAAGCAAATATGGAAAGGCTACAGTAATTTTTGATGGTTATGACCAAGGCCCAGACATAAAAGATGTAACACATAAGAGGCGAACTCGTGGATCAGGCGCAACTGTTGTACTGACTCCGCAAACAGTTGTAACTCTGAGTAAGCCTGATTTTCTTAGTAACAAGCAGAACAAACATCGGTTCATATCAATCTTAAGTTCATCTCTCGAACAGGCTGGATGCTTAACGATAAAGGCAAGCGGTGATGCTGATGTCTTAATTACGCAAACGGCTATCTTGGCTTCAAAGTCAACAAATACTGCTCTTGTTGGAGACGATACCGACCTACTGGTGTTGCTTCTATACCATACTGATATGAATGGCTGTCAGCTATTTTTCAGACCAGAGCCAAAGCAAAATGCAAAGAAACTCCGACTGTGGAATATCAAAATGGCAAAGGAAAAACTCGGGTTCTGTTTGTGCTCACAGCTGTTATTTATCCATGCTATCCTTGGCTGTGACTCAACATCTAGGCTTTATGGAATTGGAAAATCTGCATCCCTTAGCAAAATCCAGTGCTGCAAAGTGTTTACAATAAGTATGTGAATAAAGAGGACGTGATAAAAGCAGGTGAGAAGGCAATGCTTATTCTATACAATGGCACTTCAATGGATAGTCTAGTTGCTTTGCGGTACAAGCGATTCAGGGAGAAGGTTGCAAAAAGTTCCAAGTATGTTGAAGCACGAGATTTACCACCAACACCCGCATCCGCAAAGTTTCACAGTCTTCGCGTGTACTACCAAATTCAAGTTTGGAGAGGAGATGCTGGAGATATGGATCCAACAGAATGGGGCTGGAAAGTTCTCAACCACCAAATGCTGCATGTTAAGACTGACATGCTGGCAGCACCTGACGATTTACTGAATTCATTTAGATGCAGCTGCAAAAACTGGCTGTGAATCAAAGAGATGCACCTGTAGAAAACATGGGCTCAGCTGCACATCGGCCTGCGAAGACTGTAAGGGTCTCAGTTGCTCTAATTCAATAACGCTCATTGAGGAAGATGACTTGGATAATTGATGCAAGATGAAATTAGTAGAAACCAGGTACCTATGCCATACTATTTCATCTTAGCTTACCTTAGAAACACACAATACCGTGACATAATAAAATATAATATTATTGTATCAATATCAATGATGGTATTAGGTAAATTCATGCAAGTGGCATAACACAATACATTTAATTTGTGGAGAATATGTCAATCGTATTCATTTATTACTAAAAAAAGTCCAAAAATACCCAGTCACACATACATTACATACCGGTTTTAAAGAAATAAAGAAAAATTGATTTTTCAGGTGAAATGGCCCAAATCTGGTAATAATTATGCAAATTTTACCCTTTCCCCTATTGGAATTTTGGAGGACTTTTGATATGTTGTACATGATGGCCCCCTATACACTGGGCGAGGTAAAAAAATTCTGTTGCAATTTGTTCCGGGTTAAAATATGTTTGGCCTAGATTGACTGGACTATACGTACAATAATATGTAATTATATACAGTCCCACTATCAGTGAATGTGGCCCAGAAATCCGAGCCGAGGAGGTCTGGCTCATGGCTTTACGCTATATTATTTCAATGAACTTAGTAATCCCATGACCAAGATATCTGTCACTGAGCTGAAACTCAAATTACATCTAGTCCTCTACACCGTGAATGGATATGTCAATTCTGGTCAGTCTACCTTCTTACATTCCCGCCTTATGGTAAAAGATGTATATTCCGTAATACTAAGTGACTTCGTAACCCAAATATCTGAGCTTTTGACTATAATCTCTCTCTCTCTCTCTCTCTCACTCTCTCTCTCTCTCTCTCCGCCCCTCCCTCTCCCTCTCTCCCTCTCCCCTCCCCCTCTCTCCCCCCCTCCCTCCCCACCCCTCCCTCCATCCCTCCCCTTCTCTCTCTCTCTCTCTCTCTCTCTCTCTCTCTCTCTCTCTCTCTCTAAAATAATTTCACGTGGCCGTATCTGGGGATTCTACTCCTTTGATTCCCAAGTTACGCCAAAAAATTTACATTCCGGTATGCCCATAGGGACCCTGTGACCTAGATATTTGACCTCTTGACCTGACATTCAACCCTCTCTAAGCAGCCGTAATAGGATTGTATGTGTCAAATCTGGTGATTCTACATCCATGCGTTCCCGAGTTATAAAAAAACCCACTCCGACAAACAAACGGACGACATCAAACGCAATACTCACACTGGCTTTCGGCGGAACATCGTCGTGTCGT
>CM067366.1:91930784-92007835 GCA_034401795.1 Chaetoderma sp. LZ-2023a | reverse complement strand
CGCATGACACGTGTGTTTCCATCTATGACATTATTCACTTCTGTGTGTACAATGACCGATGCTGAATAGCAGCTGTAAGCACACGCTTCTTAAACCAACATCACCTACTTCAACATAACTTTCAAAACAGTCGTCAATCAGTCTTTGTGGCATTAGGTTGTTTAAGCAGTTGTTATTTGTACAATGGATAATTACCTATATGGCTGGATATAACGTCTGGTATATATCATAAACAATTATGGAGGCTACTACCATCACCTCTCCCGATCCAGTTGACATGAGTGCCATGCACACCATAGATACTACCATGATTGAGACTGCTTTTCCAAGCAACATTTGGGCCACAAATGGTGTCACAAATCCTAAAAGTAATCGCACACAGTGCATAAGACGTTAGCATAAACTGTGGACTTGGGGGAATAACGACTATATAATGGAAGGTGTGCGTTTAGGTGTAATTGAAGAAAACTGATAATTCACCTTTCCACAGTATCAATCTATCATCTGACGTCATATGATAACCATTACGTCATAAATATTCTATTTGGCCTGTATTTAACTCTTAATAGTCCGACACGGTGTAAGAATTGTATGTCCCTACTATTTAATAAACATGCTGTTGAATATTTTGAAACTAATTTGACTGGATGCTGTTGCTGCCATAGGCAGCAACAGCACCCAGTCAAGTTAGTTCCAAAATATTCAATAGCGCTTACCTGTGTAGCTTTCGTGAAATTGATAGGCAGGGAGTTCAGAGATCGATCGATCCCAACGAGAGCGAGGCGTGGGTGGAGCTTAGCTAGAGATGGGCGGGGCATGGCTAAAGCTGGAAAGCTCCATTGATACAAAAACCTAAAATATTAAACATAGGGATACAAATCTGAAACCATAAAACTTAACTACATTTATTTTGCAATTATCCACCCAGAAAAGCAATGCCAGGTATTGTTCAACCACGCTTAACTAACGTAGTGACGAGTGTCATCCTGCGGCATCCTATGGAGGGACTACAGTCATGTATGGATGAGTCTGCCATGTTCCGCTGTCAGTGATGCCAGGCTACCCAGTAACGGATATAGCCTCCCTTAGCACTGGTTACAGCGCGACGCGGTCTTTGCATGCCGTCAATAAATGATCGGAACCGAACATGTCCAATATCCTAGAGGCTGATAGGTTGGACTGGTCGATCAGAAATGGAGGTTTGCAGAGGGGCACCATCATGTTAAAAATCATTCAGTCTGAAGACAGAGCTGGCCACTCCATTCACCTCGATAGCCTAGTTTTCAGGGTAGAGGCTAACCACGCTTGCTTTGTGTGGTCGCACATTACCACCCACCCCCCCCCCCCACCCCACCCCACCCAAATGAACTCTTTCTCTATTGCACCATTTAAGGCCGGGGAATGGATAGAGAATTTCGTCCCTAAACCTCACACCGGCCATTCCGGATGCAGTAGATCTCTGTATAGCCATCCACACTAATGGACCTTTCCAGTTTGTCCCGCCCATCTCTAGCTAAGCTCTACCCATCATATCGTGTTGGGATCGATCGATCCCTGAACTCCATGACAATCACTTTCCAGAAAACTATGCAGGCAAGCTGTTAAATATTTTGAAATTTGACTGGGTGCTGTTAGCTGCCTATCGAATCAGTTATGATGTCATGATTATGACGTCATCCTACACGTCACGCCGTTTATTATGACGTCATATGATGGATAGATAAAACTCTCTCTCTCTCTCTCTCTCTCTCTTTCTCTCTCTCTCTCTCTCTCTCTCTCTCTCTCTCTCTCTCTCTCACCCAACACCATGACTGAGCTGCTACCCTAACGATCATGTTCCGTCACGATGTCTTCATCAGATCTTTCATTTTGACGTCGCACAAACCAACATGTACATCGTGAAAGCCCGAGCAGAATCGCGACTCGTCTGCGAACAAGACAACATCCAATTAGCAAGAGTTCGATTGAAATGTTCGATACTCCATTCCAGTCTCACGTGACGGTGCCTCTCATTCAGGTGTACCCCACCCCAACCCTCACGCCACCCCAGAGCATGTTTGCAGGTCCCCCAAAACACTGGCATGCAGTCTGTCGCTAACAGTCTGAGTGGATATCGTCAAGCCCTAGCAACTCAAACGTGCTTTAGCAATACATGTAGCATAAGCGATTCGATGTTGGCAGGTAGAGGTTGTGAGGAAGCCCTCACACGTCCTCAGACGAATGCCACGAGAATGTTCCTGACCACTCAGGTGAGGTCTACAGGGCATTAGCGCACAAACACAGTCAGCAACTTCGTTCAAATACAATGAGGAAATAAATGATATTGTCCTCTGTGGGGTAAACAAGTGTTTTATTAAATATCAGCAGACTAAAACTTTCGTGTTCTATCCTGGAAATCAGGTTAACTGAACGATTGACTGCACAATGCCCATTTCATCTGCGCAATGTTCATTTCACTGTCAGATTCAGTTCGGATTCCTTTGGGGGGTGGGGTGCAGGAAAATCTAGCTTTTCTGAAATTTATGTATATTTATTCACCCTTTAATGTCTAAATTTGGACAAAAAATAAAAAATATATGCTTATTGAATGTCCATTTGCATTTGCAGGCCTAGAGAAGACTACTTTTGAAAATTTACCACTGGAATATGACTGGCCCATCGAGCTCGTCAATCCTGTAGTAAATTAAAAAAATATTCTTCTCTTGGACCGCAGATGGGCATTCCACAAAACCACTGCAGAGGCCGGTTTTGTCCGATTTTGTCGTGAAAGGGTCTTTTTGTATTACCAATACTATATCTATGTTGGCAAAATGCTGTTCTTTGCAGCACAATTAAAGACTTACCAGCATCTATTTGATCCTTTGACAGCAAATTTGTGTGGTTATTAGCAGAGCTCATGCCTGCATACGTCATACCCGTTATTGTCGACAGTGTGGATGGCATAGCGCACCAAATGAATGCAGCCAACAAAAAACCCAAGACGCCTTGTAAGGGCTTTGCTGCAATTCGACTTTGCCAGGAAGCCTGGTCGCAGAATGTAACAGACGAGGCCATGAATGCCGTTGTTATGCCATAAATAAATGCTGTTGTAGACCGAAATGTTACGTAGCTCTTCTCCATGTTACCCTCTGGTCCGTCTAAGCAGATTAGAGAATCATAGAGCTTATCCACCAGACCAACAGTTGACGAGTATTCGCCGAAATCATCATCTAAATAGTACAGTTTAACGGTCATTGCAATGACCATGATAAAGATCAAAGAGGCGTTGAAATATGACACATAGAAGGTGGTGCCGATTCCTCCGATGAATGAGTATGAGCCAAACATGATGGCCAGTAAGATGACCACCATCTCAGGTGGGGCGTTGTTAGTGATGGTGCTGATGGTACTGTAGCCAGCCAGGATTATACAGGTGATAATAACAACGTTTATTAGCAATGCTGACATACTGAAAAGGATATGAGCTGGAGACCCATACCGGGCGTAGATAATCTATAAAATGAATAACAATAAGATGTAAGATATTTCATAATGGATGGAGCTAAATGAGTGTTAATGTCCTAATTAATGTACATGTCTTAAATTTGTCGACAAATAGCTAAATTGATGAACATATTTAAAAGTAGGGCTATGATCGAGTTTTCATTTGTGCCAGTGATGTGTGCCAGAAATAATGTGTGATGATTGATAATCTGATCCAAAACAGTGCTATATTAGTAATTTATTTCCCTCCAATTATTAAGGAATTACATGATGTTAAATGCAAACAAATAATATTATTACGCCAGATTTTTCGGAAACGGGTAGAAAGGAAGGGCGAAGTCTGTGATTCCGCCGACGGCAACGCCTTCAATCGGAATACAAGATATAATTCAAGATTGAGTTAAATTACACAAGGCGGCAATGTAGACATCAAATTAATATTTCAACACAAACAGGCCTACCTGTAGGTACGTCTTTGCTCCAGGGGCGCGTGTCTTGAAATGGAGCGAGAGGATGGGAAAAATTGGGATGTTCATAACAACGCCAGATGTGTACCAGAATGGTCTAGCAATTCCATACTGAAATAATATAGTTGATATATGCCTATACAGCGCAATAAACTCACAAAGGAGAACAAGAGAGAGTCTGTGAGAGAGAGAGAGAGAGAGGGGGGGGGGGGGGGTGGGGGGAGGGGGAGGGAGGAGAGAGGGGGGAGGGCGTGAGGGAGAAAGAGAGAGTCAATTATAATGGCCATAGGTTCGATCGGTCAACCGACCGAGGACGACTGACCACAATGACGACGACGACAAACCAATCGACCATGTAGCTACAGTTGCACTGTGTATGAAGTCAGCAGGCCATAACATCTGTGTAGCCACTGTAACCGCAGTCAAACTCAGCGTAACCTGGCCTCCTGCGTCGAAAGCTGTGTCTAAATTGTTAGCATCTTTAAAAATGTATGTTCGGAGGGCATTGTATAGAAGTGCCAATACGATTGAGAATCCACAATATCCGAGCAGAACCAGCAGGTACACCTCCCAGTTCGCGAGGACGGGTTGTACATCACTGTGCAATAAACATGTCATATATTAAAATAATTTATACAAATCTATGGGACGATCTTTAAGAATGGGCATTTTCTATTGTTACTGTACTATTCACAACTCTGTTTTGTCACACGCACGCGTGCATCTGTACGGACGGATTGACGGACGGACGAACGCACGCACGCACGCACGCACGCACGCCGCACGCACGCACGCACGCACGCACGCACGCACGCACGCACGCACGCACGCACGCACGCACGCACGCACGCACGCACGCACGCACGCACGCACGCACGCACGCACGCACGCACGCACGCACGCACGCACGCACGCACGCACGCACGCACGCACGCACTCACTCACTCACACACGCACCTACGCACACAATTGCCCAAGTATGTTATGTACATTCTCACTTGTAAAAGAAGCGTTTCGGAGAATGGATTTCAACTTTTTCTTGAGATATACATAACAGAAGTCGTCCATATTCTGTTAAAAACCGATATGAAAGCTCATATCTAAACCGATATGTCTGTAAACCAAATCAGGAAGTTCTACTCGACTACTTCATTCGTTCTACATAAGGAGATTACCTATCTCCGGTTCTGTTTATATGCTACCTTGCCACAGCACACTCATCCATACTCCACTATTATGTACACTGGGCCTCCAACTAGATATGGAGTACACAGGTGATGTAAACTTCGTAGATGAGGAAAAAGTCACTCGATAACATTCTCCCTATAGCTGCGGAATGGGTCAGGGATATGAATCGCTTCATGAACGAATCCTTGACCTAGTTGATCTATGTATACATATCAGCGACAGAGGAAGTTAGTGGCAATGGCACCCCACCAACGAGGCGGGAGGAATGGACCATTTTGAGCTATGCACCGTCCATCTCTAGCTAAGCCCCACCCACACCTCGCTTGTGTTGTATCGATCGATCTCTGAACGCCATGATCATAAATTTCCAGAAAACTGTACAGGTAAGCTGTTGAATATTTGAAATGAATTTGACTGTGTATCCCGTATGCTGGACAACTGTAAGAGCTGGGCCTGGGCAACTCTATGGGCAGTTCTAGATTAGCTTGATGCATGATACTACAAATACCTTCGTACTATAACCCAACATTCCCGGCCATATAGTATAATCTCCAACAGCGCGTTGTACACTATGTGCAATACGGTAATAATAATCTTTATTTCAACAGGGTACATCGTCAGTGGCCTGATGTTCCAGAAGCCCTCAAAACATATACTATACACTACTAGTCCAGTAAAACTACAAATTAACCTAGAACAAATTGCAACAGAATTTTTTTTTTTTGCGCATTCATGGGACTGCCAGGTGTCTCATATCAAAAGTCCTCCAAAATCCCTCGATGGGAAAGTGGGTAAATTCGCATATTTAGCTACCGCCATTATCCGAATAATGAAACTTCCCTTACCTGCTTCATTCCGCAAATAAACGAAGTAGAAATGTTGTCTACGCTCTGAATTTCATGGTCACGGAAGACAGTAAGCAATTGGCAATATTGCCTTGAACCACTTGTACAAATTCTCCAAACCACAGATTAAATATGGTTGTATGCACAGGGGCCGGGGTAATTTAAAAAATTTTTATTTAAAGTAAGTTTAATTTTGTTTTTCGCTTTTAAAATTTTATCTAAAATAAATTGCATTTTAATTTTCACTTTTATCTCACAATTTGAATAAATTTCTATACAATTCAATCAGAATATGGACATGGATTAGATACATGCGTTATTTGTAACCAGAGCCTAGAAAATGGCTCACAAACTGTTAAGCTTCGAGTTAAAGGCTGTGACGGTATTAACAATGCTAGCAGAGCCCGTGAAAGCGATGTCATAGCTGAAGTAGGACAGAGGGTTCATGTAAAATGTCGACGGGAGTTCATTGATCCCAAGCGGATTGCCCGTGACGCAGAGAAAATTGAACAATCTCCGCCACCCATGCGAACACTGCGTTCAGAAAATCCAACATTCAATTTTAGTGAACATTGTCTGCTATGCGGATACCCTGAAAAAATTCAAGATGGAAAGAAACGTGGCTATGATATTTATCCAGTAAGTACTCATGACTTTCAATGTAGTATCGCCGAGGCCTGTGAGCAGAGAAAAGACGAATGGGGCAAACTTGTAGCTGGGCGGCTTGCCTTCACGGCTGGATGTATGCCGTTGTCAATGCAGTATACCATCAAAGCTGCAGCGTAGATTTTCGAACCATGAAAAATATCCGTCAGCTGCACTCATCTTGCTCATCCCAAAAACATGGAAGGCCAGAAGACTTGGACAGAGTAAGAGCATTTAGTGCGACAATGGCATTTCTTGAAAATAATGATGATGAGCAGCTGACCCTGCACGTCCTCGTTAATAAAATGCAAGAGTATCTCGATGATAAAGAGAATAAAGCATACAGTACAAAATACATGCAGGAAAAATAAAAGATAATTATGGCGATGAAATATTTATTAGCACTGTGAATGGTAAGCCAAACGTTGTTACCTTTCGTTCTAAAGCATCTACTATTTTGACTGACTTCTATAAGGAACAGAAGAGAAAGGATTCCAATCAGAGAGCATGCTAATCATCCAGACAGCTGCCAAACTGCTTAGACACGATATTAAGTTAATTGATTCATGCACATCATCTGAAAGCTATCCATCAAGGGGAGCAAATGAGCGACCCAGTAAAGGCATTGAATTATTTACCAGAGACACTGCGGGAATTATTGCGGATATTGTTTACTGGAAAAGACACAGAAATGAAACAGGCATCAGTTGGACAGGCTATTATGCTACAAATGGATCAAAAGGAATCCAGCATCTTATTTTGAGTATGAGTTGTGCACTCATCCGCCCGCACTCTTTGATAATTCATCTCTTCCATGGGAAGCAAATAAGCCGGCACTTGCTGATGCATTGTGGAAATTAATTCAAAATGAAGATGCAGTCCTTCCAGATTCTGTCCACTATGTGCTTGATGGAGGAGCTCTATTACACCGTGTTCCATGGCAGCGTGGAGAGACATTTGCAAATGTTTGTCAAAGATATGTAAAATATTGCATAAGCAAATATGGAAAGGCTACAGTAATTTTTGATGGTTATGACCAAGGCCCAGACATAAAAGATGTAACACATAAGAGGCGAACTCGTGGATCAGGCGCAACTGTTGTACTGACTCCGCAAACAGTTGTAACTCTGAGTAAGCCTGATTTTCTTAGTAACAAGCAGAACAAACATCGGTTCATATCAATCTTAAGTTCATCTCTCGAACAGGCTGGATGCTTAACGATAAAGGCAAGCGGTGATGCTGATGTCTTAATTACGCAAACGGCTATCTTGGCTTCAAAGTCAACAAATACTGCTCTTGTTGGAGACGATACCGACCTACTGGTGTTGCTTCTATACCATACTGATATGAATGGCTGTCAGCTATTTTTCAGACCAGAGCCAAAGCAAAATGCAAAGAAACCCCGACTGTGGAATATCAAAATGGCAAAGGAAAAACTCGGGTTCTGTTTGTGCTCACAGCTGTTATTTATCCATGCTATCCTTGGCTGTGACTCAACATCTAGGCTTTATGGAATTGGAAAATCTGCATCCCTTAGCAAAATCCAGTGCTGCAAAGAACTCTCTTAAATTGCTGAAGTGTTTACAATAAGTAATGTGAATAAAGAGGACGTGATAAAAGCAGGTGAGAAGGCAATGCTTATTCTATACAATGGCACTTCAATGGATAGTCTAGTTGCTTTGCGGTACAAGTGATTCAGGGAGAAGGTCGCAAAAAGTTCCAAGTATGTTGAAGCACGAGATTTACCACCAACACCCGCATCCGCAAAGTTTCACAGTCTTCGCGTGTACTACCAAATTCAAGTTTGGAGAGGAGATGCTGGAGATATGGATCCAACAGAAAGGGGCTGGAAAGTTCTCAACCACCAAATGCTGCCTGTTAAGACTGACATGCTGGCAGCACCTGACGATTTACTGTATTCATTTAGATGCAGCTGCAAAACTGGCTGTGAATCAAAGAGATGCACCTGTAGAAAACATGGGCTCAGCTGCACATCGGCCTGCGAAGACTGTAAGGGTCTCAGTTGCTCGAATTCAATAACGCTCATTGAGGAAGATGACTTGGATAATTGATGCAAGATGAAATTAGTAGAAACCAGGTACCTATGCCATACTATTTCATCTTAGCTTAGCTTAGAAACACACAATACCGTGACATAATAAAATATAATATTATTGTATCAATATCAATGATGGTATTAGGTAAATTCATGCAAGTGGCATAACACAATACATTTAATTTGTGGAGAATATGTCAATCGTATTCATTTATTACTAAAAAAGTCCAAAAATACCCAGTCACACATACATTACATACCGGTTTTAAAGAAATAAAGAAAAATTGATTTTTCAGGTGAAATGGCCCAAATCTGGTAATAATTATGCAAATTTTACCCTTTCCCCTATTGGAATTTTTGAGGACTTTTGATATGTTGTACATGATGGCCCCCTATACACTGGGCGAGGTAAAAAAATTCTGTTGCAATTTGTTCCGGGTTAAAATATGTTTGGCCTAGATTGACTGGACTATACGTACAATAATATGTAATTATATACAGTCCCACTATCAGTGAATGTGGCCCAGAAATCCGAGCCGAGGAGGTCTGGCTCATGGCTTTACGCTATATTATTTCAATGAACTTAGTAATCCCGTGACCAAGATATCTGTCACTGAGCTGAAACTCAAATTACATCTAGTCCTCTACACCGTGAATGGATATGTCAATTCTGGTCAGTCTACCTTCTTACATTCCCGCCTTATGGTAAAAGATGTATATTCCGTAATACTAAGTGACTTCGTAACCCAAATATCTGAGCTTTTGACCTATAATCTCTCTCTCTCTCTCTCTCTCTCTCTCTCTCCGCCCCTCCCTCTCCCTCTCTCCCTCTCCCCTCCCCCCTCTCTCCCCCCCTCCCTCCCCACCCCTCCCTCCATCCCTCCCCTTCTCTCTCTCTCTCTATCTCTCTCTCTCTCTCTCTCTCTCTCTCTCTCTCTCTCTCTCTCTCTAATATAATTTCACGTGGCCGTATCTGGGGATTCTACTCCTTTGATTCCCAAGTTACGCCAAAAAATGTACATTCCGGTATGCCCATAGGGACCCTGTGACCTAGATATTTGACCTCTTGACCTGACATTTCAACCCTCTCTAAGCAGCCGTAATAGGATTGTATGTGTCAAATCTGGTGATTCTACATCCATGCGTTCCCGAGTTATAAAAAACCCACTCCGACAAACAAACGGACGACATCAAACGCAATACTCACACTGGCTTTCGGCGGCATGAGCCATGAGTAACAACTTATTTAAGTTATATTACCATGTCTATAACCATCAAAATGTCACTTTACGCAGTTGTCTCCCTTGAGCTGTTAATTTAGTTCGTAATGCATTCGTATCTCCCGAGATCTCCTTCGATACGAGATCGAGGAAAGTATTCTCGGATATACATCTTTGTAATATGCTGTTAAATGTGCTGTTAAATGTTTGTACCATAGCGTATGTCATTGTGTTTGATATATATAAAATATGGTGAGGTATGGTGAAATTTACCAGGACTCATGAAGTCGGATAAGTTCCTAATGAGATTGATATGGAAGTTGTTTAAAATATGGGACACAATAATGCAATCATTATATGAACCTGCCTCGTGTACACGATGACAAAGCAAACACATTACCTTCAATATAATCTGTGATGATAATGGAAGTGAAATTCAAAACCCACAAATACAATCTGAACTTTTTAATATATATTTCAGTACGGTATGTCATTGTGTTTTCGATATACCACTAAACGGATTGATGATTGATTGATTGTAATCCCCCCCCCCCCACCCCACATGCACACGCACGCACGCACATTTTATGACGTCATTGGACTGGTGCAACTAAATGTGCGTGCGTGCGTGCGTGCGTGTCTTGCCATGTCCAAATGTATGGATAATAGAATAAATATGGGGTATATCGCGCACACAGACAAGATATAACCCATGATAGTTTTTCATATTTTAATTAATGCAATAAAACTGCAACTTTGCGGAGCAACAATTAGACATCTTGTATCGTTATAATACGCAAAGCGTTGTTTTACTCACATCGACTCACTTTTTTTGGAATAGGAGATTAAATTCGCAATATTTGGGCTTATATCGCGCAGACTAGTCTTGATTCGCGCACTATACCGCAGAGTAATATCGCGCACGCTCATATCCTAATCTATAATACTTATCTGTTATGTAATGATGCTATTTGAGTTACAAATAAATAACGTCAATATTTTCCTATGATATTATAATATTTTTATATTCTCAGGACGAAAACAGGAACAGATCATTTGCATGTACAGCAATTAGTAATATAGTAGCATAGGGTAGCATAGGGTAATATCGCGTATCATGTCGCTATATCCGCGCGACTTAACACCATGAAAACAGCACATTTTGTGTTGATCTCTTGAGATTTTATTTGACTTATATACAGCTAGACAGCGCGCGTCGATATACTACACAATACATTGTTAATAATGAGGCGCATTTACGGGAAGACGGTGGCCCAAGATATCCATAAGTTGCACACGCACGCACGCACGCACGCGCACACACATATGCGTGATATTACCCACTAAATATATGCGCGATATAAGGCTACTTGATGCGCGATATTAACAGCCCATGATGCATTGCGTGACCTTGCATTAGACAACAAAAGCACATGGTTCATATCAGTTTTTGATGACGTACTTCACAGCTCTCTTTCATGTGCGTGATATACCGCATATGTACCCTATCAATCAGTCGTCGCTGCAAATTTTATAACGTCATTGGACTGATACAATTCACCTTTCCAGTTTATCCATCCATCATCAACTATGTGACGTGTATGACTGATTCGATTTAGTTCGTCTTAAACGCTTAATAAACATTCTGTCGAATATTTCGAGACTAATTTGTCTGGGCGCTGTTGCTTCCACAAGCAGCAACAGCTTCCAGTCAAATTAGTTTCAAAATATTCAACAGCTTACCTGTATAGTTATTCGTGGAAATTGATAGTCAGGGGTTCAGAGATCGATCGATCCCAACACGTGGGTGGAGCTTAGCTAGAGATGGGCGGGGCATAGCTAAAACCGGAAAGGTACATTATATACACTCCGAAAAAGCCTGCAGTAGTGGCGTTTGGTATCGCTTCAGGGTGGGGATGGGGGGGGGTGTATCATCCCGGCAGGGCTATCCATTTTCTTTTTTTCTTACCTGCTGGTCGCGGAGTGAGCCCATTCTCAGGAGTTAACTCCCTTGAAATTTTGGACGACCACAAAACCCCCACCCCACCCACCCACCCGGCAAATGACCTCCTTGATCCGCCCCTGTCGCTGACAATATATGTATGCAGCTGTGAGAATATTGTGGATTGCATTGTTCAGGAAGCTCTTCAAGCGCGCTTAACAATTTGTTTCAAATCTAATATAAGCTATATTGACAACAAATTTAGGGCATTTCAGCCCTATGCCAAATTCGTCCTATTTTGTTAAATCAATACACGATGTCCGCGTTCGCTTATAGGCAACACCTATTTTCATATTATTCACACCGTGACGTCATAACACAACAATTATTCATGTGATGAATTTACTCCGCCATTATCATGGGAAATGGAAAGAAAAGAATTTTCCGCGACGAAATTTATCATTTCGAAATTCGAAATGTGCAAATAAGATATTTTATTTTTACTAAATTATATAAAACATCATTTGGCGTACTTTTATCCTTGTGTTCCCATTTAAGAGTTCATCTTACTTTAACATAGTTGTTCTGTAGCTTACGATTGTATCGCAAGATTTATGTATATAGTTATCAGGTTTTCTCATATATTCTCCTTCCAAATAAGCCATAAAAATAATTATATCAAAAGCCTTTTTCTAGGTCGATAAAGGAACAGAGAAATTCATTTTTATGCAGTGCGTATTTGCTTTAGTGAATGAATGGGAAATGTGATACGATGGCTAATATAATGTTTACATTCTGAGAAAATCATGTTTCCTTGAGCGGCGGAGGTTAGTTTCACAAATGTATGGTTACTGTACATATTTATTTTTAATGTACCAAATACAACAAATATATTGATGTTCAAATAGGTGTGTAATTGCTAGTGTCGTGTCGTAAAAAACCTTTATAATATACCCTCCTCCTAGATGGACCATCCATTGATTACACTTTGTTTGGCATTTTTTATTCTCATCTCATCTTGACCGGTGACTAAGAGGATGAAACCTAATTATGGGAATAGTGAACTGCTAAAGTATCTATGTATGATTACTGTATTCTGCGGCTGTAGTAGTAGAAACATCCTACAGCTGCAATCAGTCCTTCTTCGCTTTTGCCCACTGTGTCTTGTTCTCAAGCGAAATCCTTAGCTTCTCAGGTCCATTCTTAACTTGAATGTACCGAGTCCTTAAGGTCACCTCTTAGCACGCTTAGCACATTTAAGAAATGACGTCCTCTCCTGTTTTTGTATTTGCTGGCTCCCAGTAGGGCTAATTCCAAGGCCCTTTGAGCTGGTGTGTCTTCTGACATCCTTAGCTCATGGTCAACCATGGACCATCTTTGCTGGGCGACTTTTACAGTCAGCGGCGACGTATTACACATCTTGTATAGTGCATCGTTGGAAATTATGCTGTCTGGCCATCGGTGTCTAGTGATGGTGCACATGTGTTTGCGGTTTCAGCCATCAAGTTATCTAGCGCTGTCTTTGGAGCTGCCCAGCTGTTACAGTTATACAGCATCAAGGATACACAGGTTGCATTGTATAAATGTAGTCTTTTTATCAAGGGCATCTTTGATCTACGAATCACAATTCACAAATAGTAATAGGTAGGTCTATATAGACCATATACCTGGCAAAGATTACCTGTTCAGTGATGCTCTCCAGGTTATACATGTCTCATTGAGCATTATACAGTACAACTAAGAAATACCGTAATATATTTCCACAAAAAACAGAACACGTTAGTTAGTACAATTTTGAACACAATATAAGAAATATTTTGTTGTATATTTTGAACATTATTGGATAGGAAGATGGCAGCAATGTCATCAAATCCAATGGCTGTTTAAAATATTCAACTAGGCTACATTTATTTTTACCATGTCGTATCTTCTAGCGTACACATCTTTTGAGACAATCTTTAAGAAATAGAACATAGAATACCAGTCCCTAATTCAATTAAAAAAAGTATACTAATTTGTGCGGAATGAAATCGTCATATGTTAAGATTTATTTTGCTTCATTACATTGAGGTACACAACTTAAGCCTCTAAAAGTACACAACTTTAACAATATCATTTCCACGCATTTTGGTGTGAATATGTACCTTTAAGAGTTCCCTGAATAGGACAAACACATACAAAAATGTGTATAAATTTGTGCTGCATTTTTGCTGAATAGAGCTTTACAGATTTGCTGAATTCGATTTTAGGGTACAGGAATATTTCCTTTATATTTCTCACAATGTGACGTATACGATTTATGGTATTTATAATTGTGTGCATCAATTGTGAAGCATGTTTATATATTATACAGAATAATATGTATTACATACTTGTATCAAATCATCAGTTTTAATCATTATAGTACAGGCTGTTGTTGTTGTTGTTGTTGTTGTTGTTGTTGTTGTTGTTGTTGTTGTTGTTGATGTGTTGGCAGAAGTTGCGCGTCGGGAGCGACACTGTTGCTGCTGCTGTTACTGTTGTTGTCATTGTTATAGTCAGTGTTTTCGTCGTCGGCAGCGTCGTCGCTCAAACTTGGTCACTTGCCTATATATAAATGATTCATTCTCGACCAATTATATTCACACCTTTTAATGGATAAACCCATTGTGGACCTTACATAGGCGTAGGAAGAGGGTGCTGGAGGGGTCTTTCTTCAGATATACTGATCCATAGGGATCCCTGACCCTGCGATGTATGCATATGTGTAACCTATACCTGTATGTATGTGTGAATGTATGCCTCGTGCATCTAATGATTGCATACTTTATGTGAATTATATGCATAGTCTATGTTCTATGTATGCTATCTTAGATGTAAAGTATATGTAAATGTTTAAATATGTCAGGGGTCCATCACCTTATAGGCTTTGCCTTAGATGGACTACCTAATTACATATGTTCTCATACTAATATGTAATTAACAAATAGATCTACCTGAATTAAATTGAATTGAATCGATGCTATCCTTTGGATATCGTGAGTAGAAGGGCGGCGATGTTATAGGCGGCTGTGCTTATTGGTTGAGTGTGATGACGTCATCAGTCATTAAATTAGGTCGTATCCTATTTTTCCCCAGACAAAAATGCTCGAATTTGGTTGGTCGACAAAAACGTCATTTGTTCTCTACCGACCAATCAAATTCGAGTATTTTGTCCAAGAAAAAAGGGGGCATGTTAAATTCAAATATTGATGGCGTCATCACCCTCTCATCCAGTCAGCGAACATCCACCTATAGCTTCAAGTTTTTTGTGATGCAGAGGTGTAGGCACGTGCCAATGATTGACAAGTGTAATGACGTGCGAATGCATTAGGGGAAGTGGTCAGATCATGTGATGGCTGTAGGCCAATCAGTACGGCAGCTTATCTCGTCACCCTAACTTAGGTCAACCTATGGTTTCAAAATATTCAACAACTTATATGTATGTTTGTTGCGGAACTTAGATTCTATGAAATCAGGTTTCAAAGCATTAAAATTGATTCAAACCTGCATGGAGTGTAGCGAAAAATGGGTGCGGCATAGCTTGAATGGATCCCTCTGTTTAACTTCTTTGATGTTCGCAAAATCAACGAATGTATAATCTGCAGTCTGTTTATGTTTATATGTAAATAGTTTATCATAGAAAACAGAATATATGTATTATATATAACTATAATGATATCATCTGAAATTCGGACAGTCTCTCCCTGCATCGATAAGCAGTCTTGGTCTTATCGTTTCACCCATCACTACTTTCTAATACCCACTAGGCAGATCCATGGTACAGAACGATGCAGCCATTGAGTCGAAGGCATTATAAATGTGGTGCAGAGGGTAAGCATCCTTGACCCTATGACTGTTTAGTGTTTGAGCTAGCTATGACTGAGTATGCACCGAATTGTGCTTGATATTGTTGATAATATGTTTCAGATATGGGTCATTCATTAGTCATTTTATTTTTATTGTTTGCTTGTTCATTCATCAATTCATTCATTCGTACATTCTTTCATTCCTTCATCCGTCCATCCATCCAGCCAACTGGCCAGATGGCCGTCTGAATAGCCAGCCAGCCAATCGACCATGCAGCCGTCTGTCCATTCGTTCGTTCATCTATTCATTCATTCACTCGATCATTTGTTTGATTGTTCATTCAGTTGTTTGTTCATTCATTCACTCACTTGCTCATTTGTTCATTCATTCATAAATTAATTTGTTTATTTGTTTGCTTGTATATTTGCTTATGCATTTATCCGCAGTATATTTTGTGAAATCCGAATCTTGAATCGTGCAATTTGGCACTTCCGTTCATATTGTGGACATGGCTGGCTAAATGTTCTCTGAGCGTCACGTCAAAGGTCTAATATTTAAATGGGTCACTAGGTGCATATCAAAATACACTGGACACTTGTAATTAAATACTCTAGTTTCACACATTCCTAAATCAAACTGTTTCCCTTTTCAAACTACAACTAGAATGTGTAGTCAAGGCAACCATCGTATATACCCCACACTTTCACCACCTTAGTTGTTGTGCACCACGAGCACCCCACAGTGTCTCGTAATGCACAAGCACATGGGTAACTCACATACCACTTTTGGTTGAATTCCGCCAACTTTGACTTTCTGCCCCACCCATACCCCAATCCGGGAGGCAGAGTCTAATGAAAATGTTGTCTTGCAGTCCCCAATCGTATGGGTATCTCACATATCAAATATTAATTGAATTCTACCAAAAGTTTTCGGAGGAGATAACTAGATGGACAGACGGACTGAAGGGGGGGGGGGGGGGGCTGACGGATGGATGGACAGATGGATGGATTGGCAGATGGACAGAAGGATAGATGAAGGGGCAGATGGATGGACAGATGGAGGTGATTGTAATATCCCCTCCGCATTTTTCAACGTGTGTGGATAATAAAGTGACCACATGGTAGATCTTACAGACACAGTAGATATTAATAAAGGCAAGTAATGGTTTCAGTGGATGGCTCAACAGTAATGTTAAAATGATTAGATCATTATCTAAATGGGTATTGCGCTCGATAGTTGTGAAATGTCAAAGCTTTTAGCAACAGCATGACAGACCGACAAACATTCCGATAAACTGACGCACTAGTTGTGAGTTGAAACTAAATATTTGTCACACAGTTACATTCCAACAGAAGAGCTACACAATCTTCGCATAATACAACACAACGATGACAACCCAAGGAATGAGAGCTATGGGAAAACAGTGATTTCTTCCTCAGAGCTAGAGCAGTCATCCAATGAAGTTTCAAAGCGATCCGCAAAACGGTCATAGACCTACCATTCAGAAACAATTTTAAAGATGGCCACCAGTGCTTGCCGGCCATATTGGATTTTGGTTTATCGTTGATTTCGATAGATTTCTTCTCCAGCCATAGTCCAAGAACCATATGAAGTTTCAAAGCGATCCGATAAACTTTAACATCAAGAATCCAATTTCAAGATGCCCGCAAGTGGCTGGGGACATATCTGATTTCGGATTATCTTCAATTTCGATAAGTTTCTTCCTCTGACATGGTTCAGTCATTCTATAAAATTTCAAAGCGATCCGCTAAAGGCAAATGGAGTTATTACTCAGAAACAGATTTTCAAGATGACCGTTGGTCGTTGGCGGCCATCTTGGCCTTAGTATCGTCTATTTCCATACGTATCCTTCCCAGACATAGTCCAACCATCCTATAAAGTTTCAAAGCGATCCAATAAATGTTAACAGAGTTATCATCAGGAAACCAATTTGGCCATCTTGGATTGGGCATCAGTGTCGATGTCCGTAGGTTTCTTCTCCAGATGTAGTCCAACCATTCTATAAAGTTTTAAAGCCAAGTTGAACTGATAAACTGTAATGGAGGTCCGGAAACCAATTTTAAAGGTGGCCTACGATGGCTGGCGGTCATCTTGGATTACGGAACATCGTCAATTTCGATGGGTTTCTTCCCCAGATCTAGTCCAAGCACCCTATGAAGTCCCAAAGTGATACCTAGCTACCTACCAAAGCGATCCGATAACCAGTAAAGGGGTTATCATCTGGAAACAACTCTGCTGCCCGCCCCGCCCACCCGGACGGCGCCATCACATAATACCCTGCCAATTTTTTGGAAGGTATACAAATTCAACAAAAATTGTAAACAAAATTTAACAGAATAAATACATTGTTGATTTACAGACAGGCGACTACTGATTGTTAACGGACACTTGCCATTGGTCCAAAACATGGTGGTTATTTACGATGGGTGGTCGGAAGTGATGTTTAAGACGTGTCTTAAAGAACCACCATATTGTGTCCATAAGATTTAATGTTGTGAATGTAATAATTTCTCAATAACCGCCGCTCTATTAGAGCGATCTTGACAAGAATTGGGTGGAACGTTGCTCATGAGCTCTGGATCATGCATGCTAATTGTGGTGTCAAAGGTCAAGGCCATGGAGTCTCGATTAATATGATTATTGTGAAAACTATGTGCATGACAGCAACAATTTGGCAATAACCGCGGCTCTACTGGAAGGATTTTAAGCAGACTTTAATGACAGGTTGCTCGTGGGATCCGGAAGATGTGTGATAAAAGACACCCCACCCCGTCTCTCTCCAAAGGATGAATCCCCAATTAGATATGCTCCATCCATCTCTAGCTAAGCTCTACCCCAGTATTTCCCACGTTGCAGTCGATCGAACCCTGAACTCCCTGAATCTCAATTTCCAGACAGCTATACAGGTAAGCTGTTGAATATTTTGAAACTAATTTGATTGGTCTATGACAGTAACAGCGTCAAGTCAAATTTGTTTCAAACTATTCAACCAAATGTTTATTAAATATTAAAGCCAGACAATTTGTACAATGGACTGACTTTTAAAAGTTCATAACGGACTCGCTCGCTCGCTCGCTCGCTCTCCCGCCCGCCTAACCACCCAATCATCCTCCATAACCATAAACCAACTCGCACTCTCTCTCTCTCTCTCTCTCTCTCTCTCTCTCTCTCTCTCTCTCTCTCTCTCTCTCTTGTTTTAATGCTTAATTATAATAATCACTGTTAGAGCGGGTGATTGTTAAGTTAAGTATGCATTAACTTGTATCATACATAATTATGACACTAAGGGTATGTTCAGAATAAGCGTGCATACATTGAAAATTTATAAATTGCTGATGTCACTACTGGCGGTAAGGAGGTATAATAGCCCTGTATAATAAGGCTAGCGAGGAGATTGCCGCATATTACACAATCCACTTGAAACCTGGGTTATCAATTTAAATAGAGCGGTATCCAACAAGCTGTTGTGCTTTCACTGTCGTCTCCAATTTACTACAATTTAGCAGACAACTGGCTGTTCCTTAAAGGGAAACACCAACTCCTCCATACTACTTTGTACAAAATTAATCTACAGATCGTAACGTTTTCAAAAATATAATGGTAACCTCTGTGCTCAAATTAGAAATATATGTCTTCGTTATTTAAATAAATGATACATTAGTTAAGTTTCTATTCCCGGATGAGGTGTATGACGTCATAAGTTGAACGTTTTTCTCGCAGTCATCCAACGCTATCGCAATAAAAATGCGACTTGCATTGCTTTGTCTGAGTTCTCTGATGGTGCCGATTTTGGCGTCAAGTTTTGATCTTAAGATAAATGAATGACGCGATAGTGTAGGGATATCAGTACAATTGTCACTTTTGAATCAACACTCTTACTGGCCCTATGGCAGATAATGATATTAAAGTTTCATCTATTAATATGAGAGTTTAAATAGTTCTTACATACACCCCAATACATCTTTAGGTACAAGTTTATGTTTTCATACTAGTCTCAAAACTTCCTGCGATAATATAATATCGTGTAATTGGCAGGCAGCTTCATAGAAAAATAGGTTCGGCAACTAATGTATTAAAATAGCAAATATATTCCATAAATTTGCGAGTGTCATAAATGTCTTAATCCCTTCAATCTGCACATATATAAATGACGTCGATAGCGCTATCACCGATAGAGATATTACCATCCAAATGCATGCACCCCTGTCTCCAGAGTGCCGTTATCATGGTTCTTGTCGGATGTGATTCAACCTATGACGTCATAGGTGTAATTAATTCGCAGAAAATTATAGCCACATAGCGTTTTTTTAACACAATTTAAGTAGGATTTATATATAAATGTCGCAGGAAAGTTTTGCACAGTAGCTTAAATATGGGCTGTACGAAAGAACTGCGTGTTTTAGGCAAACGATGGTGACCATTCTTGTGTTCCCTTTAAAATCGTTGATTTCTAATGACGCTTTTGCTGTACTCACAATCGATCTCTGAACTCTCTGACTATCGTTTTCCAGAAAACTATACAGGTAAACTGTTGAATATTTTGAAACTAATTTGACTGGGTGCTGTTGTTGCCTAAAGCAGGAACAGTGCCCAGTCAAATGAGTTTCAAAATATAAACAGCATGTTTATTAAAGAGAAAAGAATTACAAAGACATGCAGTTCATACCACGTGTCGGACTAATTGAGATGTGATGACGGTCTATATGGAACCCTTAGTGATGTAATGATTTTGACGTCATCATACACGCACTGAGTTGATTATGACGTCATACGAGGTCAGATGATGGATGGATACTCTGAAAAGGTGAATCAGTTTTCTTCAACCCTATCCACTGTCTCTTGGCCATTACAAGCATTCTAAGTTCGCTTACGTTTTTTTTCGTCATTGGTTCGCTTAGACTACGCTAGGAGTTATGCCAAGCGGTAGGCGCCCACTTTGATTGGTCGAGAGCTTTGTGACGTCACACAACTTTCCCACGCCCATTTCCATATATGGGCATGCGCGGAATCTCATTTAAATATGCTAATGAAGGATGTCGCAAAGCTCTCGACCAATCAAAGATGGGCGTCTACCGCTCGACGTTGGTTAGTATTTTGGGGTAGGGTAAGCCCTGATGTATCTATCCCCACCCCTCCCGCCCATATACCTTCAACCATAAAAAATTGATGGTTTTTGGTAGCTACAGCTTGCCAACATTCTGGGTAAAGTTTCAATTCATAAAATCCAATCGATGGCTGAAAAGAATAACTGAAAGATCAAAACATGAAATAGAATGTAACATGATATGATTAAG
Source organism: Chaetoderma sp. LZ-2023a (assembly GCA_034401795.1). NCBI lineage: Eukaryota > Metazoa > Mollusca > Caudofoveata > Chaetodermatida > Chaetodermatidae > Chaetoderma > Chaetoderma sp. LZ-2023a. The sequence continues at coordinate 91,986,846 of CM067366.1, read as the reverse complement.
ACTTTATTCAGTTAAAGATGTATAGTGAAATTCTGTGAAGTAGAATCCTAGTTGAAGAGCTATTCAGTAGTGAACTGATATAGCTCTAAACCATGAAGTGTTCACTCCGGGTTCTGATGCTCAAGTGATATGAAAAAGTCCTTATATACTAGGCTGAGCTGTCAATCAAAAATCATGCTTGAGTTTGATTGGACGAGCGGTAAGCACTCCTAATGATTGGCTAAGGCGAAATGACCTACATTCAAGCTTGAATTTGATTGGACGAGCAGTAGGTGCCCATAACGATTGGCTAAGGAGAAATGAGGGGGAAAACTATGATTAATGATCTGGTGTAGATGCACTAAGCAACCTCAGTTGCACTTAAAAGTACACTCGCACTCATGAGTACAGAAATGAGTGGAAAAGCTATGGATTGGCTAAGGAGAAATGAGCAGGAAGGCTAAAATTGGTTAAGGAGAAATGAGCGAGAAAGCTATGGATTGGCTAAGGGGAATTGAGCAGGAGAGCTATGATTAATGACCTAGAATCATGTTTGAATTTAATTGGATGAGCGGTAGGCGCCCCTAATGGTTGGCTAAGGCGAAATGACCTACATTCAAGCTTGAATTTGATTGGACGAGCAGTAGGCGCCCATAACGATTGGCTAAGGAGAAATGAGGGGGAAAACTATGATTAATGATCTGGTGTAGATGCACTAAGAAACCTCAGTTGTACTTAAAAGTACACTCGCGCTCATGAGTACAGAAATGAGCGGAAAAGCTATGGATTGGCTAAGATGAAATGAGCGGGAAGGCTATGGATTGGTTAAGGAGAAATGAGTAGGAAAGCTATGGATTGGCTATGGGGAACTGAGTGGAGAATCTATGATTAATGACCTAGAATCATGTTTGAATTTGATTAGAAGAGCAGTAGGCGCCCCTAACGATTGGCTAAGGAGAAATGACCTACATTCATCCTTGAATTTGATTGGATGAGCGGTAGGCGCCCCTAGCGATTGGCTAAGGAGAAATGAGTGGGGAAACTATGATTAATGATGTGGTGTAGATGTACTAAGAAACCTCAGTTGTACTTAAAATTACACCCGCACTCGTGAGTACAGAGATGAGCGGGAAAGCTATGGATTGGCTAAGGGGAAATGAGCAGGAAGGCTATGGATTGGTTAAGGAGAAATGAACGGGAGTAGTATAGCTAGAGCATGTTCGGACAGCGCTCTACCAATATTTTCAACTGATCAGTGTGTTCGGACAGCGCTCTAGCAATATTTTCGATCATTTCATGAGCTCAAAATAGAATGATGACGCACAGGAATATTCTGGAAACATCAGCAGGTTTTCCCCATATTAGTCACTTAAGAATCTATTTATAACTCCCGGAAAAAGCAACTTACAAATTTGCACCTGTATCATGAAGAGTGTAAGATTTTCTAATAAAATCGTCATCATCGAGATAGGGGGAATTTGAATACTATCATATCTCGTGAATGCAGGAATGGAAGTCTTTGGATGGAACTTGCCCTAGATCGTTGGCAATTTAGACAACAAATAGCTTCTTTAGAGAGTATTATTTCACCTATATTGGAAAAAAAAGTTGAGAGATTTTAATGGAGGGGTGATAGAACGAACTTTAGATTTAAGAGAGTAAGTTTCTATACAGTTCCGTAGATGGGATTGAGAGTGTCAATCCCTTAGACACTACCCCCTCCTCGTTTCCTCTTTTTATTCATTCCATCTTACCTGTACATATGATTGTTCTTAGAGTACTAATTTCCACATGACCCTAATACAAAGCCTATGCCCGGAAAAAAATGATGATTTCTTAAGAGGAGTACTCAACTAAATAAGACTTTTGAGCATACATTTTCACGCAAGTTATTGAATATCGTTTTAGGAATTAGAATGCCCATGAGGCTGGCGAGCCTGATGAGACTGGTGAGCAAATATGGGAAGAAATAACGATTCATGATACAATACTTCCTATGAATTGTGACAGTGTAAGCAATACGCCTGATGGAGTTAATACGCTATTTACTGAGAATGGTAGCGTACACCAGTCCGATTCCGTTATACCAGACTGTAATTCAGTGAATAGTGTGGAAGATGAACACCCCAAACCCATCAAAGACGGATTTAGATACCAAGTGCCCTTTATGTAAGGGGAGTTCCCTTTCCGAAAACGGTGAGGGTAATGTGTTCTGGCATTATTGCCCTGACAAAGAGGAGAAGGAGATTATTGTACGATCCTTTGCAAGTATTCTTTCTGACGAGATGTCGGTCCAGATTCATAAGAACTGTTATGGCTGTACATATGACAGAGCGAGTCAGCGTGAACATACATGCTGTGGGATAACCTATAACTTCAGACCAATCGATTTCATTCAGGTGTATAGTAATTTAGCAATGGAAAATTTATGTTGGATGTATTTTCAGCTCATTTCATTTTAAATCCAGACTTGTTTAGACAGAAAGATGAACTCTTTAAATATTGTAAGACTGATTGGTTGAGTGAAGTTACCGAAGAGACATATAAAATTTGTGGGAGTACCTTATAATTTCAACATCTTGATTATTATATTAATTATTATATTAATTATTTCACTGATTATTATTTTCATTTCGCATTGCTAATTGGCTCCTTTTTTGTTGTATTACTGATTATATATTACTGATTTTGAATATTACTGATTATATATTGCTGATTTTGAATATTAAAACAAGTATATATCCAACAATTGTCTTCATGATTATTTATATAAGAGTTTCAAGGAAGAAGAAGAGAAGTAGTGGAGAGAAAGAATAATGATCCAATTTACTCATCCTACAAATATAATACTTGCTGGTCCAACTCAGTCAGGGAAGAGAGAGCTGGTTAAACAACCGATCAATAAAAAACATCGCCTATTCTATCCCTGTCCTACCCGGGTAATTTGGTGTTATGGAGCTTGGCAGGACAGTTACATGTCACTTCAAAATGATGTTGAATTTCAAGGTTTTAACTTCGACCTTGATTGAGTAACTCCTACACTTATTGTTATTGATGATTTAATGGAAAGTGTTGATGAACGAGTTACAAAACCTTTTACTAAGTGTTCCCACCATGAAAACTGTAGTGTTATTCATATCGTCCAAAATCTATTCCATAAAGGTCGAGAACATAGGGATATTTCAATTAACTGTCACTATCTCATACTCTTTAAGACCCCACGTGACATATCAAGTATAAGTGTTCTTGCTAGACAGATGTTTCCAGGAAATGGCAATCTTTTACAAGAAGTTTATAAGGACGCAACTGAACAGCCCATCTCATTTCTACTTATAGACTTGAAACAGAACACCCCAGATACTCTAAGATTAAGAAGCAAGATTCTACCACACGAGACTTGTATTATTTATAGACAGAGGAAGAAGAAGAAGAAGAAGAAGAAGAATGGGTAGAAAGAATATGATGAAATACAAGGCGATTTTACACAAAATGGCGAAGTCGTCTCCATCTGTTAGGAGAATAATGATAAGAAACGCTGATAAAGTCTTAATTAAAACCATTTGTGAGTGTTGTCTGAATGTGCTACATGGTAACATTAACCTCTCCAGCAAAGACCATAAAAAAATTAGCAAAATACAAGTTGGAGTTACGTGGTTTAAGTAATAAAAGACTAGGTCTTCAAAAGAGACGCAGAATTTTACAAAAAGATGGATTCCTGGGAAGTCTTTTAGGTGCAATTCTTCCGACAATTGTAAAAATCTTTGGACTGGGTTAAATAACATGGAGTCAGTACAGAAGATGTCAGTTGTTCCTTATGAACTACTTGACAGTCTACATACAGAGTCGAAAATAAACCTAATGAATACTAATCCATATATACATAAAGCTGTAGGTTTAGATGATGAAATTAGAAGAATCTTAGCTAGAAATGATATTCGAGCATCATCGAAAGCTGATCTTTACGCAGAAGCAATTCAGATATTTAGAATGTTCTATGAACAGTCAGGGGTTGCTATGGGAAATCAGCCAATATCACTTGATTATTCCACTCCAAATTACAACAGGTTATCAGGTGGAGATACTGGTGACAGTGTACAAAAAACAGGAATCTCAGATGAGGTTATTCTAGAGTCTTGACGTCTATTATCTAAAAGACCATGTGATAAAGGGAAGCAATTGCTTAAATTCCTTCAGAAAACTGGTGGGATTCAAGTTGATAAGAATAGCCACGTCTCAATTAATGGGGAATTTTCCCCGGGTAGCATCTTAGTCGATCTCAAAGCACGCATGTCAAACTCAGGATATCAACTGGGTAAACATTCATCAAGAAGTTCTGATGATCGAGTGAATAGGGTATTTAATGGTTTTTTACGATCTGTAAATGTACCACATTAGGTGATTGGGAATGTAGAAACTTGAAATGATATTCTAGACCAGAACATTGGCCATAGAAGTCGAGCTCGAGAAAACCCTTCTCATAGAAAGTCAGCAAGTCCCGCACCCTAACCACATACAAGACAAGTGAAAGCTTCGATCTAGAACTAGAAAACCTCCATCATGGTTAAGTCTCTAACAAGGTCTACAATGCTGGATAGAAATATATCAAGAAAACTTGAGATATAAAACAAAGCATCCAGCTAGTTTTAGTGGTGTTGAGAATATATTCAAGTCTTTTAAAGGGACGATTTCACGTGACTGAATTCAAGAATGGTTATCTAGAATGATTAAACGTGACACAATTAAAGTGTCAGTCATTGATCAGCTCTGGCAAATGGATCTCAGTAACATGGTTTCACTCAGTAAAGAAAATGATAATACGAGATACTTGCTTTTTGTCATTGATGTTTTTTCAAAATTTCTATGGGTTATACCTTTAACTTCGAAAACAGGGAATTCTATTATCAATGGAGATAAATCGCTATTTATTTCAATTAAAAGACACCCGAGATCAGTACAAACAGATAAAGGTGGGGAATTTGTAAACTCCGGTCTTAAATCATATCTAAAAGAAAATGGAATTTACTTCTATACCTCTCAAAATGAGACTCATGCAGCAGTAGTGGAAAGGGTACAGAGAACATTAAAAGTAAGATCTGGAGGTATATCACATATAAAGGAAATTTACGTTATATTGATGCTTTACCTGATATAGTTAAAGGTTACAATGAATCATATCACAGTAGTATAAGAATGAAATGTATTAACGCCACAAGACGAGCTGAGTTTCAGATATGGCAAAATTTATTCGGAGATGATATGTCAAAGAGAAAGAGGAAAATAAAAGTCTTTAAGCAGGAAAGAAAATTAGAATTTCAGAATTAAAAACACCTTTTAGAAAGGCTTCAACCAGCTTGGTCTGGGGAAATTTTCTATATAAAAGAGAAAGTACCTTTAAGGGCTAATAGTTATAAGCTAATTGATTACGATAATGATCCGATAATCGGTACGTTTTACTCTGAAGAGCTACAAAAAGTTAAAAGTGAAAATGGTGAGCACCCTCTATACATGATAGAAAAAATTATTAAGACTAAACGAGAGAAAGGGAAGAAACAATATTTTGTCAAATGGTTGGGATTCCCTAAGAAGTTTAACTCATGGGTGACTGAATTTCATAATACAAAGTAAAAAAAAATGGATGAGAATCAGTCTGTAAGAGGCACTAGACTCTGGAATATATGTTGTAAGAAAGTACCAAGGGAAGAGATTATGTATACAGCACAGGTGGGGCTAATTTACATTGTTATCATTACGTGTATATTAAACCTCAGTTTACATAATGAGGATAAAGGAATTTGGATCTCACTATGTTCAGGGTGTCTGGGATATATTTTACCTGCACATACTATCAACACCATTAAAAAAAATGGAGAGTAACCATTTCTACATTACACTACCAATTAATTCATCTATGAATTACTTTCCTGCAAACTCAGTTGCCAGGTTTACTACAAAACTTCCTATGAACTTGGATTTATCAGGTTCATGGGAAGTGGGTTTAGTTGGAATTCAGTACCCAAGATCATGGTTAACCATTGAAAAGGATGCTCACATGAAATTTACTTCACCAGCTAACAAAAAAGGGAGATTTCTCACAGTGCGAAAAGGGTTTTACACAATTAAAGAACTCGTTAATAAACTTAAGCATGACGTGAAAGTACAGCTTACTGAATTTGTTGAAAACATTCAGTTCATGTATAATAAAGATAACGGTTTTAGAATTTCTTTAATGATTGGACCTGGATATTCAGTTAAGTTGATCCCCAATTAGCTCAGCTGTTTGGATTCAAGACAAAAACGATGAATGGTACAAAACGGCGGGCGTTTTTGGTTATTCTGGGGAATCAACTACTAGAGCATTACCTTTTGCTTATTCCAACATCATTCAACCAAACATTATTGGTGATACCATAGCACCCCTATTACGGGTCTTACCACTAGTGAAGAAATCTGCTTTAATATAGCGTGAGTTTGTAAGCATACATTATCTTCCAGTTGCCAAAACATCAATCGACACTATTAAAATCAAGCTAACCAATTCATATGGGAAGCTTATTCCATCTAAGAGTGGTAAATCAGTCACAAAACTTCATTTTGGAAAAATTAAAAGGTAGTTTTACTTTAACCATTGAATCGATAACATCAGAAAAACAGCAGATAGAATGAGACCCGTCTATAAACCTGGTAAAATGGCATTACGTAACTATTACATAACCGAGGCCGGACGAGGGATACCTGTTTTCGTGGGTGGTCATCATCAAAGAGGTCATGGGTTAGGTAACATTTTTGGGAGTTTAATGCGCTCTGCTATACCACTGTTAGGAAAGGTGGGAAGAAGTATAGCTAAACAAGCATTATCAGCAGGTGTTGGCTTAGCCAGTGATGGATTAGCAGGAAAAGATTTTAAATCTTATGCTAAGTCAAGAGCATTGTCAACTGGAAAAGCCTTAATTCCTGAAACAAGTACAGGGTTACGCGATCGAATAGGTGTCGGAAGAGCGGTTAAAAAGACAAAGTCTCTAGGACAGAGCATCAAACCGCTGAAAGGATCGAATAAACACAGACATGCTAAAAGAGTCAGAAGGAATACAGTAACAGGGGCAGCGGATATTTTCTCATAATGGATTCTAGAGCTTGTCTTTGCACAAAATCAGAACTCGACTTGTTTACTGTTAAACCTGTTTTAGCTACTATGGAAGAGTGTTCATGGCAGCCTTACCAGCCAGTGAATACCATTTCAAACTCCAACTCAGCCCCATTAGACTTTTTATCTCAGGGAATGGACAAGATTATTTAGATTTATCTCAGAGTTACCTTACTGTAAAAGTTAGAGTACGGAAAGTTGAGGAAGGGCATGATTGTGATGTTACTGAAGAGGATCAGGTTGCCCCTGTGAATTTACTACTTCATTCATTATTTTCACAAGTAGATGTCTTTTTAAATGGCCAGCGTATATCGGATGCACATGATACCTATCCATACAGAGCTTTTATTCAGACGATTTTCTCATACTCGTCTGATGCATTATATTCTCAATTATCTACAGCGTTATGGGCAAAAGATATAGCAGGTCAGCATGATTCTCTGACAGAAGCAAATGTCGGTTTTACTGAATGGAAAGAACGATGCACTAATAGTAAAACAATGGGGCGCACCACTGCAACAGCCGCCAGGCGGCGTTGGTGCGTTGTGAGGCATCCTCTCTAATGCGGTAATGTTTACCATTACGCGAGTAATGTACTTTTGTTATTCGTATCTTGCCTATTTAAGTAGTTATAGTTCGTATAAACGCTGATTGTAGTTGCTTTGTTTAATGCCGTATCATTATTGGCAATATATATTTAACAATGACTTTAATAGTGTCCAAACTCGACATTTTCAAACGTCGTTCTACGTTTCCGTGATTTAAGGCATCACCTTCGGACCGAGACATAAATGTCGCTGCTGTTAAGTAATCACTAATCAGACATCGGTGCGTTATTTAATCCACTTGTAAATGATGCGATAGTGTAAATTGACAAGCAGGAGCGTCTCCATGATTAGGCGGCCGGGGGGGGGGGGGAGGGCAAAAATTTGACGGTGTATCCATCTCTACCAGTATTAGTGCTGGGGAGGGAGGCTATGGTAGGCCTATATGCTAGGCAAAGATAAAAAAAACCTGTTTGAGTTAATTGTATCACAGCAGGTTGTAGTGCCCATACATGTATGCATAGACCACGTTATGTATAACTTTTTATAAGGCCTACCAAATATATACAATCCAATCGATTACATGCATGCTTTGCTAGAGTAGAAGTGTATTAAATGTGTTACAATTTCTGAACTGAGCTATTGAGGGTGAAAGTCCATGGGGAGAATTTAGTAGTGGTAACTTTCATTAATCAAGCAAGAAAGGTCGTTGTGGCCTACTAAATACAACAATAGTTTCTACTCCCCACCCCGACACTCACACCAGCCCTGTGTATGACCAATCTTATTCTCACGGTGGCACATCATGTATTGCAGTAGCAACCATTTACGTCATAGTAGCGATTAGCTATCTATCTAGCCTATACATAGCCTCACTTCCCTATTGCTTACTTCCCTATTGCTTGCTGGTAGAGATGGATACTCTATCTTTCTATCTATCTACCTTCATGTCTGTCTGCTTGCCTACGTGCTTGCATGCCTTTCAACAGTTTACTGGTCAGGGCAAAAACCAGCCTCTGGAGTGGTCTTGAGAAATGCTCACTTGCAGGACAAGCGAACAGAACCTTTGGAAATGTACCACTGGAATTCCTTGCTTGATAACCGAGACAGTCATTTCAGTGGCACATTTTCAAAAATACTCTTCTCTTGGCCCGGGAATGGACATTCAATGAGCAAATGTTTTGATATTAAGGTCTTGACTAAATTTAGCCATTAAAGGGTTAAATAGATGCATCCTATGATCAACATACAATTATATTTAACCTTATAACATACAGAGCTGAAACATTGGAATAATGAATATAGGCCTATACTCTTTATTTATATAATGAAATGCCAGTATCCCCAAGTTTTTAAAACCAATAGGATTTCCTAAATTTTTTCACACTTTCTGGATTTCTTTAGATCATGCCCGGCCAACATTGGCGACGTCTAGTATAAGATCACACTCTTTGTTGTGGTAAAATTTTAGAAAATCAGACAAGCAGTTTCTGAGATATGGCTCATAGATCCATAATTGATTAAATACCATCATTCACAAGTCTCAATTGATTAATTATCACCATTCACAAGTCTCAATTGATTAAATACCATCATTCACAAGTCTCAATTGATTAAATATCATCATTCACAAGTCTCAATTGATTAAATACCATTATTCACAAGACTCAATTGATTAAATATCATTATTCACAAGACTCAATTGATTAAATATCATCATTCAAGTCTCAATTGATTAAATACCATCATTCACAAGTCTCAATTGATTAAATATCATTATTCACAAGTCTCAATTGATTAAATTTCATTATTCACAAGTCTCAATTGATTAAATTTCATTATTCACAAGACTCACTTGATTAAATATCATCATTCACAAGTCTCAATTGATTAAATATCATTATTCACACGTCTCAATTGATTAAATATCATTATTCACAAGTCTCAATTGATTAAATATCATTATTCACAAGTCTCAATTGATTAAATATCATTATTCACAAGACTCAATTGATTAATTATCACCATTCACAAGTCTCAATTGATTAAATACCATCATTCACAAGTCTCAATTGATTAAATATCATCATTCACAAGTCTCAATTGATTAAATATCATCATTCACAAGTCTCAATTGATTAAATATCATTATTCACAAGTCTCAATTGATTAAATACCATCATTCACAAGTCTCAATTGATTAAATACCATTATTCACAAGACTCAATTGATTAAATAGCATTATTCACAAGACTCAATTGATTAAATATCATCATTCAAGTCTCAATTGATTAAATACCATCATTCACAAGTCTCAATTGATTAAATATCATTCACAAGTCTCAATTGATTAAATATCATTATTCACAAGTCTCAATTGATTAAATATCATTATTCACAAGACTCACTTGATTAAATATCATCATTCACAAGTCTCAATTGATTAAATATCATTATTCACAAGTCTCTATTGATTAAATATCATTATTCACAAGTCTCAATTGATTAAATATCATCATTCACAAGTCTCAATTGATTAAATTTCATTATTCACAAGTCTCAATTGATTAAATACCATCATTCACAAGTCTCAATTGATTAAATATCAGTATTCACAAGACTCAATTGATTAATTATCACCATTCACAAGTCTCAATTGATTAAATACCATCATTCACAAGTCTCAATTGATTAAATATCATCATTCACAAGTCTCAATTGATTAAATATCATTATTCACAAGACTCAATTGATTAAATATCATTATTCACAAGAATCAATTGATTAAATATCATCATTCATAAGTCTCAATTGATTAAATATCATTCATAAGTCATACCTGAGCAAATATTATCATTCATATGTGACAATTTGGAAAATTTCATCACTTCTAGCTCACAGTTGTGAAAATTTCATCACTTATAAATTACACCTGAGCAAATTTCATCACTAACATGTCACAATTCAGCAAATTTCATCACTCATAAGGCAGAAGTAAGCAAATAATATCACTCATAAGTCACAATTAAGCAAATATCATCATTCATAAGTCACAACTGAGCAAATACTATCATTCACAGGCCACAACTGAGCAAATATTATCATTCACAAGTCATAACTGAGCAAATATTATTATTGAAAAGTCACAATTGGGCAAATTTCAGCATTTCTAGCTCACAGTTGAGAAAATTTCATCTCTAATATGTCACAATTAAGTAAATTTCATCACTCATAAGTCTTAATTGAGCAAATACATGTATTATCATTCACAAGTCATAATTGAGCAAATATCATTCACAAGTCTTAACTGCACATAAAATGGTCATAATTATCAAAGCCTGTATTAAATTTGATTGCATCAAGATTGTCGTGAAATCTCTCTATCGAATACAAACTCTGTCAGAAAGAAGGTCATACTTGACAGCTAACCACACAGGAAGTGATTGTCATTGATAGATGAAGTACTTTCACCTTCCTCCATTGTCTCCCTGAGGACTTCATTTCCAATATCTAGACTGGCACCCATCACATCCGTAACTAGTTTCCTATTTCTTTGTGTACTTTCTTGTCTTCCCTTGGCATATGGTGTAGATGGAGTGTCAAAGTTGAACAAATTTGAAACAGTACCTTACAGGTGCTTACAGGAGGTACCTGTAAAATAATTAGAAAACAGATCAGACACATTATTAGCTGAACTGTCCAGAAGGGGTGGGGCGGGCTAAGCTTATGCGGTGGTCACTTTCCATCTGTCAACTTTTTCTTTTAACACTTTAACATATGTAATGCCCATGTCTCAATTTCTAGACATATATACATGAAAGCTCTTGAATAACTTCAAACTAATAAGGCATAGGAAGCAACAATAACTCACAGTCAATTTGGTCTCAAAATATTGAACAGGGCATTGCATACATCATATATAAAACATCTTGTTTTCTGGCATATAGAGGTTAATGTGTTAAAAGACTACTACTCATTATCTGGTTGTCCAAATTAAATTTTTTTAAACAAGACAACAGTAAGGTAAGTTTATGATAATTTTGGAACTAATTTGCTTGGATCCTACTGGCCAACAATGGATCATCTCAATAGGGCTAGAAATTACCACTGATTCTGTGATCTGAAGGCCTTTTTCACATACAGATCACAGCTTTAATGCTATAATGGCTAAATTTGATAAAAATGTAAATATTTGCTTAATTGAATGTTCATTTGCAGGTGGAGAGAGGACTATTTTTGAAAATTTACAACTGGAATGACTGGCATGCGAGCAAGTCATTCGTGTGATAAATTTACAAAAATTACTTTTCTATTGTGCTGCAAGTGACCATTCCTAGGTACCACTGCAGAGGTTGATTTTGCAGTTCTGTTGAGAATTGTCCATTTGCCAGTCAAGAGAAGACTATTTTAGAAAACTTAGCCAGTCATTCCAGTAGAAATTTTTTTTAAAGAGTCTCTTAACCCGCAAATGGACATTGACTATGCAAGCATTCTTATTTGCTTAATCAAAAGTGATCTTGAAAAATGTTTATTTGAAAATGGATGACATCAGTGCTAACAAACCAAATTGATGACATACTTTCAAACCTGCATTGAGAGAACTCCCATGGGAGAATTAAAAGGTGGTCTCTTAAGGCAGATGGTCTCTTAATAGAGATTCAAATACATTGCTTAAATGGATTTAGAAATTAATCTGTGTACGTCTTGACAATGAAAAATTGGGGTACCACCTCCCATGATGTATACATTATGCTGTACCTGTGATTAATGTCTGATGTTAAATGTTATAATATATGTAACGGTCCATCTGCAGCAAGCCATTCCCTTGAAAATTTTCTAAAACAATTTTCTTTGTAGGCCTACCCTACTGGATATTTTCTATGAGAAAATATAATTTTTCTGGAACTAATTTTAGCATTAAACGGTTAAAACAGGTTTACTGATAGACCATTGGTTTTTAAAGAAACTCTGGTATTCGTGACATATTTATTGACTTGTCTTAAGAGACCACCCTTTAATAGCCACAACCTGGGATGATAACTGGCGATCGGAAGAACGTGTCCAATATAGATGCCATTTGTTCATGTATTTGACAATGTGGACAATAAAATAACACAATATAAATTTATTTAAGCATACATGTTATAGTTTCTTTGAACCACTCCGGTGTAATATGTATGTAGGCCTATATGATCGCTGTAAACGAGTTCAGTCGATCTCGACATCCACAGTTTGTGCGTCACCGTATCGATTCTTTCACGGATATTCGCAACTTACATAGCATATCTGCTTCTTTCGGGAATCTATTTCCACCTCTTTTAACTTTACAGCCAGGAACACAACAATATAACGGCATTTTGTTACCTAAAACGGCTTTGCGTTACGCAATGATACGGTACTCTGACGTTGTTACTATACACGCCATTGATAAACGCGGAAGTATATTTATGCCTCACAATGCACGCACGCCCTCTGGGGAGATAACTCTTCGCGGTGCGCCCCATTGAATTAGCAGGGAGGATACACTCTGATATATTTATTCAAGATCGTTATATACCTAATGGGGTCTCGATAAGACTCAGACTACAAAGAAGTAGTGATGAGTTTGTTCTCATGAAAGCTGTGGATAAGGAGTTTAAAGTGGTGATAGATGACACCACATTCTGTGTTAGAAAAGTGAGATCAACACCTGAGTTGCTAACTGGGCATGCCGAAGCAGTATTGAAGACACTGGCAAAATATCCAATTAAAAGGGTTGTAGTGAAAGGTTTCACAATTCCTGCAACATCATTATTGTTTAATGCTGATAATACACTAATTGGACCTCTACCTAGTCGTTGTCTTGTTTTCAAAAAACCCATATGCCTTCAATCATAATGACATTTCATACTTTGCTTGTTATTTAAATGGTAATCAAGTTTCATCGGAAGCATTAACCCCCGACTTCAGCGCAGGAAATTATATAAGATCATACCTAACATTATTTGATGGCACTGAATCGTTATTCAGTGATACTGGCCCACTGATTAATATTGCAGAATACGCGAAGGGCTATTGTTTCTTTGGTCAAGACTTCACAGCTGGAGAACATACATATCCAACAAAACAAGGGAATCTACGTTTACAGTTCAACTTTAAAACAGCCTAAGACTATGAATGTAATTTTATATGCTGAATATGATAATTTGATTGAAATAGATTATGCAAGGAATGTAACAATTGATTATTAATTGAAGAGAGATGCTACACACATCATATTTACGTTTTCTACTAGGTAAAAACAAAGCTGCAAAAACAATGTTCCATGGAGTGTATGCTAAGGACAGAATTCCGAAAAGGGTTAAAAGACCCGGTTTCTTAATCATTAATGCAGAAAAACATTCACACTCTGGTGAGCATTGGGTTGTCATGTTCTTTCAGGAGAGATCACGAAAAGTTACAAATGAATTCTTCGATTCATTCGGGCGACCACCTTGGAGAGAACTTATAACAGCCACTGTACATAAGAATTGTCTTTATAATGACAGAATTGTACAGGACATATTCTCGACAAGGTGTGGTGAATTCTGCATATTTTATATTATACACCGTTCGAGAGGCGTTTCATTTAAAAACATATTAAAGATGTTAAAAAATAATGAGCTCAATGATGGAATTGTAGCGGTATGTTAAAAAAAATCTCTTCAGTAAAAAGTAATCATTCTTGTAAAAATATGAATCCGTTTTCCGACTTTTCAATACATTTCAACATAAGGAAGATAATCCCACCCACCTATATATCATAAAGGGGTTCTCTCCCGTGTATGTAATTCCCATACCCAGGTAGTATAATCTGTCAGGTTACAGCGCTCCTAGTGGGTCTGACAGGTTTCAGTATAGCTTAGCTCAGTAAAGTCACTATTTCAATGAGAGCAGTACTTGTATGCTTTTCTGGGTTAAAGAATCAACAACTCACACTAGCTATGAGTGAGAGTGATAACTAGCATATTTCTGCCATACAGCTTCTCTTGCCTATTAACTGTACAAGTGTTGAGGGTTTTTTTGTAGATGACATATTTCAATCGCCCTGTAGGTGGCGCTTAGAATACACCTTCTGTATCCTCTGCGTGTTGTAAGAGGCGACTAAAGGAGGTAAGGGTGAGGTAACCCTGACAGAAACCTCGGGTGCTGAAGACGGAGGTTCCAGGCCGCACGGGGCACTCTAATAAACCATGGATCCACGCACTTAACGCTTATGATCATGTCGATAGTCACTTACAGGACTGGCAGTATGATCAGCGAACGAAAAGAAGAAGAAGACATATGTCAATTATATCTCCGGACACGTTGAATATTTTGAAAATAATTTGACTGATAGTTGTTGATGCTATGCCAGCAACAACTTTGAATCGAATTGTTTTCAAAATATTCAATGGGTCCCGAGTTATTGCCCATTGAAATAATCGTCTGATGACCTGTAACAATGAGACAGTTAAAAACGGTCCAGTTGAGTGGGGAGTGGTGGGAGTAATAGATGATAGAGCAAAAAGCCAGAGTAACTGATATAACCATGGTACTACTGGCCCTCTATAATACTACAATTAGCAGATCCATCGTGATAATGAAAAGTTTATTAAAACCGAAATGTTGAAAATCACTATTATCACACTAGAAAATTCTTTCTCCTAATAGTGATTTTCAGCTAAACTTTAATAAACTTTAAATTATCAAAGACTCTTTAGCTAGAAAAGGGTGTTGAACCTTAAACGGGAAGTGAAATACATATGTTTCCATTTGAAGTAAGGGGTTGGTGAGAAAAAAACGAATGAAAAATTTACATTTTCATATTTATAATCCTACACTGTAAGCAAAGTGAAATTCGTTTTATTAATTCAGTGCAGTATATACAGTTTCAAACGTTGTGGATGATTACATTGAATTACATCAAAGTTAAGAAAAGTAAGTTAGGATATCGTAATGAGAGCGAGATGTTTTAAAAATCTAACATCACAAGAAGTGAAACAGTAGCACATTTAAGTGAAAACCCTCATGAATTAACCCTTTTCATGCTGTGAGCATGGGGAGTTTTTCTAGACAAGTCTTAAAAGTGTCCAGAATGCTCTGACTATTAGATAATTTTGAAAACATTTTGACCGAAACTTACTATGACCTAATTCAATGGTAGAACAACATGTAAAAAATTAAATATGACATTTTCATCTAACCTCACACTGGTGTTACTCTGTACCACCCTTGAAAGTTCTTCCAAGATACACCCGCCAGATATGTCATTAACTTTACTGAATTCTAAAAAACCGGATACATTCAAAGCTGGGTGTTCCATTGTGATTCTATGTGATCACCCTACTAATAATTAGGTTCCCTTTTTATACCATCGTTTATGCAATCCAAAAAGGCACAAATATTTTCCTGACATATCATGGAAAAGGCACCCACCTGTCAGAAGAAAACATTCTCCAATTTCGGCGGGAAATTCTGGCGGGCAAAATATTGGCACAATAACTGCCAAATGAGAAGTGATAATTTATCCTCTTTCAAGTGAAAATGTACTCCTGATAGTATGATGAAACTTTGGTTGAATGTATCATATTTACAAAAACAACCTCTTAAAAGATGGAAAATAATACCTTGACTATGAAACTTTTGTTAATTAGACATCTCCTGCCACTCTCTCTCTTTTCACCCCCCCCCCCCCCTTGTCCTTACTCTCTTTCTTCTCATCCTCGGCTTGGAATTCATCTCTATAGACTTCATCTTTTCATCATATAGAAATCTAAAAACTGGGTGGGGGTCAATATGTAGTCTTTTATTTACAATACGACAAAATTCGAGACAGGATAGTATATTTCTGAATGTGATGCCGTCTTCTGTGAAGCATTTTAGAAATATGCCCTTGCAGATTTTAAAAAGCTCAAATTCATTCCGGATTCTTGGCATATGATTGACAATTCTCACTAAATCAGTGTTCATTTCCTCCATGACAAACATTTTGAAGAAAATTGGTGGATACGTCTACTCTCATCAGGGACAAAATGGGATTATACTTGCGTTATCATATGTACAGAGGTTTAATTCAATGGGGTAAGTGGCATTTCATTATTATTAATTAACCCTCCAAGTCTTTATAGATGATAATTTCCACAAAATAGTATGTAAAGAATGAAACTTGTATAATCTTTTGAAAATAATTTGACTGAGAGATAATATGGAAGATGGTAATAAGAATTCTCAGTTAAGCTCCTCCGAGATATGTGGTAATAGGAACATCCCTCTAACATAGGGGAAATTAATATTTCATTTCAGACTAATGTCTTTGTCGCTTAGATGTGCGCGTGCCCACCAAATCCTTTACCGCTTGAATGTACAGATGCACCAAATCCAAAGCATGCACCAAAACTGTAGATCTAATTATAACGAATGACATGTACACCTCTTAAGCATGGTGAAGTGGTGAAAGTTATCATATTTTACATCAGAGAAGAGTGATGCTGGCTAATACATACGCTGTGCAGTTAATAGTATTCTATCTGTAACAGTTTGGTTTGAAAAGGTTTGGATGAATGCAGCTGTATATATTAGACAGTATTTCTCTTCCAGTATACAGCATTATATCGTGAAGGCTGACTCTCGTGAGTGCGAACCATCAGCTAATAATTTCAATGAGTAAACACTTGTAACCTAGCCAAATATTCTGAAAATAATTTGACTGAAAGTCAATGATAGCTTAACTAGGAATAATTTTCAGTCAAATCGCTTTCAAAATATTCAGCCAGTTCAGCGATATAACCCATGGAATATAATAGCCACAGGAACTTAACATCCAGAGAGTTAATACATGATGATCAGACAGTAAGAATGAACATCTAATGTGCTCTCAGTGAGTGGATGATACGCAGCACATTCTCTATGAGCGGATGATACACAATGCATTCTCTGAGAGTGAATGATACAGAACGTGCTCTCTATGAGCGAGTGATATGGAACGCGGTCGCTATGAGCACGTGATATGCAGCGCACTCCCTGTGAGTGTGTGAGCTCTCTGTGAGCAAGGTATTTTCAAAATACAATAATTTAAGTAAAAGAACACTTTTAAAATGAAAGTGGCCGAGTCAAAGTTTTCTTAATAGCTCATTGATCAGGCTTGCCCTGCTCATTTCTGTGCTCATAAGTGTAAGTGAAGCTTTAAAGAGAACTAGAGTTTCTTAGTACATCTACACCAGATCGTTAATCATAGTTTCCCCCGCTCATTTCTCCTTAACCAACCCATAGCTCTCCCGCTCATTTCTCCTTAGACAATCCATAGCGTTCCCACTCATTTCTGTACTCACGAGTGCGGGTGTACTTTTAAGTACAAGTGGGGTTTCTTAGTGCATCTACACCAGATCATTAATCATAGTTCTCCTGCGCATTTCTCCTTAACCAATCCATAGCCTTCCCACTCATTTCCCCTTAGCCAATCCATAGCTTTCCCGCTCATTTCTCCTTAACCAATCCATAGCCTTCCCGCTCATTTCCCCTTAGCCAATCCATAGCTTTTACGTTCATCTCTGTACTCACGAGTGCGGGTGTACTTTTAAGTACAACTGAGGTTTCTTAGTACATCTACACCAGATCATTAATCATAGTTCTCCTGCTCATTTCTCCTTAACCAATCCATAGCCTTCCCACTCATTTCCCCGTAGCCAATCCATAGCTTTCCCGCTCATTTCTCCGTAACTAATCCATAGCCTTCCCGCTCATTTCCCCTTAGCCAATCCATAGCTTTTACGCTCATCTCTGTACTCACGAGTGCGGGTGTACTTTTAAGTACAACTGAGGTTTCTTAGTACATCTACACCACACCATTAATCATAGTTTTCCCTCTCATTTCTCCTTAGCCAATTGTCAGGGGCGCCTACCGCTCATCCAATCAAATTCAAGTATGAATGTAGGTAATTTCTCCTTAGCCAATCGCTAGGGGCGCCTACCGCTCTTCCAATCAAATTCAATCATGATTCTAGGTCATTAATCATAGCTTTCCTGCTCATTTCCCCTTAGCCAATCCATAGCCTTCCTGCTCATTTCTCTGTAACCAATCCATAGCCTACCCACTCATTTCTTCTTAGCCAATCCATAGCTTTCCCACTCATTTCTGTACTCACGAGTGTGGGTGTATTTTTAAGTACAACTGAGGTTTCTTAGTGCATCTACACAAGATCATTAATCATAGTTTTTCCTCTCATTTCTCCTTAGCCAATTGTCAGGGGCGCCCACCGCTCGTCCAATCAAATTCAAGCATGAATGTAGGTCATTTCTCCTTAGCCAATCGTTAGGGGCGCCTACCGCTCGTCCAATCAAATTCAAGCATGATTTTTGATTGACAGCTCAGTCTAGTATATAAGGAGGACTTTGCTTTTTCAAATCACTTGGTCATCAGAACTCAGAGTGAACACTTCGTGGTTTAGAGCTATACCAGTTCACTACTGAATATCTCTTCAACTAGGATTCTGCTTTACAGAATTTCACTATAATCTTTAACTGAATAAAGTCTTAATCATATCATGTTACATTCTATTTCATGTTCTCATCTTTCAGTTATTTTTTTCAGCCATTGATTGGATTTTACGAGTGGAAACTTTACCCAGAATGTCGGTAAACTGTAGTTACCAAAAACCATCAATTTTTTATGGTGGAAGGTATATGGGCGGGAGGGGTGGGGATAGATACATCAGGGCTGCCCCTACCCCAAAATATTCAGACAGTTCAGCGATATAACCCATGGAATATAATATCTGCAAGAACTTAACATCCAGAGAGTTAATACATGATGATTAGACAGTAAGCATGAACATCCAACATGCTCTCAATGAGCGTTGATATGCAACACGCTCTCTGTGAGCGGATGATATGCAATGCGCTCTTTGTGAGCAAAGTATTTTCAAAATACAATAATTTAAGTAAAAGAACACTTTTAAAGTAGAAGTTTCTGAGTCATAGTTTTCTTAATAGTGCATTGATCAGGATTTCCCTGCTCATTTCTGTACTCATGAGTGTAAGTGAAGTTTTAAGAAGAACTGAACTTTCTTACCACATCTACACTAGATCATTAATCATAGTTTTCCCACTCATTTCTCCTTAACCAATCCATAGCCTTCCGGCTCATTTCCCCATAGCCAATCCATAGCTTTCCCGCTCATTTCTGTACTCATGAGTGCGAGTGTACTTTTAAGTACAGCTAAGGTTTCTTAGTGCATCTACAACAGATCATTAATCATACTTTTCCCTGCTCATTTCCCCTCAGCCAATCATTAGGGGCGCCCACCGCTCATCCAATCAAATTTAAGCATGAATATAGGCCATTTCGCCTTAGCCAATCATTTATGGGCGCCTACCACTCGTTCAATCAAATTCAAGCATGATTTTTGATTGACAGCTCAGCCTAGTATATAAGGAGACTTTACTTTTTCAAATCACTTGAGCATCAGAACCCCGAGTGAACACTTCATGGTTTAGAGCTATATCAGTTCACTACTGAATATCTCTTCAACTAGGATTCTACTTCACAGAATTTCACTATACATCTTTTACTGAATAAAGCCTTAATCATATCATGTTACATTCTATTTCATGTTTTCATCTTTCAGTTATTCTTTTCAGCTATTGATTGGATTTTACGAATTGAAACTTTACCCAGAATGTCGATAAGCTGTAGTTACCATAAACCATCAATTTTTTATGGTGGAAGATATATGGGCGGGAGGGGTGGGGATAGATACATCATGGCTGCCCCTGCCCCAAAATACTAACCAATGCCGAGCGGTAGGCGCCCATCTTTGATTGGTCGACAGCTTTGTGTAGTCACTTCATTAGCATATTTAAATGAGATTCCGCCCATGCCCATATATGGAAGCGTGGGAAAGCTGTGTGACGTCACAAAGCTCTCGACCAATCAAAGTGGGCGCCTACCTCTCGGCATAACTACTTACGTTTAATGAGCTATGATCGCAAACGTATTTATATGTTGGAGGCATAGCGTCCGGTGCGCACCTTATACTTTGACATAGCATGGGTAACTATCCAACACCCCTTGAAGGCCTTCTACTTCCCAGAAAGATTTTGAAATCTAGATTCTCATACCGTGATTTTTTTAGAGATAAGTATTAGTAGTGGGTTGAATGGACATTTTTTTTAATTTCTTAAATCCTAATTTCGTCTTTCTCCTGTCTATAACCATGTGGCCCAATGACCCATACCATACCAAATGTTGGTATATTAGACACATAATCTGAGAATCACCCACTTAAGATGAACTATAAGCAAGAGTGTTTCAAACCACCCATGCAAGTCAGCTGTTGAATATGTTGTTAGTAATTCGACTGGAAGATGCACGCGCGCACAGGATACCTTGAATATCAACCCACACCTCAGTTCTGGGGGTTGCGGGGTGGGTGTGGGTGATGGTGTAATACTACGCTACCCGTTAGTATGCAGTACTGAAACTTTAATTCTTTCTTAGCGGGCGCATTGTCTAAACGTTGACCATCGTTGTTGCACTATCCTCGCAGAGAATGCAACACTGTTGCACTGTGTTTAAAGTGCCGAGTTTGAGATTAGGCTAATTGTGTATTGTGATGGCTCGTATCGGTGATAAAACGTACTGAGTTTGTTCAAGAGTGTCCTTGGATTTGCCCTGCCGGCGCAGTTATTATTAGGATTATTGAAACATATAACATCCGTGCATCGTGACATTCATGATGATTTTAGAGCCTCGAATCCAGAATGACTGGAGAGTAATGTTTCATGTTACACAATGATGTGCTATAGTGGTTGAAGTGCAGCGATAAGAGTCCAAGAGGCTGCTCTTCCTGCACTTCACCTTGCCTAGAAGTACAACACTCTCATCAGCCACGCCCTTTGTGCCAGATAGGTATATATGAGTGATTTCGGGGTTTTTTGGTCGTTTTTCTACTGTTGGAAGCAGTTTATTAAGGGGATTCTGTCTTCATCAATGAAAACAATATTTCTAGTGGCATATTTAGCGTTAAGGCGTAATGGCCTTGTTTTGTCCCATGCTTTCGGCCAGATGATAGAGCTGCAACGGAGTAACAGGGGAAGTAGTGATAAAACCATCTCTGCGGCGATCCTATCGGTGTGGCGAATTTTGCAGAAATTGCTAATTTGACACATATCTTTTTTGTATGTTTGTCAATATGGCGTGTTCATCTTCGTCAGAATCAGCTGGATAGATGAATTGAAGAATCCGTTGTGTTTTGATGGCATTAAATACCGTAGCACACGCATGTTTTGTAGCAGTCCAAATGCTTTGATAGAAATACCTGTGCTAGCAAGCTCTGTGTCCAGAGTATGACGGCGCAGCTGCCGCGACCTCCTTTAAAACCAAACTGACAGTTTCCAGTAAATCTGTCAATGTTGTCTCTAACACAATATACATGTACTTGATTCCATATAAGGCCATTATATTCATTACTTCTTTACCTCACCTTTCTGAAGACTGAATCTCTGTTAATTTGAATTTGATTGTGCAATCACCCGCACTGGAGCCGCCTGAGACGTTTATCCCATACATCACTATGGACAATGTCGTGATCAACTGTAATCTATTTCCTCCCATGCAGCACATATACAGGTCCCGGATCGAATACATGTTCTTTGTAAATATTAGTTATATGTCACTATTTACGGCCCATTTGTAAATATAACTGCATTCAAAGTACGCATTCAAGATCTGTGCCTTCCTAGAAAGTAGCTTTTCATGAACAAGATGTGTAGGCCACACGCATTTGTCTACTATTAATCGGGTTGCCCCCACGCTGCCCCTCTACCTCCAAAAATGCTGCAAAAGATGGTCAACGCCTATAGAGTTTTGTGTACTAAAACATAGGCTGATAAAAGTCTGCTACAACCTGACCCTTAGAAAGTCATCATTTCCAAGATGCCATCCAAGACGGATGGCAAAGCTATAAAATGTCCATACGTCGTTATTTATTCATACTAGACTACCTACTTTGGTGTCTACAATACATTACGACCAGGTAAAATAAGATATATGAGAAATTCAACATGGGGTCCAAGATGGCCGTCAAAACCGTTTATTAACAATTGTCATACGTTATTACCTGTTCATAGTAAACTGTTGATTTTGGTGTCTGCCTCTAGAAACTGGTGGACTAGCAACCCTGTAAGACGGCTTAGAATGCTATGGAGTCATTATGTAAAAGATTAATTCAAGTAGTAATCGATTCTAGGCAGGCGACGTTGTTGTATGCCTGGCGGCTTTGGGTAGCGCTAGAGAATCCAATATGAGCAATTTCCCTCACTTCAATCATCACTGGCAAACTCTTCTTCAATAGCCTGGTTGTTGTTCGGATATTAACAAGATTCAGTTTGACACGTTCCATAGGCAGCAGTCGATAGTAGTCTGTATCTTTTACAGCTGCAATGGAGCGTTTTGCAACCTGTTAAGCAATGAACCTTTCCATTTTAGCTATGCCCCACCTATCACTAGCTAAGCTCCACCAACACCACGCCGTGTTGGGATTGATCGATCCCCGAATTCCATAACTACTAATTTTCTGAAAACTATACATTGCCTTACCAGTAAGTTTCTGGGTCCTGGTCAGGACAACATAAAGAGATGCATCCAGAAAACATTAGAAAGGATTCGGAAGACATGGAAACCTTCAAGCAATTCCTTTTACGGAACAACCCATTCAGATCTAGCCAAGATAGTGAGCTCAATAACATTGCAACTGGAGTAGTAGCTGATGAGCGCGTCAATGTACATAATGCCCTACAAATTGGGACCACACTCCAAGAAAAACTGAATGAGAAGAAATTTGGCGATGTAAAGTTTAAGAGGGTAGAACAAGCTAAAACATTGCTGCCATGTCCATGTCCTATGTCAATGGTTGCCCTCCTGACAAAAGTGTGTTTTCACATGAACTTGCAACTGTATCGCCTGCACTGTTCAAAGATGACGGGAGTATGAGGAAAGCAAATAAGGCGGATATTGCTAAATGTATACTTGAGATGGATACAGAAATAACATCAGAGACAGTTAGACCAGCAGCTAAAGTGCTTGATGGATGTGCTCTTTTGCACAAACTGGTTTGGGCCAAGACTGGTACTATGGAGGATGTTTGTGATGCATATGTGTCCTCTGTTGTCTCCCATTCTTCATATGGTCTTCCTCTTTGGGTAGAGTTTGACAGCTATGAAGTGGCAACAGCAAAAGATCAGGAACAAAAGCGACGGCGAAAGGAGAAAATGTTCCAAGATGTTGTTGTGGAGATGAAAACACCAATATGTGGAGACAAGAAGGCATTTCTTGGAAACAAAAAAAATACGCAGGGTTTGATCAAATTATTATCTCAGCACCTTCAGAAGGCAGGCATCCATGTAGAGCATGCTGGTGAAGAGGGTGATGCTGATGTCTGCACGGTTAAGAAGGCAATGGAATTGGCAAAAACATATGAAAATGTTGTTGTTGTTGCTGATGATACAGACATTCTGATAATGTTGATCCACCACACAAATTATGGGAAACATGTTTATATGCAGACCAGACAACATACCATTGCCATTAAAGTTGCAAAGGAGGTGTTAGGGAGAGAGATGTATATGTGTTTGCCATTTGCTCATGCTATGTCAGGCTGTGATACAACATCTGGAATGAATGGCGTGGGGAAACTGAAGCTCATGAAATTGCTCCAGTCATCACAGCAGTTACGTGCAGATGCGCTGGTCTTTGGTGACACAGAAACACCTAAAGAAGTGCTTCTAAAGGTAGGAGAAAATTTTGCAAAGAATTTGTACATGGGGGAACCAATGCTGAAGGACTCGATGAACTGCGCTATTTAAATGTGGTATCATCCAAATATGTACCTTTTGAGAGAATGACACCTACCAGCAGAGCTATGTACTATCACTCGCTACGTGTACATCACCAAGTAAGCACATGGCGTCATCTTCAAACGATTCTCCAAAAGGAAGAGTTCGGATTCAAGATTGAAGGTGATGCCGTAGTGCCGGTAATCACTGATAAAGCAGCAGCACCATCAGATATATTGGCAGAGATCAGATGCTCATGTAAGAGCGAGCGTTGTGTATCTTGTACTTGTGCCAAGAGAGGAATTCCATGCAGCATATACTGCAAATGCGAGGGGCAATGTATAAATTCTCACATTGAACTTTAGCAGGATATTACTTGGTGGAGCCAGCCGTAATTTGCTGACTCTATGCACCATGCATAATTTTAGTTATATCTGCCATCCTGACAGGTGAATTATGATGAATAAATGACCATAATAAGCATGTGTTATTCTGTAAAAATAATATCAGAATTCAATTCTTTGACCCCAAAACATTAACTTTAGAGGCTTCAATCGCCACTCTAGCTTATATGGTAAATGAACTATCTAGAAATGTATAATTTCCGGCCATTTTGGCGGCCATATTGACGTTTTTCCGTCATTTTGAATAAATTACCATAATTAGCATGTGTTATTCTGTAGAAATAATATCAGAATTCAATTCCTTGACCCCAAAACATTAACTTTAGAGGTTTTAATCGCCACTCTAGCTTATATAGTAACTGAACTATCTGGAAATGTATAATTGGCGGCCATTTTGAAATTTTGCTAAAAAAAAGGATTTTCCCCAATTGGGATTCATGGGGAATTTTTTGTGGTCTTAATTTAGATACAATGGAAGAGTTCTGGGCAAAAATCTGGTTGTTACTTAAAATGTCCGGGTCCATTGTCATTTCTTACTGGACTAACAGGTAAGCTGTTGAATATTTTGTAACCAATTTGACTTGGTGCTGTTGCTGCCTATGGCAGCAACAGCGCCCAGTCAAATTGGTTTCAAAATATTCAACAAAATATTTATTGAATAGTAAAGACATACAATTCGTACAACAACGCATAGCCCGTCTTCAAATATGTGTTCGTGACGTAGTTATCGACGTCATTCATGGCGTCATTCATCATGATGTCATTCTACATGTCGCGTAGTTGATTATTACGTCATATGATGGGTTAATAAAGTGGAACTGCGTTGGATCATCTGTAGAAGTTTGTCAGGGCCTGCATTCATGTTTGACATAACTGGCGCTATCTAATTTTCCTCATGCGCCCATCCCCAATTCAGAACATCCAGGTCTTTTTCCCTACAAATCAACAACATGGTCTGGTAGTAGCTGAACCCACTATCTTACTGATGACGCTATAGTGCAAAAATGAAAGTGGGTCATTGTACTTTCGACTAAACAGCACTTGACTGCCAAGGTCCGTAATCATATTATGACTGAGTTACTATTCATTCGTTTATGAAAAGCGGACCTTTTCCGGGGACAAGAATCCCGGAGGTTGTATCACACGCCGTAACTGAATGAATGAATCATAACTGACCACACAAATCCATACGAAGAATGCGTTTCAGATGGTTGATATTACACATTTGGTTTGCTTTGATTGCTGATCTGAACGGAAATAAAGATACTTGCTTTCTGTTTCTTATAAAGCAGAAGGATAAGAAGTTTGGTGTCTTTCCCAATCAAAGTTATGGAGCACACACGTGAACAATCCGACTGCTACGTTTACAATGTCAATATTTGCGTCCCCTTATTTTGAATTTCTCAAATATCTTATAATCACATGGCACTCTATCTGGTCTTAATATGTTGCTAGGTTCTGTGAACCTGGGGTAGGCATAAAAATTCCATGTCTTGTATGAACAGTTAACGATTTTGGAAATTGTTATGGCTTTATGTTGGTGGTGTTGGCGCACGGAAGTGAAAACACCATTAATGCTATCTGAGCTGGCGTATTCTCTTCGTGTCGAGGAGCGTGTTCAAACATGGCCGCTGTTGCTGAGCTACCATCACAATCAGTGTGGCCACCGAGTATTTGTGATTACACGCGCCGAGTCTGGTCATGAGGGCCTGGGACCTACCCAACTGTCACAGTCGCCTCGCATCATTATTATAGCAGCGTGTAGATGTATCTTGACTTTCATGGCAATGTTAGAGCCGCTAATCCACAGCTTCCAGAAGGATGGGAAAAGTTTGTTTCATGCTAAACAGCGATTAGCAATGTGTCATGTTACACAGCGATTAGCAATGTTTTATGTTACATAGCGATTAGTAATGATTTATGTTACACAGCGATTAACAATGGTTTAGGTTACACAGTGATTAGCAATGCTTTATGTTACACAGCGATTAGCAATGCTTTATGGTACACCGTGATTAACAATGTTTCATGTTACACAGCGATTAGCAATGTCGCTTGAATTGCAGAGGAATGAGCCCAAGATACCGCCCTTTCTGCATTTCTCCTTGCTCGAAGTAAGGTACTCACTATTTGCCTCATTTGTGTATGACATGCACACGTGAGTGAACTCGGTTTTTGCTTCGTTCATGAAGAGCTGTATGGCTTTGATCTGTTTCGCAGCTATTGGAATGAGTTTTCAAGGGGGACGATATTCGTCATCGATGTTATCAATATCAGCTGCATGCTTCATCTCTAGTAACATGTCTACATTTGAGGCTATGTGTTTGATCTTGTCTAATGTTCCCGCCCAGATGATATTGCTGCAACGAGGTGACAGGTGAGGAGCACCTGTGTTAAACATATCTGCTTCAATCCTCTTCATGTGTCAACTTTTGTAGAAAGAGTTAATTTTCTGTTTGCCAGAATTATGCCACAATTAGCTTGATACAGGAATTGAAGAATATGTGGTCTCTTGATGGTATCGAATGCAAGCGACGTGTCGATTCCATCTGATAGAAATCCTAGTAAACCATCGATGTAGACATACGCTCTGCACAGACTATAGCTGCCCCGAAAATACTGGTGAACCAGTGTCATCCTAAAGCCGCTCTATCAGTGGCCATATTGATGTTTCAAATTTTGCAGAAAGCGTTGAATTGATGCAACCATTTAGTTTTACGTCGTTCGTAATGGAGGATTTCAGTTTATCCATCAATCATATGACGTCATAATCAACTATGTGACGCGTAGGATGATGTCATAATCAATCATGTCATGCAAGGAACGCTTAATTAATGGCGGACTAAGAGATGTTGTACGAATTGTATGTCTTTACTATTTAATAAATATGCCAATTTGATGGGCGTTGATGCTGCCATATGCAGAAACAGCGCCCAGTCAACTTAGTTTCAAAATGTTCAACAGCTTGACGTATAGTTTTATGGAAATTGATAGTCAGGGATCTCAGGGATCGATCGTCAACACCGGCGAAGTGTGGGTGGAGTTTAGCCAGAGATGGGAGAGCCATAGCTAAAACGGGAATCCTTCATTGTCACAATCAGCTTGATAGAGAATGTGAAGGATGTATTTGATTCCATAAATAGTCCGGGCACCAATGACCTGCAATGTTGATTCCGTTTACTTCGAAAGCTAACAAATTTTGACACATACAGCTTTATTCTGTACATCTTGGTAGTCAATGCCATGGTGGCCGTAGAGCTAATGACGCGGGTTATAATTACTGAGAGATGTTCAAACATCCGTACCTGGGGTTATTTACCGCACACAGAATTATCCATCAATCCGGTTCCTAATAAGCAAGAACATTAATTTTATCACTCCAAATTGTGTTAACAAACATCTCCTAGCATCACTTAGATGATAATCATATATACTTTACATAAATTGCAAAAAATACTCATCAAAATGGTAATAATTAGTACGCATTTGATCATGACATTATCAGTAATAAATAGTCCCGGGTAATTTTATAAAATGGACTCTTACGGAATTTGCATATAAGCATACATAGTTTTCCAACTTTCACAATTTATTCGAACACGTGCTGTCGGCTCGGCTGCTAATTTATAAATGCTATAAAAACGGACGTTTTATCTATGCGTGAAATTACTCCATGTTATCCCAGTTATTAATATGCCTTCTTGTAATATAATGTAAATAAAAATATTAAAATACCGTTATTGCAATTACCCATGTAATCACCCGAATAATTATTTCTCTTTTTGCCTGTGGTACAATGACATCTAATGAAAGTAGTCCTGGCATTTAAGCTAAAGCTTAAGCGACAGAGACTGTGTACTAACTATGCTAAATGCATTAAATGCCAAACAATTAAAAAAGTGAAAAACTTCAGACGGGTACTGCAGCATCCATCCGTGACCAAATGTATCGAATGCTCAAATATTAGCAAAGATTATATATTTTGGCGCATTGGACCTGAAATAAATTATATTAATTCGTTTCCAATTGGAACTGTGGAATAGCACAATTCATGTTACAGCACATACGCTAGTAATGTTGATATTGCACGCTGGCAACAGTGCAACATGTGCCCAATATGACTGAGCCTTCTACATCAGTAGAACTGCGAAGTTTAAATAAACCAACATCGTGGGCGTAGTGCTTAATGTGACAACAGAGCACATGTTACGGGGAGAATGATCTGACACATGTAGTTACTTTGCAAGTCTATGACACACTGGAGCATGCTGCTAAATATCAGAATTATGAAAGTATGATTAGAAAAATATTTGGTGCAGATCTTGCTGCAGTCGAAGCAAAGTATCACCTGCGATGTTACCAAAGATACACAGTCATTGCGTCGTCATCTAAGTCAGGTGGAGAAGAAAGCAGACTAGCTG
Organism: Chaetoderma sp. LZ-2023a; assembly: GCA_034401795.1. Taxonomy (NCBI): domain Eukaryota; kingdom Metazoa; phylum Mollusca; class Caudofoveata; order Chaetodermatida; family Chaetodermatidae; genus Chaetoderma; species Chaetoderma sp. LZ-2023a. The sequence continues at coordinate 91,957,526 of CM067366.1, read as the reverse complement.
AGTATGATACAGCATTTCTGAAACTGATCAATGAAATTGTCCATAAAGTTATTGTGGACGACAGGGTGTATGACATGACAATGTTGGTGAATAGGTATAAAAAGACCACCTAACTGATTTGGGGTTAGACTCAGACACAATAGATGAGTATAACGTTTAAAATTTGAAAACCCATTTAGTTAATAAGCATCGGGATAGAATAGCTTTCTATCACCAGTATGAAAGAAACCAGGCTGAATTAATTCAGTTCTTTACTAAAACTTGGGCAAATAATAAATCTTGTTGAACTGAAAAATATAGACAAGGATTCTGAGCAGATGACACCACGTGATACTGACACATACACATCAGTCTTATATCGTGCTGCTATTATAATGAGAAATGAGATAAAGAATTTGGTGGGGATTGAAACACAACCTCTACCTATTTTAGACTTAACTATGGAAAAAGCCATAGTCATTGCGCCTGACAAGTTGCAACACCTTTTGGGATGGCTCATGCAGCCCCTAAAGATCATTTGAAGACGACCAAATGCATGCCTATCAATGATGAGGCGCATTTAGATATGCTTGCTTTAAAGGGGATCGAGAAAAGACGCATTCTAGCTGTTAGACAGGATATTGTAATACAAGGAGTAGGAAAAAGATGCCCCCCAAAATGGAACTCTTGTCGTCACAATCAAAAATGGTACGTGGAAAGTAAATAATTAAAAGGTTAAATCACCATGGTCATAGTATAGACTATTGGGAGTGCGCGGAGATTGACACATATTGGGCTCAAAAAAGCTTTGAACAATTTGACACCGCATGGGGTTATTATCAAGCTATTCTACCGAACAACATTTAGTAGAACATTTGTTCAAAGTGCTTTAGACAATGCGGATTATTTGTAAGATGCGCCTGATGGTAAAGACAGTGTTTATGCCATGAGCATGGCTTTTTATCAGGGCGGATTTGCAATAAACGCACCTGATTTAGTACGCTGTGAGCTGAGCAAGAGTGCAGTACGAAAGAGAGTATTGTAGTCCGGTGAACCAAGGCTTTATCAGTTGAAGTCAACTAATAGAAACCTGGTACTAACATTTATCCATAAGGCTAAAGATACATTTTTGAACAGAATGTCATGGAACAAGAGAAACTTCAAGGTTTGAACAAAGCTTGGATATTTATCAGAAATACACCAACCAAACTACTTAATACCGAACTATCTCAATTACATGATAGTCAATCTGTTTCTGGATTGAGTGGATTTCATGCAGTAGATACATTCCATGACTCTCAACCAACCCGGATTGGCTTCCCACCTATGATTCCTGCATCAGTCCAAGAGCCAGATACCTCATATACTTGTTTTAAAAGCCTGAACGAAACATTCCGTGAAAGCCTGAAATAGGAGAATGCCGTCATTACCTTTGACGAAGGGCTTTACTGTGATTCTAAGCACATACAATGGACTGTGTCGCCAGAATTGGATAATTTAGCCTTTCGGTTGGGTGGCTTCCATTGAGCCAAAACATTATTGATTTGATTGGCAAGGGCATGGCAGAATCAGGCTTAGAAGATCTATGGATTTTGAGTGGCATTTGTGCAAGCACAGTAGCTGCAAAGATAATTAGTGGAACACACGATAATCTATCTATGAGACCTCGAGGCATTTGAAAGACTAAAGTGGACATCTTTCTTGGATTGGCTGCAGCACCAAGAGCTATTGGATAAAACGTTGATAAAGCGTATCAATGAAAAGAAAGCCATTTTCTTAAGGAATTGCATCAAGGGCACAATTATGTATTTGAACAGATAATGGAAATAGGACAACAAGCTAGACTTGGTGCTTTATATGGTATGGCTCGTCTTAGACTTCATTTCAGGTGATAGAAATGCAAACTGCACGTCGAAACCTTTATTACGATGTTGCCTTATAGCAGAGCATTTAATCACTTAAATTATCTTTAGTGGGGCACAGCGTACGTCACAGAGATGAAGATACTTCCAGAGACTGCTCCAATTGTTTATAGAGACATTACTGAGAATAGAGCTCATGCAGTATCGAGGTCACCATCAGAATCTTCTTTTAACTCTGTTTCACCAGATATGGCATTGGAGTAAACAGTGAACAGAGATTCTAAAACGAAAGGAGTGATCTTGGTGTGTCTGGCAGCAGTGAGTCCAGAGACAGATGGACACTCACAGCTCATATGATGTCTGCAGTAGCCACCGACTTCAATGTCATGAGTGGAATTACCATGACTACAAATTTTCATAGAGACATTGGGTCACATAAAATGGAAAGAGATGAAGCTGATGTACAGAGTATCATTAAGATTATCAAAACGAAAATGGGCAATACTTTTGATTTCAGCTCCTACGACGGAGAGGGCTCTAATGTTAGACATTCATTACTTACTGCTAAAGAGCAAGGGCAAAAGTCCATGAAAGAGTTTGTGGAAAAGAGACTTATAGATGGGAGAAGATGATTTCTGAAGCCCTGTGATGAAAATGAAGTTGAAAACTTTTGAAATTCTGAGCAAAGGAAAGCAGACAGTAAAACACTGAACATTGATAGGCAAGTATCTAGTCGACTGTTGACAGTATCAATGGCCCGTGAAATTGATCTAAACATAGTGCAGTCATATGAGCTTGCATCAGTTCCTCTTTCACTAGCTAATATGGATGGCTCTCTTAGGAAAACAAACAAAAGCGTGGTACTAAGAGAGTTAGATATGGACAAGTAGGCACAAAAACTACTTCCAATGGATATTTATAACCAAACAGCTTACATAGTTGACCTCGTGGCAGTAATTCAGATGGTAACGAAAGGCAAGATGACATCATTCGGTGAACTGTCTGACAGACTTGGAGCAACAATCCTGGCTAAATTCCTGTTCGCTAAGAATGTCCATGTTGTTCCAGATAGATATGATGCAGCTGCTTCCATCAAATCAGGTGAAAGCGTAAGACGAACTGAAATGAGGTCAATAGCGATACAAATTCAAAGCAGAGAGACTAAGTTACCAGTCAGTCTGAAAACGTACATATAAAGTCCCAAGAACAAATCAAATTTGTTAACATTTCTTTTTTCTGACTGGTGCGAGAAATGTCCTAGACATCGCAAAGAAGGCTAAAAGCTAACTGTAGCATCGCAAGATTGATCAGCAGTATAGATCACAAACTCGGTCAATGAGACTAATCTGCTGCCTCTCCAATCGGACCACGAAGAAGCTGACAGCAGAATATTTGTTCATTGTGAATACTTAACACATAATGTTCTTATGTCTGAGGAGTTGAAGAGCATCATCATCCTTTCCCCAGGCACGGATGTAGCAGTGTTATGCTGGCATCACATCAAAGGGTTATAGATTCAAGAGCTCTGGTTCCACACGGGTTCAGGGGGAAATGTAAGGTTTATACGTGTAGATGAATCTGTTATATGCATAGGATCTGACGTATGTGAGTTATTACCTACGATGCACGTATTGACCGGGTGTGAGTCCACAAGCAGCTTACACGGTATTGGAAAGAAGAAGGCTTTGCTTACATTATCGAATCATAAAAACCAACTAAATGGCCTACGTAATCTTGGCAATGACTCTTCAATTATTGTTGATGCCACTATTGGTGCCTCAATGAAATTTATTGGCTTACTTTATGGAGACGCTACAGTTGAACCTGCTAAAATACCAACTTGTCACCACAAAGGATTTGGATAGCAGTAAACTTCCACCCACAGTGCCCGTCTCCATATAAAGAGAGTCAATTACCAATGTTTTATCTATAAACATGTAAGGGACAAAAGTCTCACACTTGCATCCCCTATTGGAAATGGATGAAGTAATGATGAGATGGGATGCCTTGTGCCTGTGCTGATGAATGAGTGTCCTGCTCCAGAGCACATTGTTGAACTAATTGTTTGTCGATGCAACAAAGGATGCATGTCAAGGTGCCGCCGTCGACGCGCTGAGCTTCCCTGTGCAGCAGCTTGTGACTGTGACAATGAGTGCAGTAATGTTGTCCAACAATGTGATGAGGACGACTAGGGTTATACGATGCTTATTAAGCACGTAAATGTGTGAATTTCATTATATATTTTAGGAAGTGCATTCTTTGTAATTCACCTTTCCAGAGTATCTACCCATCATATGACGTCATAATCAACCACGTGATGTGTAGAATGACATCATAATGAATGACGTCATGAATGACGTCGATAAGTACGGCAAGGACGCCTATTTGAAAACGGGCCATGCGTTGTTGTGCAAATTGTATGTCATTACTATTTAATAAATATTATGTTGAATATTTTGAAACTAATTTGACTGGGCGGTGTTGCTGCCATAGGCAGCAACAGCACCCAGTCAAATTAGTTACAAAATATTCAACAGCATCCGTGCATAGTTTTCAGGAAATTGATAGCTAGTACATTCGGGGATCGATCAATCCCAACACGGCGAGGTGTGGGTGGAGCTTAGATAGAGATGGGCGGGGCATAGCTAACCCGTAAAGGTCTATTGAGACTTACTATAGTAAATATGCCTGCTACTAGTACGAGAGGTGTTCAGTTTATTTTGTCACAAGATTGCACGATTTCTTGCTGTACACTTTTGGTCAATTGTCTCACTCACAATACCTTTTTACAAAGCCCACGAGCTTACCGACACGCTAGTTTAGTTTGTTAAACGTTTTCAACATGCCAAGACATAAAATAAGCGAGAGAGCGGAGGGTATAATTCTCCATCCTTTGAGGAGGGGAATGACGCTGTCACTGATCAGAAATTAACTTTTGAAGGAAAATATCGGTGTCAGTGTGAGGACCATTTATCGCGTAAAGAATAACATCGGAAAAGAACGACAATTGACGAATCTAACACATGGAAAATCTGCTACGTTGAAAATCAGAAGAAGACGAACTGTAGTATCAAAACAAGTGATAGACAAAGTGAAGAAAATGATAGCATGAATTAACCCACCAACACAACGTGAGATGAGCAATCTATTAGGAATTAGTTTGGGATCCGTAAATAACACCATAAACAGTGTTATCAAGGCAAAACTGAGAAAAAAATGTTTGGTTCATAAACTATCCCTAAAGCAGGTTGAAAGGAGGAGGAAGAGGAGCTGGAGGCAGTACCTGAAGCTGTGTGCGGGGAAGTGGAAAAACGTTGTCACCACAGATGGGGCCATGTTTTATCTAGGTGGAAGCTACGGAAAACGGCGAGTCTGTTATGTTAGGAAAGGACAAATTGATATGGGTAAGTTGTAGTTTGTTAAACGTGACAGTTTCGCGCCTGGTTTCATGGTATGGGCAGGCATTAGTCATTACGGAAAGACCAGTCTTAAATTCATTGATCGGAATGTGAAAATCAATGCTGATTATTACATCAAACATGTTTTGAGACCATTTTTGAAACATGATGTTCCCAAATTATTCCCAGGGAGCAAACATAAGGACTTCCTCTCATACTGCACGAAAGAGCTTAACATACTTAAAGCAGAACAATGTTAAATTCATTAGCCCCGCAGAATGGATGCCGAAGTTGCCGGTTGCTGCCCCTATGGACTTTAGTGTCTGGGGGATTGTCAAGCGCATTCTACAGAAGTGGAAAGTTCCAAGTCTTAACAGTCTGAAACGTGCTCTCAAAACCGAATGGAAGGCACTAAGTCAAACTGAGTCAAACTAAGTCAAAGCCCTTTTTTCTTGGCCTAAGCGCTGTAGCGTGATATATCATGCTCATGGGTCTCAAATCGAACATCTTCTGCAATGAAATTATTTTGTGATAGATTATTGTTGATTAAATACTTATTTGAAATTTGTGACAAAATAAACTGAACACCTCTCGTATCCTCATACTCAAAGCCTAAGTAGGAACATAGCTGCCAAAAATGGGAAATGTGCCACAGTTGTTGACCGACGACTGACAGAAAAAATTAAGTTATGCGCCTTGTTTCTAGTCGTGATCTCTTCATATGCATGGTGCAACAAGATATTTCCTTAATAGATACACCTGCTAACTTGTGTTGTAATGTATCAACAATTGACCAAACAACTGTATTTTACCAATAGACTCCAATAATTAAAAACGCCTTACCAAATCAGATTTATGGCCCTTGTTTTAAGGTGTGGCCTCTTCGTCTTTATACCTCAAATAGATACTATGTTAGGAACATATCAGCACAATGTGGCTTTATTCCATTTACAATTGATGAAATGTGGCACACACATATTTAGTATAGGCGTCTATACTTAAAACGCCTTAAAGAATCAGAGTTATGGCCCTTGTTTAAAGGCGTGGCCTTTTCACTTCCATAGTTAAAATAGCTATGGCATGAAGGAACATTTCTGCACAGTTTGGTTTTAGTGCTTCCATAGCTGACGAAATCTACCATAAAGATATTTTCCCCGTAGGCTTAAACATGTTGAAAATATATCAAGGGCCATAACTCTGTTATTTTAAGGCGTGGCCACTTTGTATTCATAGATCTAATAGGCATTGCCTAAGGAAACATATCTGCCTCATTCGGTTTTCATACATTGATAAATGGCGAAATGTTCCGCAAACGTATTTTCCCCATAGGTGTGAATGCTCTGAAAATATAGCAAGGGCCATAACTCTGCTATTTGTGAGCGTGACCTCTTGATCTTCATAGCCCAAATAGATATTGCGAAAGGAAACATATTTGCAAAATTTGGTTCTAATCTATCAACAAATGGCGAAACGGGCTAAAATTGTTGACAGGCAAACGACAGACAAATCGAGATTGTATAATTTCACTAAGGTGAGCATAAAATCCGCTCAGTGAATATGGCCCACTTGCCCAGCTCTACTGCCACCCTGGCATTAACTACTAATGTCTAGCGAATAATGTCAGGTAGGTCAAAATTTGTTAGCTGAAAAAGTAAACGGATCCATTTTCTAGGCCCCTTGCTCAACGTGGGCACCAGGACTAAAATTATATTTGGTAGTATTTTAGTTCACCTTTCTGAAGACTGAACTTCGGTTAATTTAAATTTGATAGGGCAATCAGCTGCGCTGGAGCCGCCTGTGCCGTTTATTCCATACATCACTATAACCAATACCGTGATCAACTGTAATCTAGTTCTTGACACACACCATATATACAGGTCCCGCATCGAATAAAGGTTCCTTTCAAATATGTTTTATATTAACTCTACATCACGTTTGTAAATATAGTTCTGTTCCAGCTTCTGCCCTCGTTTTCAAGGCTATATGGATCAGGGAATGAAAGCAGGTATGTAGATGAGTAGGCATCGGTAGGCAGGTGAACAACAGGGCACTCCGCGCGTGAGGTGGGTGTATGGAGAGATAGTGGGCCTTCACATCTCGTACTTTACATAAATATGTGAAGACTAATAGACCTTTCCAGTTTAGCCATCCATCATATGACGTCATAATCAACTACGTGACGTGTAGGATGACATCCTACTCAATGACGTCATGAATGGCGTAGATCTTGTCATATATAAGTTAGATTCTATGATAGATTTAAGTGGGTAAATATATATCTTAGATACTGTGATGCCTGATCATTCAGACCACTATTGCAATGGCAATGCGAATATCTGCCATATTAGAAAATGGAAGCCCCACCCCCCACCCCCTCCCCCTTCTCCCTCTTTTTGCAGTTTCAGTAGTCAGTCAGGTTCAGTTTTCGAACAGTCAGCCTACACTGAAAGACAATATTTCCGACGTGGAACTCTATATAATAGGCATTGTAAAACCTGATTAGATTTTGTTGCTTCTTTAATTAACATTATTTGGCACGAGAACTAGTAGCCAATCTAGTACTAAATGACCTGGGTGAATAAAGAAGACTAAAAACTGAAACTGATCTGCATTCCTATATAGAGTATCTATCTTCTATATATTATGCGGTCTCGATACAAATAACTGTCCTCCTTTTTGGACTGACAACCGACGTCTTTGCGTTCACGATTATGAAAAGAAATTCACGACGCTGTATATATGTTATATGTTACAGTTGTAGCTTGTTGTTTGTGGGAAATATAGTGATACGTACCTCCCTGTATCAATGTTGTAATTCAGTATAAAATTTACTACATTTCTTTTTGCCGATACCCTATCTGAATTCTGTTAGCCAGCTACACAGCGATAAGAAGTCCGTCCATCCGTCCGTCCGTCCGTCCGTCCGTCCGTCCGTCCGTCCGTCCGTTTGTTTGTTTGTTTGTTTGTTGTCCGTACGTCTGCCCCATCCGTCCATCCATCTGTCTGTCTGTCTGTCTGTCTGTCTGTCTGTCTGTCTGTCTGTCTGTCTGTCTGTCTGTCTTTACATTGAAAAAAACGCATTGGCACAGGAATTTAATTAAAAATTTCTTTGCCTAAATTTGTCCTATCGAGACCAAGTTTAGATTTACTTAGAGTGGTCCCCCCTTGAGATTAGTTGGGGTAAAGTGAATTAATCAGTAGGTCGCTTTAACAGGTAAAGGCTGGGATTGATCCTACATTATAGAGAAATCACACACACGAATGCACACACATACACACACGCACGCACATACGCACGCACGCACGCACGCACCTGAACGAATGCACGAATGCATGCAATAATACATGCACACAGTAATACATGCACGAATGCACGCAATAATGCATGCATGAACACATGCACGAACGGACGCACGAATGCATGCACGCACACACCCAATCACTAATGTACTCACGAATTAATGCACCCACACCCACATACACACGCACACATAAACCCACGCAAGTATAGATGCACACACGTACGGATGTACGAGCACACACCCATACACACATACGAACAAACGCCCGAACGCACGAACGAACGCACGAACGAACGAACGAACGAACGAACGAACGAACGAACGAACGCACGCACGCACGCACGCACGCACGCACGCACGCACGCACGCACGCACGCACGCACGCACGCACGCACGCACTTTTGCAGACACAAAATTAAAAGATGTCCTACGGATATGATTTCATGTTGCCCCACCATTGATTTTGGTTGGGATTAGATTTATTTAAGAATAGGTAGGGAGGGATGAAACCTTGTCATTGTTATCAGGAACTATAAGGTCTAACTTTGATCTTACTAGCAAATCTTTCAGGTTTGGATTTCTATTGTAAGCTATTACTGGTCGTGCTTTGATCGGTTCCTTTAATTTAGATTGCAACTGTGAATATTCGTCTTTCATGGTTTTTGCTAATTCAACATTACGTCTATTGTATATGAGTTGGTCTGTCTGTCTGTCTGTCTGTCTGTCTGTCTGTCTGTCTGTCTGTCTGTCTTTACATTGAAAAAAACGCATTGGCACAGGAATTTAATTAAAAATTTCTTTGCCTAAATTTGTCCTATCGAGACCAAGTTTAGATTTACTTAGAGTGGTCCCCCCTTTTTAGATTAGTTGGGGTAAAGTGAATTAATCAGTAGGTCGCTTTAACAGGTAAAGGCTGGGATTGATCCTACATTATAGAGAAATCACACACACGAATGCACCCACATACACATACGCACGTACATACGCACGCACGCACGCACGCACGCACACATCTGAACGAATGCACGAATGCATGCAATAATACATGCACACAGTAATACATGCACGAATGCACGCAATAATGCATGCATGAACGCATGCACGAACGGACGCACGAATGCATGCACGCACACACCCAGGCACTAATGTACTCACGAATTAATGCACCCACACCCACATACACACATACACCCACGCAAGTATAGATGCACACACGTACGGATGTACGAGCACACACCCATACACACATACGAACAAACGCCCGGACGCACGAACGAACGAACGAACGAACGAACGCACGAACGCACGAACGCACGAACGCACGCACGCACGCACGCACGCACTTTTGCAGACACAAAATTAAAAGATGTCCTACGGATATGATTTCATGTTGCCCCACCATTGATTTTGGTTGGGATTAGATTTATTTAAGAATAGGTAGGGAGGGATGAAACCTTGTCATTGTTATCAGGAACTATAAGGTCTAACTTTGATCTTACTAGCAAATCTTTCAGGTTTGGATTTCTATTGTAAGCTATTACTGGTCGTGCTTTGATCGGTTCCTTTAATTTAGATTGCAACTGTGAATATTCGTCTTTCATGGTTTTCGCTAATTCAACATTACGTCTATTGTATATGAGTTGAAATGGGATAATTTTGTTCTTTTGTGATATTCCCGAATCTACATTTATTCCAAATGGTGCTTTTGTTTGGAGTGTTCTAATCCAATGGCCCTCTCGGATTTTGCGAAACGAACTCGTTTCTTCCTCACTATCGAAGGTCGGAATCTGTTCTATTGGCATGATTTCAAAATGATGTTCAACTGAATGATCCGGAAGTTGGAAATGTTGAGCAATTGGCGTATCTGCTGAGGTGTTAATATCAGAAACGTGGCGTCTAGCACGCACTCTAAATGCATTTTTTGTTTCACCAACATATTGTTTCTGGCAAAGGGCACAATTGATCAAATAGACTACATTCTCAGAATCACAATGCATATTAGTTCGGATATGATATTCATTTTTAGTTTGAAAGCTCAGGAATGTTTGTTGGTTTACAATATAGTTGTTTACTTTGCATCTATTTTTGTCGCATTTAGAAACTGATCCATCGCACATGATTGGTTTATTGTGTTTAATTTGGACAGGTTCAAACTCGGGTCCGCTATGAGGTTTTAGATTTTCAAGCTCATTGATGGTGTCTGCTTTAATTTTTCGAAGAAAACGGGCTGAATAGCCTCGTGCTTTCAAAGCATCAAACAGAGTAGAGCATGCACTATTCAGATTTTGCCTGTTGCTAGAGTTTCGAAAAAATCTTATGATTTGCGATTTGATCAAACCTTTAAATGTGTGTGGAGGATGAAATGATTTTTTGTGAAGCAGCTGATGTGAGTCTGTTGGCTTAAAGAATACTTTATATTCTAATTTTCCAGAGGAATCAAATTGAGGACCCTTATAGATCGTGACATCTAAAAAGTCAACCGATGTTCCACTAATAGTAGCTTTTAGCTTGATGTTTGAATCTTGGTTATTTAAAATGCGAAAAAATTCCCAAAAGTCTTCTTCTGAATGTGGCCAAACTATGAAGATGTCATCTAGATATCTGAGGTAAAGAAGAGGCTTTTTGGTTGATTTGTTCAGTGCCTCCTCTTCCCACTCCGCAACATAAATCGTGGCAAAATTTGGGCTGAATCGTTTACCCATTGCGCATCCACAGATTTGAAGGTAATTTTCACCATTAAATTGGAAATCGTTTCCTTTAAGACTTAGCTCTAATAATTTTAGAATTTCCGTGTCTGGTCGATCTGGATCAGGAAATTTGACAAAAGAATTCTTAATAGCATTGACTCCAGCATCAATATCTATATTGGTATACATTGCAACTATGTCTAATGTGACTAAATATGCATCTTTCGGAACTGACAATTTGGATAACTTTGAAAGAAAGTGTTCAGTGTTCTTGAGAAAGCTCTTGTGTCTATTAGCAATGGGCTTTAAATAGTAATCAATATATTCTGAAATGCCATAAGACTCACTGCCACAGTCTGAAATGATGGGTCGTCCAGGAGGTGTCAATGGATCTAACCAGGTGCTGATAGGTTTATGGATTTTAGGCAAGATATAAAATGTCCGATTTTGTGGATTATTCTCACCTAGCAGATACTTTAGCTGTTTCTTATCGATGTACTTATCTGTATGCAATGAATTAAGTATTTCAATGAAATTTTGTCGGTTTTGAGGCCAAATTAAATTATCAAGTTTTCTGTAATGCCTGGTGTTAGTTAACTGCCTTTCGGCCTCGCGGATGTAGTTTTCTCTAGACATAATCACAGTTGCTGAACCTTTATCGGCTGGTTTTATAATAATATTTTGATTTCTACGTAATTTGTTGATAGCCTGTCGTTCGCGAAATGAAAGGTTTTGCTTATTGTTTGTAATTGGCAATGATCTGGCTATACCAGCAACCGTTTTTATGGTTGCTTTAACATTGTCATCAACTAGCCTATCGGGAGGGTCCCAACCGGATTTTCCAGTGAATGGTTTTGATTCTCCATTTAAATTTCGAAAATGATGGGCTATTTTTACTGAATGACCAAAATTAGCTACTTCAATAAGACCTGTGTCTAAAAGCAAATCCAATCCTGTTTTTGGTTTTGGAGTTGGTATAAAAGTAAGACCACGATCGAGAATTGATTTTTCAGATGGTGAGAGATCATAGTCAGCTGCTAAATTGACAAGGTTAGTTCCTAATCCTATGTTAGGGGAGCTATTGCCTTGACCCACATTTAGTTTAAACTAAGTACCGTCAACCAATGGTTATAAATACAATTAGCTGTTTCTTTCGTCCAATGGATTCTATCCTTCTCAACATGAAAATTCGCATCAGAAATTTTGGGGATGACCTTATCAACGTGGCAGTTGGACCTTGCTGATTCGTTGATACGCTTGAGACAGTACCTTTGCCTGTCTGACAAGCTATCAGAGAAGTTAATCTCAGCAAAGTGCAACTCCGCATTAGGGAAGGTGTTTTTAAATTCACGAGCCATGAACCGTAAATGACTTGAGGCTTTGGTTGGATGCTCATTTTTGGAGTTGATGCCAATATTCAAGATGATCTTCTCCGGGCTAGGGCCATCCTGGTGTCGCATAGCCATTGTTCTGAAATGTGATAATGCGGCACCAGGATAGCACTCAACCTGGATGTCAGGATGGACATCTAAATCAATTCGGGCTAGATTAGAGGACCCTATCATCAGAATCTTTTTGGTGATTCTGGGGATCCTCCACAGGCCCTTGCTATGCGATTGATGACGGTACTTAGCAAACTTCCTGTCAGACAGGTTACTATTATTCTCCATAGGAGGGAGAGGAGGTGGAGACAGAAGAAGAGGAGCAGAAGAAGGTGCGTGAGGAGAAGAGAGATGAAGCGTAGGAGGAAGAGGAGGAGGAGGGATGGAGAGAGGAGATGCAAGAGGAGAAGATTGAGTATGAGGAGCAAGAGGCGGGATTGAGAGAGGAGATGCATAAAGAGAAGAAGTTTGAGGAGGAAGAGGAGGAGGCGGGATTGAGAGAGGAGATGCATGAAGAGAAGAAGTTTGAGGAGGAAGAGGAGGAGGCGGGATTGAGAGAGGAGAAGGAGGAAGAGGAGAAGATCGAGTCAGAAGGTGGCGAGGAGAAGATAGTGGAAGAGATGAGGAAGAGTTGCTAGGTGGTAGATTGGGGGAACAGTGAGTAACAACCCGACAACGGCGCACAGGAGGAGAATTTGTCTTTGGGAGAGCCGGCCATGACTCTGTTACATCATCAACACCAGGTGCTGGTGTTGGTGATGTATACAGATTCGTCCGCTTGGAAGTTGTAGGCGAGGGTGTGAAGGTGGTTGGTGACCGTTGTCGTTTGTTAGTCATTGTTGAATGATAACCTGAACCTGTACTCGGTGTGGCCGCCGGTGTTGGTAGAGGCATCACTCTATTTTGCTTATCACTAGCTATTTCTGCCAAAAATTTCCAAAAATTTGTGATTGTCATTGTGGCCAATTTATTTCCAAAATTTTGCCTACCCCATTTCAATGCTATGCCTTTGGCTCTGTCTAGATCAAGAATTACATTAGATTCGGCCACTTTTACCTCTGCCTTTAATTTGTCCAATTTGCTTCGATAATGTTTGATTAAATTTTCTAAGCAGCTATGAGCCCAAATTTGGTTTATCATGCTGGTCGATTTCAAAAATTCGTCATCTCGTAAGGCAGGGCAGAAAAACGAGTTCATCTCCTCGATTTTCATGCTGAGAGATTTCGGGAGAGAGTCTGATGCCAAATGCTCTCGTAAAAGACCATAGTGATGCAAGCATTGCAACACATGGAAGTACATCTTAACCAGTCTCTGAAAGGCCTGAACAGACTGGTTAGGAGCACTTTTGGTTGAAGAAAAGTTGGACGCTGGGTTGCCAGATTTGCGTCCTTTACCTACTGGGCCGTTGAAATTCTTGGCCATTTTAGAACGTAATCAAATTTCTACAGATTTATGTCAAATTTAGTCAGAAAAGTTCAAAAAAGTTAAATTCCAAATATTAACTAGAGCGATATGTGTTGAAACAATTTAGAGACTGAAAAATAATAACAATTAATACAAGATTATTATATATATATAAAATTAAAGCTTACACTGTCAGTTGCTGGAGCGCTTTCGACGTAATGGTCTTCGTCATGCAGCGAAAAAACTGGTCTAATGGCAACTGATAATTCTTACATATTTATAGGAGAATTACTACAATGGTGACTACTGATTAACTATTAATTCAGTCTCTCCACAAAAGATCAAACTAAACCCGAAGACCTGCTTTAGATCAATGTGCGCCTTTGGCGCTACTGAAGTCAAACAGCTAATACAAAAGGCGTGATTGCTTAATTATATCGAGCTTATCTAACTGTAGCATGGGTTAGTACGCCGGTTCGTTTCAGGCGATTAAGGTGTGAGAATAACAATGAGGGCTATTTTGTCAGTCATTAGATCAAATGCTGCCGAGATATGTTTAATCATGGCGGCGAAGAGTAATTTACTTGTTGTTTGAGTACTGCAAGGGACAGGTTTCCTGAATAAAGATTAGTAAAACAAATTCTGACAAGTTATACAGTTATTTGATCTTGGCGAATCGGTTCACTCAGTCATTACAAAGCGTTGATTACTTCTTTGTAATAAGTTGGCGTTGCCGTGTGTTCGAAAATAGGAACAAATTTGGACAGTTAGGAGTTATACAGTTTTTTTATCTGGGCAAATCGGTTCACTCAGTCATTACAAAGCATTGATTACTTCTTTGTAATAAGTTGGTGTTGCCCTGTGTTCGAAAATAGGAATAAACAAATAGTTTTGAGCAGGTCTTTCTGACATAGGATGATCCATTGTGGATTGACTGAATGTTGTTGGTCTAGTGAGATTCCTTCTAAAGAGAGGTGGTTGTAAGTCACAGGTTGTTTGAGCTTTGTAAGCTTATATGTCCAACAACCCATGCACTCATTCACCCGCCCAGACACCAGCATATTAATCCATCCATCAGTCCATCCTGCCATCCACCTAAACACATACTTGATTAAGGGGAGAACAGATTTGTAAACTGATAGACAGACACCCGGTGGGTGACTAGACGACTGAACAAATAAATAGGCAAATGGGTGAAAGCTACAATTTCATTTCCGAATTTGGTTTAATTTATTCACTTAGTCATTGCAAAGCGCTAATTGCTTCTTTGCAATGAGTTGGTGCGGCTGTTGAAAATATAAGAATAAAATACGGCAGGTGGTTGCGGAAGAGAGGTGGTTTGTACCTTTACAAACATATATGTCCAAACAATCCATGCACCCACCCGGCCACCCACCCAGTAATCCATCCATCAGTCCATCCACATAGACAATCAATTGATGTCTGGGAGGCACAGACCAGTAAACCAATAGAGAGGCCAAGGACAGGTGACAGGATGAGTGAACAGATAGGTGGATGAACGAACGAACGAACGAACGAACGAACGAACGAACGAACGCCCGCCCGAACGAACGAACGAACGAACGAACGAACGAACGAACGAACGAACGAACGAACGAACGACCGTGCAAACGAAACATCAGCTACCAGCAGACCAATTCCGACAGTGTATTTGTACATGTAAACAGTTTAAAATTGTTTGATTTGGGACAAATATGGAGGCCTGGCACAAGCAAGTCCGTCTTTACATTGAAAAAAACGCATTGGCACAGGAATTTAATTAAAAATTTCTTTGCCTAAATTTGTCCTATCGAGACCAAGTTTAGATTTACTTAGAGTGGTCCCCCCTTTTTAGATTAGTTGGGGTAAAGTGAATTAATCAGTAGGTCGCTTTAACAGGTAAAGGCTGGGATTGATCCTACATTATAGAGAAATCACACACACGAATGCACCCACATACACATACGCACGTACATACGCACGCACGCACGCACGCACACATCTGAACGAATGCACGAATGCATGCAATAATACATGCACACAGTAATACATGCACGAATGCACGCAATAATGCATGCATGAACGCATGCACGAACGGACGCACGAATGCATGCACGCACACACCCAGGCACTAATGTACTCACGAATTAATGCACCCACACCCACATACACACATACACCCACGCAAGTATAGATGCACACACGTACGGATGTACGAGCACACACCCATACACACATACGAACAAACGCCCGGACGCACGAACGAACGAACGAACGAACGAACGCACGAACGCACGAACGCACGCACGCACGCACGCACGCACGCACGCACGCACGCACGCACGCACGCACGCACGCACTTTTGCAGACACAAAATTAAAAGATGTCCTACGGATATGATTTCATGTTGCCCCACCATTGATTTTGGTTGGGATTAGATTTATTTAAGAATAGGTAGGGAGGGATGAAACCTTGTCATTGTTATCAGGAACTATAAGGTCTAACTTTGATCTTACTAGCAAATCTTTCAGGTTTGGATTTCTATTGTAAGCTATTACTGGTCGTGCTTTGATCGGTTCCTTTAATTTAGATTGCAACTGTGAATATTCGTCTTTCATGGTTTTTGCTAATTCAACATTACGTCTATTGTATATGAGTTGGTCTGTCTGTCTGTCTGTCTGTCTGTCTGTCTGTCTGTCTGTCTGTCTGTCTGTCTGTCTGTCTGTCTGTCTGTCTGTCTGTCTGTCTGTCTGTCTGTCTGTCTGTCTGTCTGTCTGTATGTCTGTCTGTCTGTCTGTCTGTCTGTCTGTCTGTCTGTCTGTCTGTCTGTCTGTCTGTCTGTCTGTCTGTCTGTCTGTCTGTCTGTCTGTCTGTCTGTCTGTCTGTCTGTCTGTCTGTCTGTCTGTCTGTCTGTCTGTCTGTCTGTCTGTCTGTCTGTCTGTCTGTCTGTCTGTCTGTCTGTCTGTCTGTCTGTCTGTCTGTCTGTCTGTCTGTCTGTCTGTCTGTCTGTCTGTCTGTCTGTCTGTCTGTCTGTCTGTCTGTCTGTCTGTCTGTCTGTCTGTCTGTCTGTCTGTCTGTCTGTCTGTCTGTCTGTCTGTCTGTCTGTCTGTCTGTCTGTCTGTCTGTCTGTCTGTCTGTCTGTCTGTCTGTCTGTCTGTCTGTCTGTCTGTCTGTCTGTCTGTCTGTCTGTCTGTCTGTCTGTCTGTCTGTCTGTCTGTCTGTCTGTCTGTCTGTCTGTCTGTCTGTCTGTCTGTCTGTCTGTCTGTCTGTCTGTCTGTCTGTCTGTCTGTCTGTCTGTCTGTCTGCAGACTTTGATTACGGTCTAAAGACACATGTGATGCAGACCTTTGCTTAATATGGGTGCAGAAGTCCATTTAGAGTAACATAGAAAGATCATTTGATAAAGAACCACTACACATTAAAGGAAATACAGTATTTACTGTAGTTACTCTGCCTGCAGCAGCTTCCTGTGAAAGTAGTTTCAAAATATTCAACACCTCTCCTTTATAGCTGTCTTTACTTTGATAGTCTTGGAATCCGGGATCCAAGTGTTGGTAGTGTCAGCCAGCGCACTAGAGAAAATTTGAGCGAGCCCTACCATACTGCTTGGTCTTTTTATAACCAGTATCGGCTCACTCGGATCAGTACCGATCCAGATAGGTATGTCGTCATCGTCGTCACGCTGATTGCGGTAGTAGTAGTAGTAGTAGTAGTAGTAGTAGTAGTAGTAGTAGTAGTAGTAGTAGTAGTAGTAGTAGTAGTAGTAATGGTGGTGGTGGTGGTGGTGGTGGTGGTGGTGGTGGCGTTGGTGGGAGCAGCAGCAGCAGCAGTTGCAACAGCAGCAGCTGCAGGAGCAGCAGCAGCAACAGCAGCAGTAGTAGTAGTCGTAGTAGTAGCGGCAGCGGCAGCGTCAGTAGTAGTAGTAGTAGTAGTAGTAGTAGTAGTAGTAGTAGTAGTAGTAGTAGTAGTAGTAGTAGTAGTAGTAGTAGTAGTAGTAGTAGTAGTAGTAGTAGTAGTAGTAGTAGCAGCAGCAGCAGCAGCAGCAGCAGCAGCAGTCGTAGCTAATATTATCAATGCACTGGCTCAGAATTTCCGGCTCACTCGGATCAGTACCGATCCAGATAGCGTCGTCACGCTGATTGCGGTAGTAGCAGTAGTAGTAGTAGTAGTCAATATTGTCAACGCACTTTGGTTTATCTTACTGCCTGAGATTTGTCATTTTGTTTGAGGAAAGCCATATAGCATTAATGTTAACCCTTTACTGGTTAAATTTGTTCAGTAAAATCCAAATATGCGCTTACTTATTTAATGTATATTTGCAGGCACAGACAAGGTCATTCCCGAGAATATACCACTGGAACGACTGTCTGGGTTCCCGAGCCAGTCATTACAGCGGTAAATTTTCAAAAATACTCCAATCCCCGCCGGCAAATGGACATTGCCCAAGATCACTAAATTGACCGTTTTTGGCTGGCCATCATGCAAGGGTTAATGATTGAGATGGAGATTCTGGATAGCTATTTGAGTTTTGCTTTTACCAAGATGCCACGTAGATTCGGATTTTTCTTAAACGCAATTACTGGACACTTGTTGAAGGGTTGTTTCAGTTTCTCCTGTCGGTTTTGATACTCATCTTTCAAGATTTTGGATATTTCAACTTTAGCTCAACAATAGGTCAGAATGAATGGGATTTTGTCACGTTGATCAGATAAGCCTGGATCCGAATTTATTTCCTTGACCACCGTGTTTGGAGCTCTTTAATCGAAAATGATTCCCGAAGTTTTCTTTGTTTATCAGTTTCTTCTGCCGCACCTGAAATCAGAAATCAATCGGAATAATTTCAAAGTCACGAAGGACTAAATGGTCAGAAAGATTAAAATGTTCGGAAACACGTGTGTCTTCCTCTAGCCTAATATCTGAGAGGTGTTGAGTTGCCCGGCATCTTAATGGACATTTGGTTTCGCCGACATACTGTTTTCGCACAATTTGCATGATATTAGATAAATAACATTTTCAGAGTCACAATCTAGATTAGACTGACGTTGGAATTTGCTTTTGTTCTGAAAGCTCGTGAAAGTATCCCGGTTTGAGAGAAATTCACTTGCACCTTTTCTTTCCGCATTTTCCCGATTCGCCTACTCCTATAATTGGACGATTGTGAGAAATTTTGGCAGGCCGATGATTTGAGGCATTATCTGGAATGGTTTCCAAGCCGTCGTCCAATGTTCCAGATTTGATTGTGCGCAAGAATCGTGAGGAATAACCTCGTGGTTTGAGGGCTGTGAATAGGGTAGAGCATGCTTCTTCAAAGTTTTTCCTATCACTCGAATTCCAGTGAAAACGGATTATTTGCGACTTTACGATTCCTTTAAAAGTATGACGCGGATGGAAAGATTTTTTGTGTAGTAGCTGATGCGAATCGGTTGGTTTGAAATACACTTTGTAGTCTAAGTAGTCAGTTGTTTCATACTTTAGACCTGTATATACAGTTACATCCAGGAAATCTACAGACATCTCGTCAATGGTTGCTTTTAATTTGATATTCGGATCGCGATTGTTCAGAATTTCGAAAGATTCGTCAAACTCTGCCTTTGTGTGCTGCCAAATCATGAAAATGTCATCAAGGCAAGGTACCTACGATAAATGAGGGCTGTTTTGGACACTTCTAACCCTTCCTCCTCCCACTCCGCTCCGTAATGCTATGCTGGCCAATATGCAGCCTGACAATATCTGTGATGTCGGAAGTCCAAGAAGTAACATGAATTCACAAAGTGTGGATAACCATGGAAATCAACTACTATGTTTGAGTAAACCAGCAAACCTTCGGATCCTCTGGCCATTTCGATTGTTTCAGCCACAGGGGTAACCCCAGTGTCATTAACTATATGCTAACCTTTTCTAACTCGCTAGATATAGTAGAATGCTTCTATGCAAATAGCTCCACATATTTATCTATTCATTGTATGTTGACTATGGTCCTTGCTACTCATATATAAAATCATGTATTGAGCGATATCCCTAAACCAACTTGTCGTAAATTTGTATTGACAACATGAGACGATGTAAAATTTATGGCTGCAATGGCAAATCCCATTATCATGACAAACATTGCAAATTATACGTCGCTGAATCCACTTGTCTCCACATTGAGTCATCCTGTTGACTCTGATAAAATATTAGTACAATCCATACAGGATATCATTGTAACTGCTGCCAAAATATCTGTGATTAAACATCTAAATAAAAGAAAGAAATGTTAAACCTTGAAAACCTAAAAGAAAAAAGAAAACGTGTTTTGATACTGATTGTCAAATAGTGAAAATAGATCTCAGATAATAAGGAAAAATTAGTTACCTCTCCGGGATGTAGAAATTGTTTGAGTGTAGCTTCCGTGACCATCTCGGTCACTTCTTCAGCACTAACTGATGGTCGCTG
This sequence comes from Chaetoderma sp. LZ-2023a, assembly GCA_034401795.1. Taxonomy (NCBI): domain Eukaryota; kingdom Metazoa; phylum Mollusca; class Caudofoveata; order Chaetodermatida; family Chaetodermatidae; genus Chaetoderma; species Chaetoderma sp. LZ-2023a. The sequence goes on along the minus strand of CM067366.1, from coordinate 91,937,077 downwards.
GCAACGTCAGATCTTGTGGAGTCACGTGACAGCATGGACAGGTAGACTGCTGGGATACGGTAGCCCTCGTCTCTGTTCATGGTTGGTTGATACTTGTAGATTTCTATTGCCACTTTAACATTCCGTTTGAATAGGTTGGTCTCAATGTTGATGACCGAGGCACTGCTGGCGGGGATAACGTGGCCAGTGGATTCTGTATGTTCTGCCACAGCTGAGTTGGAATTGATTTTAAGATGTTCCTTGACTCTGGTGCTGAGAGGTCGATTGGTTTCACCTATGTATGTCCCCTCACATTGGTCACATTCGATCTTGTAGATGACTCGAGAGCGTTCATCTGTGGTCAGTTTATCTTTGGGTCTTACTAGTTGTGATCTTAAGGTGTTGACGGACTTGTGGTAGGTTTTGATGTGGTGTTCTCTGAAGAGTCTGCCAAGGTGTTCTGATAGGCCTTGGATGTATGGAAGACCGACTAGTGGAGGTTTTTCTACATCTGGTGGTTTATTACGAGTCGGACTTCCGTACATACTACAACCTACCCAAACTCATCAGCAACACTGACACTCAAATGTCATACAGAAAAGCCCTCGGGGAGCAGATAGCTAACATCGATGTCAGATCCGATCCAAACGAACCCCTAACCAAAATACTGAAATCTATGGAATCATCCACTACCAGCACCAAAAACAACCAAACTAGGTATACTAATGACCCTCTAGTAGTAAAAAATGTCAGCAGAGCAGAAAGCATTATGGCTGCGCATCTATCAAAGTGGCCAAAGTGAAGACCGTGCCAAACTACGCTTGGAGCACAATATTATTCTGCGCCACATTAGTGAACGCTTAAAAGATCTTGCTATTCAACAAGCTCCCTAGCAGATGAAATCACTGCCACAGATGACTGTCACAAAATGTTCCGTGCAGCCCGAGCCCTGAGAGTTACTGACTACACACTCACCGCACACAACTCTGAAGGACACTTTATCGGGGTTGACCAGGAAAAGGCCGAGCCGATCCGAGAATGGTTCAAGGAACAGTTCACTGACAACGATGATGAGCCCCTGCACCCATTCTCAGGAGACCCCATGCCATTACGAACACCAATTAAAACAGCAGAAGTTGAAAAGGCACTTAAAGCCTTGAAAAATGGACGTGCATCTGGACCTCATGGCATGAGCAACGAACTATTCAAATATGCAAGTGACATTATCTCAAAACTGATCACCCACCTAATCAAGTCAGCATTTATGCACCACCTTCCCATCGACATTGTAGGCCAAGACACCCTTATCGCACTGCCCAAGCCCAAAGAAGCCACCTGGGCCCCAGCCAATCTTCGGCCCATTGTGCTCCTCAACAGCATACGGAAAATCCTATCCACTGTTACTCTATGCCGCATCCGAGACAAGATCGATTACTTCACCGGATCATGCCAAAGTGGCTTCAAACGTGGACGCAGCTGTGCAGACATTGTATGGGCTCAACGGTTGCTCGTATCGGTAGTAATGTCCAAACACTGGGACTTCCACAAAATGGACATTGACATGTCATGAGCCTTCGACACAATTAAACACTCAAAGATCCTAGATGTACTATGCCAGGCCAGTTGCCATGAAGATGAGGTACGACCAGTGAGACTACTGGTTGCAGTCACCAAGCTGAGAGTACCAGTCAAGTCAGTGAAGTCTGTATAGTTTGAGACATCAATCGGCTCCCTACAGGGAGATTGTCTATTTCCGGTGCTTTTCACCTGCTACCTTGCTGCCACATTGAAATCTGTGCGGAAAAGTTCCACAAGACCAACTACCCCCCCCCCCCCCCGTCCAGTGTTAATACTGGGCCTGCCAGTAGAGATGGAATATGCTGACGATGTGCACATCATAAACGAAGAAAAGAAACCCCTTGATGAACTTCTCCCAATAGCCGTAAGCAAACTACAAATTGAGAATCTCTTTATGAATGAATCCAAAACAGAGTTCACCACATATACCTATCGACAAAGCATGAAACTGTGGAAAATGACGACCTACTTCGTGGCGGCGAACTATGGAAGAAAAGTAAAATCCTTGGCTCACTGTTTTGCAGTACTGCTGACATTTCTGCACGCTGCGTCACGGGGAACATAGCTTTCCCGTCCATCTGGAAGCTATGGATTCGTAGATCAAAGATGCCCTTGATACAGAGGATACGTTTATACAATGCAACCTGCTTATCCTTGATGCTGTATAACTGTATCAGCTGGGCAGCTCCAAAGGCAGCTCTAGACAAACTCGATGCCTGCCACGGCAAACACCCACGCACCATCACTGGACACTGATGGCCAGACAGCATAATTTCCAACGATGCACTATACGAGATGTCTAATACGTCGCCGCTGTCTGTAAAAGTCGCCCAGCAAAGATGGTCCATGTTTGGCCATGTGCTATGGATGGCAGAAGAGACACCAGCACGGAGTCTTGGAATTCGTCCTACTCGGAGCCAGCAAATACAAAGCCAGGAGAGGACGTCGTTGCATAAATCTGCTAGGCGTGCTACGAGGTGACCTCAGGAAAGCAGGACTCGGTACACTTAAGGCAAGAATGGACCTGAGGATGCTAAGGATTTCGGCTGAGGATAAGACACAGTGGGCAAAAGCGAAAAAGGACTGATTGCAGCTGTAGAATGTTTCCAATACTATAGCCGCAGAATACAGTAATCATACATATATTAAACCTCCATCAATGCACTAATCCATTAAACCTCCGCCAAAGAACTAATCTATTAAACTTCCATCAAACCCCCATCCGTCTTGATTCCTCGACCATTCAATTTATCTGTCAGGAGGTCCGTCCCCCGTTGAACTTCTCTCTTCTACCTGATAAACTTGAACAGTTTTAATTACCTCTTACGGCGAGGCCATCGATGATTGGACTGGCCGACTTAACACAATCACATTGCTGACATCAGCTACCATCTCATCACGGGAATAAATCCCTCCGCCAACCAAAAATAGTGCCCCTTCCATCATACGATCCTAACGCCCCTGCTTCACCCACATCAATACAGATATTACCAAATTATTTTAACAGACATACTAAATTAAACTAAACTAAAATTGTCCAAAAAAAATCCATTTCTATATTTAATAAGAACATCACAAAACCAATTTCCTACGCCAACCGACCATGCAGGACTTGTTTATGTCCATTGCATTAAGCGCGAAAATCTGTCCGTGCATCATTATCAATCAAAACAAGACTAAGGTTCCCCTATACCAATAAAATGAAACCAGACTTAAAATTCCTCTGTACCAATAAATGGCTAAAACAGGAAAATCTCACAGAACTTCAACTCACAATCAAAGCCCTCAGAGCGAATACTGTGCCACAGATTCCATTCTGTTACACTATGGTAAATTTTCAAAAACAATCATCTTTTGGTCTGCTCATGGAAAATTTTATGGGAAAATTTTAATTTTCTTGAACAACTTTGAGAGACAACGGGGTTAACTAATTACCCCCACGTAGCGCGCAGGTATTCCTTTGAATAACTAACAATCCTTGTCAGATCACATAGGTGTGAATTACTGTTGACCATCTAAGCGTGATCTTATCAACACAGATTATCACTGTGAATGTGTGGCACCTATCTAAGCTCACAGTGGGCTGAGCGCCGGCAGCCTTTGGTCAACTCATTAATGGCCAAGCCGGCCAAAATGCTCACGATAGCGGTCTTGAGAAATATGTCCTTATTGAAAGTCTATTTTTGCATATCGAGAGAGACTATTTTTTTGTACATTTAGCGCTGTAACGACTGACTCACCGAGCGAGCCAGGCATTCTAGTGGTACATTTTTAAAAAGTTGTCTTGCCTTTGCCCGAAAATTTGCATTCAGTAATGACTGATCTCGATTTTTCCCAATCTTGACAATCAAAGGGTGACTCACTGTTGCTTAATATTGATCTGTCCCAGACAGTGGCCAAATCCCTCTCGACAGTCAGGCGACCAGGTGGCAAACGAGCAATCGGTGGTAACATAGATTATCTCCTTCTCTCCTCGTCGCCTCTCCTCCCAGGAGTATAAATACAGTTACCAATAATAGACTGAAATAAAAGCCAGCCTTGATTGGCGTAAATGGGACCTAGAATCAGGGACTGGATAGACGCCAACCAAACCAACAACTTCTACTGGAAAAATTATCAATAATAGACCGAAATATAAACCAGCCTAGATATGCATGAATGGGACCTGGAATCAGGGAATCGATAGATGACAATCAAACCAATAACTTCTAGGAGAAGGTGGGTTAGAGTGGAGGGGAGTGCGTGCGTGCGTGCGTGCGTGCGTGCGTGCGTGCGTGCGTGCGTGCGTGCGTGCGTGCGGGAGGGCGGGCTGGCGGGCGTGCGGGCGAGCGGGCGGGGTGGGGTGGGGTGGGTGGGTGGGTGGGTGGGTGGGTGTGTTAATAAATTGTTTATTTTATTTTCCAACCCCACGATAGGCTAAATAAGTATCATAGTATTACTATATTTTTGCAGCAGAATGGTAAAAACGTGTACACGTGTACACGTTCATTAAAACTAACATGTGCATGTGTAATGGTATTGCTCCAAATGCACACCCCTAGTGCAAACCCGTCCGATATTATGTTTGTGAGTGCACGATGAAAAGACAAAATATAGCAATGTCCAATGATGAAAAGACAATGCCTAATTTCCAAGATAAATAACAACTGATCTCTTTACAAAGTTACTTGATCTGGATTAAACCCTAAGCACACGTTTTCACATTTGATCTCGTCTCTTCCAGTAACTATCTAGACCTTGAGACACAATGGATGAATTCACTTTTAGCTATGCCTCGACCATCTCCGACTAAGCTACATCCACATATTAGGGTCAATTCATAACATATATTTTGAACCCGAAATTCGCAAGATCCCGATTTCGGTGTAACTATACAGCTGAGCTATTGAGTACTTTGTGACCGATTTGACTGGGTGCTGTTGCTGCCATAGGCAGCACTGGCGCACAGTCGAATTAGTTTCGAAATTTTCAACAGAACATTTATTAATTTGTAAATCCATTGCAGACATGGAATTCATAGACATGACGAAGTATCCCAGCTTTATAACTGAGTATTTCTATCTAATATGATTGTGACGTCAGACTACATGCGACGTAATTGATTATGACGTCTTGACAGTTTGAATTCGTCAGTCGCAACCATTTGTTTGTCTCATCCTCACTGCTTTCATCCAAGCTAGTCATATGAAATATAACATCCAGTGAATTATGTTTCATGCCCACCAAAGCCATAACAATTCAAGATTCAAATTCAAGATTATTTATTTTCATAATTAAATATGTTTACATATAATAAAATGAGAACCAGTTGTTCAGCGAAGGTGTTACGTAATGGCTATCTGATAAGCAGTGTATATAGGAACATGGCATCTACATTAGTCACAGACATGGGTACAATCAGGCTTTACTGTACAGACAGAAGGCTTTGAGGTAGTAAATAATACGATACATTGAGAACATAATAACAGTACAAAACAACCATAATGCTAACATTAATTTTTTTTTAAACTAAGAAATATGCTGACATGTTTCCACAACACTAATACAAACATGTTAGTTAGTACAATGCAATGTTCTGTTAAATATTTTATGCACAATTGGATTAGGAAGAGATGTCTTCAAATCCAATTATGTTCACAATATTCAACACTACGTCGTGTTAAGTTATTTATAAGCCGTACTGTCTAGAATTCTCTATAATAATAGTAAATCTGCGATGACTGGACATTACGGATTTAATTATTGTAACGTCTCTTCTTATATGACCTTTGAACACGTCTCGTGCTGGACCGATAAAAAGTCTAGGTGTAGTCGCAGTTCAAAGATCCATTGTTGAAATTCACATAGGTTTACATAGTACATGGAAAAGCTGAGTTCTCGAAAACTGATAGAGTTTACAACTAAAAGGTCACGTTGACCTTAAAGGATAAAATAAAGTGTCTTCTAACATGCTCTTTGAAGATGTATGATGAAAGGGAGGTTACTTATGCCAAACATGAAGATTGGAAATTCTGACCCACGAATGATCTTGACCCCAAGGGGGATAGTAAAATTTCCATTGAAAACTTGTTAGATCTTTCATTCTTCTAACCAGGTCTTGAAGAGAATCGGAATAAAACCCTAGCAGAAAACGCAGTTCACAAATTTACTATGGGATATGTGGCATAGAAAAGCTGATTTCTCGAAAACTATTGGATTGAGGTTCTTTAAAATCGATATGAAATAGAGTCTATATA
>CM067366.1:91838284-91930284 GCA_034401795.1 Chaetoderma sp. LZ-2023a | reverse complement strand
CTTCTCTCCTCGTCGCCTCTCCTCCCAGGAGTATAAATACAGTTACCAATAATAGACTGAAATAAAAGCCAGCCTTGATTGGCGTAAATGGGACCTAGAATCAGGGACTGGATAGACGCCAACCAAACCAACAACTTCTACTGGAAAAATTATCAATAATAGACCGAAATATAAACCAGCCTAGATATGCATGAATGGGACCTGGAATCAGGGAATCGATAGATGACAATCAAACCAATAACTTCTAGGAGAAGGTGGGTTAGAGTGGAGGGGAGTGCGTGCGTGCGTGCGTGCGTGCGTGCGTGCGTGCGTGCGTGCGTGCGTGCGTGCGTGCGGGAGGGCGGGCTGGCGGGCGTGCGGGCGAGCGGGCGGGTGGGTGGGTGGGTGGGTGGGTGGGTGTGTTAATAAATTGTTTATTTTATTTTCCAACCCCACGATAGGCTAAATAAGTATCATAGTATTACTATATTTTTGCAGCAGAATGGTAAAAACGTGTACACGTGTACACGTTCATTAAAACTAACATGTGCATGTGTAATGGTATTGCTCCAAATGCACACCCCTAGTGCAAACCCGTCCGATATTATGTTTGTGAGTGCACGATGAAAAGACAAAATATAGCAATGTCCAATGATGAAAAGACAATGCCTAATTTCCAAGATAAATAACAACTGATCTCTTTACAAAGTTACTTGATCTGGATTAAACCCTAAGCACACGTTTTCACATTTGATCTCGTCTCTTCCAGTAACTATCTAGACCTTGAGACACAATGGATGAATTCACTTTTAGCTATGCCTCGACCATCTCCGACTAAGCTACATCCACATATTAGGGTCAATTCATAACATATATTTTGAACCCGAAATTCGCAAGATCCCGATTTCGGTGTAACTATACAGCTGAGCTATTGAGTACTTTGTGACCGATTTGACTGGGTGCTGTTGCTGCCATAGGCAGCACTGGCGCACAGTCGAATTAGTTTCGAAATTTTCAACAGAACATTTATTAATTTGTAAATCCATTGCAGACATGGAATTCATAGACATGACGAAGTATCCCAGCTTTATAACTGAGTATTTCTATCTAATATGATTGTGACGTCAGACTACATGCGACGTAATTGATTATGACGTCTTGACAGTTTGAATTCGTCAGTCGCAACCATTTGTTTGTCTCATCCTCACTGCTTTCATCCAAGCTAGTCATATGAAATATAACATCCAGTGAATTATGTTTCATGCCCACCAAAGCCATAACAATTCAAGATTCAAATTCAAGATTATTTATTTTCATAATTAAATATGTTTACATATAATAAAATGAGAACCAGTTGTTCAGCGAAGGTGTTACGTAATGGCTATCTGATAAGCAGTGTATATAGGAACATGGCATCTACATTAGTCACAGACATGGGTACAATCAGGCTTTACTGTACAGACAGAAGGCTTTGAGGTAGTAAATAATACGATACATTGAGAACATAATAACAGTACAAAACAACCATAATGCTAACATTAATTTTTTTTTAAACTAAGAAATATGCTGACATGTTTCCACAACACTAATACAAACATGTTAGTTAGTACAATGCAATGTTCTGTTAAATATTTTATGCACAATTGGATTAGGAAGAGATGTCTTCAAATCCAATTATGTTCACAATATTCAACACTACGTCGTGTTAAGTTATTTATAAGCCGTACTGTCTAGAATTCTCTATAATAATAGTAAATCTGCGATGACTGGACATTACGGATTTAATTATTGTAACGTCTCTTCTTATATGACCTTTGAACACGTCTCGTGCTGGACCGATAAAAAGTCTAGGTGTAGTCGCAGTTCAAAGATCCATTGTTGAAATTCACATAGGTTTACATAGTACATGGAAAAGCTGAGTTCTCGAAAACTGATAGAGTTTACAACTAAAAGGTCACGTTGACCTTAAAGGATAAAATAAAGTGTCTTCTAACATGCTCTTTGAAGATGTATGATGAAAGGGAGGTTACTTATGCCAAACATGAAGATTGGAAATTCTGACCCACGAATGATCTTGACCCCAAGGGGGATAGTAAAATTTCCATTGAAAACTTGTTAGATCTTTCATTCTTCTAACCAGGTCTTGAAGAGAATCGGAATAAAACCCTAGCAGAAAACGCAGTTCACAAATTTACTATGGGATATGTGGCATAGAAAAGCTGATTTCTCGAAAACTATTGGATTGAGGTTCTTTAAAATCGATATGAAATAGAGTCTATATACACCTTATAAGAACACCAAGTCACAAGGTTATCAGAGCAAAATTAATTTCGGCGGCCATTTTGAAAAGAAAATTTAAAATGAAAAATTCTCCCTTTGGCATGCTGAGTTCATTTCTGCATAAAACTAAAAATGGTATTTTTTATCAAAATGTGCCACTTGTCGACCATTTTGAAAAAAATGTCCAATGGTAACATCCTATCCAAGTATGGTAGAGATCGGTTCGAAACTCTAGGTGTAGTCACATTTCAAATATCCATCATAGGAATCCCCATTCATTGCCTATGGGCCATTCTCCTTCGATCAATACTCACCATTCTGTTACTTCTGATATACAGCTGGCCTTGACAGCGGCTCTAGGATTATAGACTTAGAAAGCTTTACCGACTCCTGGGAACCGGGTACCCGGCTCCCCACTGCCGAGTACCCGTTTACCATAGAGCTCATTCTTGTTTGCATAGCAACAAGTGCAATACATGCTTTTCGCATTAAGGATTTTAGTGTTTTTTAAAAAGAATCTAAGTCTTTAATCAGTGATAGTTTGTGTGTTCTAAAGGATAACTAAGGACTATGGAGAATACCGCCCAAGATAACCAGGTTGTATTGTTCTTTATATCCATAGTTAAAAGACTTAGGTCTCTAAATTTCGTTGTGTCGCATGTTCCAATTTCTAACCCCATAGAATCTGGGACGTGTGCTAGCAACGATATATGCCAGACGATCGCCTTCTTTAAACCCCAACAGGCGATCGGCAGATATGAAAATAGGTGTTTGCTACGGTATTTCTAACACGAATATCGGCTGACGTCGTTCTCCGTAGAATCCGAGCGGGTGACGTCACACCCGGTCGCTCGGATGTTTATGTGAAGAAAAATTTTTTCATTAATTCGCGCATCTTGTTCTGGGTGCTGCGTACTAAAAAATGGTACCGGAAACTTTAGAATGATCAAGTTTACGTGCAATCACGATCGGTTTGCAATGATCGGTGGTTTCAAAATTCTTGAGTAGATGCGTGGTCTGCGGTTTTACCGTGTGAGACAGCAGTTGTTATACATTTTGTTGTTTTCTTCACATATCGTGCTGCGTTCGTTAGGAGTATAATTTATATTGATTAGTAAATATACCCTGAATGCTATGCGATATGATTCCTGGAGCCGTTACACATCCTGTAGGATTTATTATGGGTGTGTTGTGCCCGCCGCGTTCTTGTCGTCATAATCAATGCGATCGTTGTTGTAACGTGGCGGGGTGGGGTGCGGGAGGTTACGGTTAATTTATGAGTCAAAATATTTGAAAATTAATTGTCTGCCTTCCATCCGTGTCTCGTTCCGCTTGTTTATTGTAGGTTTGTGCTTATTTTATAGGCCAAGCCAGCCCCGCCATCATGTGACGACTGCCATAAGTTTGTCCGTGTAATGTTCAAGGACCATGTCTGTTTTAGGTGTGCCCTGTGTAATATAGATCATAGGTGTAATGTTTGTGCAGTGTGGTCCGTCGAAACGATGGTTAAGTTCCTTGCCCAGAAGGACTTGGCTGGGTCTGACGCGGGGTCAGGCGGTCCGAGAGGAAATCGTGGAGCGCCCGGTTCGGCCGGTGGGGGTGCTCCACGTCCCCAGCTGGAGGTGGCGGAGATGGCACCGCCGGCGTGGTTTGGTCCGGCTATGCAGGGTTTTCTGCATAGCGTTCTGCCCACGCTGGTGTCGTCCCTGCTACCAAAGGTTGGGGGGCAGTTTCTCCCCATGCCTGGTACGGATCCTGTCTTCGGACAGGATTCTGGACTGGTTACCGAGGGGGCCGTCTCGTACGGCCCCCTGGCGGGTCCGTCTGGCTTCGGCCAGACGGGTTCTGTCTCTCTGCGGCCACCTCCGGGTGGTCCAGTAGCGGTGGCCGGTCCGTCAGGTGTGGGAGCCGTCCGCCAGGACGGCTCCACGGTTTATTCGTCTAGTGACGGCTCTTCGGAGTCTGAAGACGATGAGGCCGAGGAGGAGAGGTTGCTGCGGCCCGTGAAGCCGCAGGTGGAGAATATGGAGGTTGATTCCGTCCTGGACGGAACCGGCCTCCATTTGTCTGGTTTGGCGCAAGCCAGGTCAGCGGCTCCGCCTGCGGCTGAGGCCAATCCGTTACCGTGCACCGGTTCCGCGCGGCTTGGTTTGTCACCAGCCGTCAGGGGAACCGGTGTGCCGGGCCAGGCGTGGTACTCACCTATCTCGCCTGGTCCGGCAGCCGGACATGGGGTGCCGTTGGCGCCCGTGGCTGGCTATGGTTCCGCGACGGTTACGGGTCCGTACGGTTTTCCGTGCGGACCTACCCCATGGACCGGAGTGTTTCATGGGGTGGCGGCGGAACCATGTGGTAGCGGAGTGCCTGGCGTGTCAGCCGTGGCTCCTGGCCGGGAGGCCATGGCTGGCAGACCCGTAAGCATGTCAACGGGTGACGTGTTTGCGGGGGTATCTTCTTCGGAGTTAGACTGGTCTGATGCTCTGGCGTGGCTAGCCAGAGTTGACCCATCTGTGGTTTCGGCCACGGCCGATGAAGATGCGCCCCGTCCGTCGGTTGCGTCGATTAGGACGGGGATTTTGCCCGCGGCCCGGATCCAGTCAGTGGGACTGGATCCACGGTTCATTGATTTGTTGGATGCTATTTATAGTAAACAACTAATGACCAAGGGTCAGCTCCCTGCGGCCTCCAGGGAGGTGCGGGCAAGGTGCCGTATTCCGCGGGGTGAATACGACAGGTATGGTGTAGTCCCGTCGGTCACGGAGGATGACCGATGGGTACTGGGCGTCCAGAGTGCCGGTTCGGGTGGTCCCGGTCCGGCACTAGTGGATAAGGCCCAGGTACACCAGGAAGAAGTCCTGGCCCTATGCGATGAGGGTGTGAGGGCAGCCATGAGCGCTGTCAATCACTCCTATCGTCTACTTCAGTCGGTGTGGGCTGAAGCGGGGGCAGGCCACCCTGTGCCACCTGTGGCGCTATCGTGCGTTAATGACGGCTTGGTGCTGTCAATGGACGCATTGGCAAGGGTGCAAGCGCGTGTGACGAAGTCCAGGAGGCAAATGGTCATTGACCATATGCGTCCGGCTACGGCAGTCAAGGAGCGTCTTCTTGGGACGCCCCTGACAGGGCCTAGCATCTTTGGTGGCCAAGCGCAGGCCATCTTAGAGGACACCGCCAGTATTGCGCAGAATCGGTTAGCGGTAAATCTACAGCTAGAGCTAGTGCGGCAAGCGCACGCACTAGGGTCTGTGGGTAAGCCGCTAACAGTACAGCCCTCAAAGAAACAGAAAAAGCATAAGGGCAAGGCGAAAGCCAGGCCTATTGCGACGTCTGTTTCGGCTGGGTTTTCGGAGCCGCCGCCGGCGAAGAAACCCAGGAAGGCTGTAGAGGCGCCTACCCTCCCCAATGTTGCTCCGGACCGCCCTAGAGGTGGTATGGGCAAGGGGAAGGGTAAGGGTAAGGCCTCAAAGGGCGGACAGAAGGGGCCGAAGCGTACCTGAGGGTACGCAAGCTCCCTTCATATCCGCCTGGACCGCACCTGTGCGACAGGAACAGCGGTGCCAGTTATACCCGTCGTGCCTAGAACGAAATGGTTCTCACTCTCTCTCGTTAAGAAAGGGGGGGGGGGGCGGACTGCGAGCCGGACAACCCCGTTAGACGTCGAGGCGTCTATGGTGGGTGGAAGGCTCATGCGTTTCGTCGAGGCTTGGCGAGGTGTGACGTCAGACAGTCTGGTCCTGGGATGGTTATCCCAGGGTTACATGCCGGAGTGGTGGGACTTTCCGCCACAAAATCTGTCTTTGGCACCAGTCTGGACACCCGTACCAAGGGAGCCAGACAAGTTAGAAGCCGTTCAAAAGGAAGTGTCGGGTTTGCTTCTGAAGGGAGCAATAAAACCAGCAAACCGGAACACTCCAGGCTTCTATTCAAACATGTTCCTTGTCCCCAAGAGCACGGGGGGATGGAGACCCATACTCAATCTCAGGCCATTAAATTGGTTTATCCATACGCCTCGGTTCCAGATGGAAACACCGAGGTCGGTAATGGCGGGATTGAGGAAAGGAATGTGGTGTGTATCGATCGATCTGAAAGATGCATATTTCCACATTCCGATCAATCGGAGTTGGCACAGGTTTCTGAGATTTGCGTTTCAGAATCAAGTATGGGAGTTTACAGTTCTCCCGTTTGGCCTGTCGACAGCTCCGAGGGTTTTCACAAGAGTGGTCCTTGCGGTGACAGCGTTTCTCAGAAAAGAGAACGTGGCGCTACACACCTACATAGACGACTGGCTGCTCAAGGCAGACTCGGCAGCCAGGTTGAACGTGGATACTGCTCTGACTCTGAAGTTACTTTCAGATCTAGGCTGGATAGTCAACGAGGAGAAATCCGAGTTGACACCCACTCAACATTTCGTTTATTTGGGGATGCGATTCGACCTCGAGGAGGGCAGGGTTTACCCGTCAGAGCCCAGAGTGGTGTCTCTGTTAGCCATCCTCGGGAGTTTTCGAGTGGGAAACCACATTCAGGCAAGGCGGTTCCTTCAGATGCTGGGCATGATGGTCTCCATGGAGCAGGTTATCCCGTACGCTGCTCTAATGCGAAGACCTATCCAGTTGTATCTGATGTCTCTGTGGAAACAGAGAACAGAACCCCTGTCAAAACTGGTGCCAGTTTTGGAGCCGATAATATCGCATCTTCTATGGTGGAAACAGCGTCAGAATCTCCTAATAGGGGTTTCGCTGCACCTACCCCACCCCCAGCTGTCCGTTTACACGGATGCATCGCTGGAAGGGTGGGGTGCCTGCCTGGGAGAACACCAGGTCTCGGGCACATGGACTCTCCCGGAGAGTCAGCTGCATATCAATCTGTTGGAAATGATGGCAGTGGAACTGGCGTTGGAAGAGTTCCTTCCGATGATCAGGGGCAAGGTGATATTGATACGGTCGGACAATTCGACAGTAGTATCATATATAAATCGCCAAGGAGGGACCAGGTCGCCCACCCTGTGCATCAGGGTGTGGCACTTGATTCAATGGTGCAGGAATTACTCGGTTGTTTTGAAAGCAGCTCATATTCCTGGCCGATTGAACATTCTGGCGGATGCTTTGTCTCGCAGACAGAGAATCCTGCCAACAGAATGGTCCCTCAACCCTCCAGTTCTACGACGGATCTTCGAGCATTGGGGCAAACCCAACGTGGACTTGTTCGCCACAAAGGAAAATGCTCAAATCATGACATATGTCTCGCCGATTCCAGATCCAAATGCCGTCGATACAGACGCTCTGGCGATAAGCTGGAGAGGGATGCACGCTTACGCGTATCCACCCACCATTCTTCTACCGAAGGTATTGGTGAAGGTCAGGGAGGAACCGTGTCTGGTCCTGCTAATAGCGCCGTATTGGCCGAGCAGGGCGTGGTTCACGGATCTTCTAGATCTGCTGGTGGAAAATCCTGTGCAGTTGCCCGAGATTCCGAACATAATCTCCCAGGCCAAGGGACGCTTCCTACACGAGCGTCCCGAAATGTTCAAATTGACTGCGTGGATGTTGTCAAACAACGTTCCACGTCGGAAGGCTTTTCTCGACAGGCTGCTGATTTCATCGCGGCTGCGAGAAGGAGGTCAACCTTCAAGTCATATAACAACAAGGTTAACAGATTTGCAGACTGGTGTGAAGAAAAGGGTATTGATACCTTTCAATCCACTATTCAGCAAATAGCAGACTTTCTCTGTGAGCTGTTCTTTACAGGACTAGCTCCCGTCACAATTGCTGGATACAAGTCAGCTTTGGCATCAGTTATCCCTTGTCTAGCCAACAGGGATAGTCCAGAGGTGGCCCAGTTAAACGTGATGTTGAAGGGAATGAGCAATCTCCGCCCGAGACAACCGGTAGTCATTCCAGCCTGGAGTCTATCTTTAGTGCTTAATGTACTGGCCAAGCACCCATTCGAACCGTTGCGTTCGGCTAGTCTAAAGCATTTGACTCTAAAGGCGGTCTTTCTATTGGCAGCTTCCTCAGCTAGAAGGCGCAGTGAGATCCATGCGCTTTCGGCAGAGAGGAACCGATTTATTGTTTCTGGAGAAGGTCTGCGTCTTCTGCCAAGAGCAGAATTTATGTCAAAGAACCAATCTTTGAGATATCCCGGCAAACCGATCATTATACCGAAGTTAACCAGGTTTGATCGTGATGCCAGTGTCTGGTGCCCGGTCCGTGCTTTGACTAAGTACAAGAAACGGACTGACTCGTTACGGTCGAACGATAGACATCTGTGGATCTGCCATAAAAAGCCTTATGGCGCCGCATCCATGGATACTATCTCTCGTTGGGTGGTCGAATGCATTCAGACTACTCATGAGATGGCGACTGGGCACCAGGTGCAGGGCGTAAGGGCACACGATGTTAGAGGAATAGCCGCCTCGACCGCCCTTTACAATGGTGTTCCGTTAGAGGACATCATGGCCGTTGCACAATGGCACTGTGAGTCCTCATTTACGGATTACTATATGAGGGATGTGTCAGACTAAAGCAGGCATGGTCAAGCGAGAGGATGTCAACCAGATTGTGTCACTGATGGCCGAACCGGTGTATGGTTGTAGGCGGTACGTCTGAAGTCCTGTTATCATAAGGTAATTCAACAAGTGAGAGTTTTTTGTATTATGTATATGTATCATGTTCATTCATCTTATATATTCATGCTCATTCCCAGGCTAATACAAGCGATATGCAGGGAGTAGTTAACCCTCTTGGCATATTGGTGTTTTCAGGCGAGATACATGTTCGTTAGTTCTCTCCCTTTTCTTAGGAGGAAAAAGGGGGGGGGGGCTGTGACGCGAATGTGATTCGGTTCCGTGAACTTGACGGTCCTTTTAGGTCTCCGTTAGTCAAGTTTGAAGTCTAAAATCTTTCTCCAAGGGGCAAAATTAGCATGTATGGCTTGCCCCTTCCCACCAGGTTACTGATCAAATCTGGTGTATATCAGAAGTAACAGAATGGTGAGTATTGATCGAAGGAGAATGCAAGAAATGTCAATTTCCCTTTCTCCGAGATCTAACAATACTCACCATTCTGTTACGGACCCAGCCTCCCAGCCCCACGGAGGCAAGCCATAGTTTTCTCTTGTTTGGTGGCTATGCAAACAATATGAGCTCTATGGTAAACGGGTACTCGGCAGTGGGGAGCCGGGTACCCGGTTCCCAGGAGTCGGTAAAGCTTTCTAAGTCTATAATCCTAGAGCCACTGTCAGGGCCAGCTGTATATCAGAAGTAACAGAATGGTGAGTATTGTTAGATCTCGGAGAAAGGGAAATTGACATTTCCTGCATTTTCCATGCTTTGATGGTCAAGGGTTAAGGTTACCGTTTAGATGGGGAGATATTTTCAGGACCCCAAGGGTAACATCCTGTTCAAGTATGGTAGTGATCTGATCCAAAGTCTAGGTGTAGTCGTACTTCAAAGATCAACACTGAAAATCCACATACATTTCCTGTGACATGTGACATTTTCCCCCCCAACGGTAAAATGTGTAGCTCGAAAATCTTTTGGCAGATCCAAAATAAACAGAGGGAAGAGCCCTTGGATGCTGCATATTTATCTAAGAATGTAAACAGTGAGAAGAGCCCTGGGATGCAACATACTTATCTGAGAATGTACACAGTGAGAAGAGCCCTGGGATGCAACATACTTATCTGAGAATGTACACAGTGAGAAGAGCCCTGGGATGCTGCATACTTATCTGAGAATGTAAACAGTGAGAAGAGCCCTGGGATGCAGTATACTTATCTGAGAATGTAAACAGTGGGAAGAGTCCTGGGGTGTTGCATACTTATCTGAGAATGTAAACAGTGGGAAGGGCCCTGGGGTGTTGCATACTTATCTGAGAATGTAAACAGTGAGAAGAGCCCTGGGGTGTTGCATACTTATCTGAGAATGTAAACAGTGGGAAGAGTCCTGGGGTGTTGCATACTTATCTGAGAATGTAAACAGTGAGAAGAGCCCTGGGATGCAACATACTTATCTGAGAATGTAAACAGTGAGAAGAGCCCTGGGATGCAACATACTTATATGAGAATGTAAACAGTGGGAAGAGTCCTGGGGTGTTGCATACTTATCTGAGAATGTAAACAGTGAGAAGAGCCCTGGGGTGTTGCATACTTATCTGAGAATGTAAACAGTGAGAAGAGCCCTGGGATGCAACATACTTATCTGAGAATGTAAACAGTGAGAAGAGCCCTGGGATGCAGTATACTTATCTGAGAATGTAAACAGTGGGAAGAGCCCTGGGATGCAACATACCTATCTGAGAATGTAAACAGTGAGAAGAGCCCTGGGGTGTTGCATACTTATCTGAGAATGTAAACAGTGAGAAGAGCCCTGGGATGTTGCATACTTATCTGAAAATGTAAACAGTGAGAAGAGCCCTGGGATGCAACATACGTATCTGAGAATGTAAACAGTGAGAAGAGCCCTGGGGTGTTGCATACTTATCTGAGAATGTAAACAGTGAGAAGAGCCCTGGGATGCAACATACTTATCTGAGAATGTATACAGTGAGAAGAGCCCTGGGATGCAGTATACTTATCTGAGAATGTAAACAGTGAGAAAAGCCCTGGGATGCAACATACTTATCTGAGAATGTAAACAGTGAGAAGAGCCCTGGGATGCAACATACTTATCTGAGAATGTAAACAGTGAGAAGAGCCATGGGACGCTGCATACTTATCTGAGAATGTAAACAGTGGGAAGAGCCCTGGGGTGTTGCATACTTATCTGAGAATGTAAACAGTGAGAAGAACCCTGGGATGCTGCATACTTATCTGAGAATGTAAACAGTGGGAAGAGTCCTGGAATGCAGTATACTTATCTGAGAATGTAAACAGTGGGAAGATTCCTGGGGTGTTGCATACTTATCTGAGAATGTAAACAGTGGGAAGAGCCCTGGGATGCAGTATACTTATCTGAGAATGTAAACAGTGGGAAGAGCCCTGGGGTGTTGCATACTTATCTGAGAATGTAAACAGTGAGAAGAGCCCTGGGGTGTTGCATACTTATCTGAGAATTTAAACAGTGAGAAGAGCCCTGGGATGCAGCATACTTATCTGAGAATTTAAACAGTGAGAAGAGCCCTGGGATGCAGCATACTTATCTGAGAATGTAAACAGTGGGAAGAGCCCTGGGATGCTACATACTTATCTGAGAATGTAAACAGGGAGAAGAGCCCTGGGATGCTGCATACTTATCTGAGAATGTAAACAGTGAGAAGAACCCTGGGATGCTGCATACTTATCTGAGAATGTAAACAGTGAGAAGAGCCCTGGGATGCTACATACTTTTCTGAGAATGTAAACAGTGGGAAGAGCCCTGGGATGCTGCATACTTCTCTGAGAATGCAAACAGTGAGAAGAGCCCTGGGATGCTGCATACTTATCTGAGAATGTTACACTGTGAGAAGAGCCATGGGATGCAGCATACTTATCTGAGTATGTAAACAGTGAGAAGAGTCCTGAGATGCTGCATACTTATCTGAGAATCTAAACAGTGAGAAGAGCCCTGGGATGCTGCATACCTATCTGAGAATGTAAACAGTGAGAAGAGCCCTGGGATGCAGTATACTTATCTGAGGATGTAAACATTGAGAAAGGCCCTGGGATGCTGCATACTTATCTTAGAATGTAAACAGTGAGAAGACCCCCTGGGATGCTGCATACTTATCTGAGAATGTAAACAGTGAGAAGAGCCCTGAGATGCTGCATACTTATCTGAGAATGTAAACAGTGGGAAGAGTCCTGGGATGCTTCATACTTATCTGAGAATGTATACAGTGAGAAGAGCCCTGGGATGCAGTAAACTTATCTGAGAATGTAAACAGTGAGAAGAGCCCTGGGATGCAGTATACTTATTTGAGAATATAAACTGTGGGAAAAGCCCTGAGATGCTGCATACTTATCTGAGAATGTAAACAGTGAGAAGAGCCCTAGGATGCAACATACTTTTCTGAGAATGTAAACAGTGAGAAGAGCCCTGGGATACAGTATACTTATCTGAGAATGTGAGCAGTTAGAAATAGACATCTCCATTGTTTATAAATTAAGTTGAGTTGCCTTCTTCACTTTATAAACGTACATCAGCAAATGTCTCGATCATGTGAGGGGTGCTATCAGTCTTACCATTGGCATTCTCAGTAACCTGTTCCCGCTTTCTCTTGTTGGCTTTGTATTGCTTAACGATGCTGTAAATCTCCTGTGCTGGAGGCACGAAAACAACAAATACTCCCACACCTGTTGTCCACACGTGACAGTATAAAATGTAGCTCTTGAATTGCTCTCTATCAAGAACATCGAGACTCGCCATTATGCCCGGAATCAGGACCACCAGCACTAGCAGACCCACAACAGCACCGCCGTAAGCTATGTACCTGGCCCATCTAAACTTCTCAGATAACTCATCATGCGTAGGGGCGTCATCATATTCTTCTTTACCAAAATCCTCCAGGTATTTCTTCTCCCATGGATTAAGAGGGTTGTTGATAGACATTGTCTTTGCCCATTCCCTTTTTACGTCATTCTGTGAGTACACGTTATGCGTGAACGCCGATATTATTATAGTGACGAAGAAACTGACTCCGAAGCTGGTGAGTGAACCTCCGAGCATACTCCAACTTTGAGTTGTGTTAAGAAAGAAGTCACCGACCAAGCCACCGGGATACATGGTCTGAGCCATGATCAAGTTAACGAGCACACCGCAGAACACACCGGAAAGACCACCTAGACAAACAAAAATTACATCGGTTGTAAGTAAAGTAAATCTATTAAACATAGTAGCATTTATATTGTCCTTCATGTTGTTGTTGTTGTCGTCGTCGTCGTCGTCTTCGTCGTCATCGTCGTCGTCGTCGTCGTCGTCGTCGTTGTTGTTGTTTTCGTCATCATTGGCATCATCATCAACATCATCATCGTCGACGCCAGGGGCATGGCGGTAGTGTCGTCGTCGGTGGCACAGTCCTCATTGTCATCATCACTCAGAATATTTCCAGGAAAACAGAGTGAGAGCGAAATGATACAGCTCTGTCATAAACATGCTGGAAAGTGAATACCGATGATCCAACTATTTACAAGCCAACTGTTATGAACACGTTTTAGTAATAATAATGGACCGTTACAGTTTTTGCTATGCCACGCCCGCCACTAGCTAAGCTCCACCCACACCTGGCTCGTGCTGGGATCGATCGATCCCTGAACTCCCTGACTATCAATTTCCAGAAAACTATACAGGTAAACTGTTAAATATTTTGAAGCTAATTTGACTGGGCGCTGTTGCTGCCTATATTTATTAAATGGTAAAGACATGCAATTCGTACAACTTGTCGGACTATTAAGCTCTAAAGACGGACTATTTCGATTGATCTATGAAGTCATGATTATGACTCGATATGGTGCGTCTTTAACACCGTCTTGTGTCAACTTAACCCTTTAATGCTCAAACTGATCAAAAACAACTTTGCAGTGGTCTTCAGACATGGCTATTTGAAAGGACTAGAGAAGACTATTTTTGAAAATTTACCACTAGAATGACTGGCTCGGTAACCGAGCCAGTCATTCTAGTGGTAAATTTTCAAAAATACTCTCCTCTCGGCCTGTAGATAGACACTGGCTAAGTGAAAACTTTAATTTTCTTTACCAAAACTATACAGGTAAGCTGTTGAATATTTTGAAACTAATTTGACTGGACGCTGTTTCTGCACATGGCAGCAACAGCGTCCAGTCAAATTAGTTTCAAAATATTCAACAGAATATTTATTAAATGGTAAAGCCATACGTGTCAGACTATTAAGCATTAACCCCTCTAGTGTCAACGGCGCCTCAAAGCGCTCAAAGTACTACTTGATAAGTAACTTCATGGTCAAGCCGGCGGAAAGAAATCCAGTGGTAAATTTACAAAAATAGTCTTCTAAAATTAAAATATTTTGAAAAATATTGACCATCAAAATGTTTAATAGATATATCAAGTAGTACTTTGAGAGCTTTGAGGCGCTGTTAACACGAGAGGTGTTATGATCAAAGCAACGAGTCTGTTATGATCAAGTCAACGAGTCTGTTATGATCACGTCAACGAGTGTCTTATGATCAAGTCAACAAGTCTGTTGTGATCAAGTCAACGAGTCTGTTATGATCAAGTCAGCGAGTCTGTTATGATCAAGTCAACGATAATAACATAGTTGATGGCCCGCGCCATTTTGTATGTACAAGGTTTCTTACGCTAGTATTTAATCAAATAAAAACTTATTGGTGCGAGGTATTACTGTCTGCTCTACAAATATATAAATAATGATTTTAGGAAAAATAATGTACAATATAAATGGATTTATGTAGTCAAGGGTATATACCTTGTATAGGAAGTGGGTATCATCGAGAAGCGCATAGTGTTGCACATACCACAACAAGTCATGTCAAACAGATTCTTATAGACCAGTATGCTAAACAAGAGGTCCAAGGGGCCTGTATCGCCCACCTGGAATGGAACATTGGTATTTCATCGAGATAGGTATGTTCTACAATAGGGCCTTATACATTTTTCTTGCAAGAAATGCAAAAGCTCTGGCCAGAAATACAGAAATCTCAGTTGTAAAAGTAAAAGATTTTACCTAGGCATTCTAGTAGTAATATTTTTTAAAGATTTCGTAGATATTTTCAGATATTCAGGATGACAGACAAAAATTTGCCATGCAATTTCTGGATAACCTTCAGAACCCTGCGTCCCTAAGGTCCTTGTGGTCAGGTTTGGTTGAAATAGGCGATACCATTAACGAGGAGTCGTCTTAACCGATCTCGTGGATCTTTTCGCAAATTCAAACAGGGCAGCATGAAAAACTGACCACACAAATTTCTGTATAAGCATCTTAAGCGTAACACATCTGCGTCGTTCTAGTCAAGTTTGGTTGAAATCAGCTCAACCGTTAATGAGAAATAGTCATCTAACCTATTTCCTGGGCATTATCACAAATCCAAGATGGTCGCCAGACAAATTGGCCAATCAGACTCTGTAGAACATACATGGTTCAAGTCTTGTCCTAGGTAATGTTGCAAATCAATCTGCCAAGCAGTTTCTGAGTTTAAATGTATTTCTAAACATAGTACAAAATCCAAGAAGGCCGCCGCCCAAACTGACGAATCAGCTTCATTTGAACGATCATGAATCTCTATGACATAAGGAAGTTTCCTGACAAATCTAATTCAAACCATCCCTGTTGTTCTGGAAAATATGTGTTCTGAGTCTTCTCTCCTACAGAACTTTTGGCGAGAAAATAATCCAAGATGATTGTCATTTCATTTATCTGACAAAAGCAAGTGTAAAATTTGACATCGTCATATCCAAAGCAATTTTCGCCATCAAAATACATAAAATAGAAAAATTCAATATGACTGCCAAAATCTACATTTTGATTGATTGACACTGCCCATGCATTTTCATGTTTCAACATTCCTTGAATAAACTTTCGGCCAAATTTTGGCACGATCCGTGAACAATTGGTCATCCAAGATGGTAGGACGGATAAATCGATCAATCAAGTTCTCTCTAACAAATTCGTTTCAGTCCTTGGCCTAGATGATGATTCTTCTGTGTCAAAACAAGCGGTCAAGCGGTTTTGGAGAAGATGATGTTTAAAGGTGTTTCCAAAAATAGCGCAAAATCCAAGATGGCCATCGACCAAATCAACCAATCAGCTCCATTTGGACAATCCTGAATCTCTATACAGAGAGGAATCGTTTCTTGACGGTTGAAATTGGTCTGTTGTTCATGAGAAGAAATCAGTTGAAGTTTCTTATTCTGTTCCTATATCAGCTTTGGCTAGAAAATAAGATGGCCACGGGCCAAAGTGACCAATCGATTTCCTCTATGCAAGTTTGCATATTCATGCGGTAATGATGCTTCCTGCCAACCTTTATTGAAATCCATCAGGTGGTTCTTGAGAAGAGTCCATTTACGATTTCCCATTGCTTTCCTATAGGACATCTGGATGAAAAATCCAAGATGGCCGCCAAATGGTTCATCTGGCAATTTCAAGAGGGCAAACGTAGCAATACGCATAAACAAGTACAAAGCAAATTTCGTCATAAATATCCATCAAATTAAAAAAATCAAATATGACCGCTAATTGCTAGCTTTTGGTTAGTCCACGGCGGCCATGTTTTGACCAATCAACCTAACTTCAACAAACATTAGTCATTAATCATTTTCCCAAATTTCATCCTACTATGTTCAGCACTCCAGTAGAAATCATCTTTACAAAAACTACATAATCCAAGATGGTCGCCAGGCAAATCAACCAATCAGGGTCTCTCGAACAAACTTGTTTCAGCACTTGGCCTAGATGAGGTTTCTTTTCATCTGGGAGGTTTGGCGGAGGAATTATCAAAGATTGCCGCCATAAAAATAGATGATTCGGTTTCATTTAAAAAAATAATTTTGCATCTCCATGGCCCAATGAGGCGCCTTGCCAAATTTGGATGGAATCCATTTGGGTGTTCTTGAGAAGAAGCCTTTTAAAATTTCTCATTATTTTCCAGGTTTTAGCAGGAAAACAATCTAAGACTGCCACCATGCGGTTTATCGGAATATTTCGAATATGCAAAATTTGATATCGGCACAGTAATAAACGATTATGAAGAAATTTTCGCAATCAACATCCATAAAATAAAAAATTCCAATATCATCACCAAATGCTACATTTCGCCTGGTCCACCACGGCCATGCTTTTTACGTATCAAATTCCCTTGAATAAGAATTAGGCCTAATTGTCATTAGTCTCTAATTATATTTCCCAAATTTAGGCCTGATCCGATAAACAGTTCTGGAGAGGTCATTTTGACAAAACTAGATCATCCAAGATAACAGTCAGAGAGATCAACCAAGCAGGTAATCTCGAACAAATCTGGTTTAGGACTTGCTCTCGATGTTTCTTAGATTTCAAACCACTTAGCCAAATAGTTTCGTAGATGATTCTTAAATGTGCTTCTAAAAATTGCACAAAATCCAAGATGGACATCGTCCAAATCTACCGATCAGCTTCCTTTGAATAACCTTCGATCTCTATCACAAAATAATGACAAACCTGACAATTGTAATCGACCTAAGAATTCTAGAAAATAAGACGTTTAAAACGAAAACCTGATGATAGATGCCGGACGCCCAGTCAAATTAGTATCAAAATATTCAACAAAATGTTTATTAAATAGTACAGACATATACTTGACGGACAATTTCAGCTTCATGACGGTGTATTCACTATTAATTATGAATGCGACGTCAGCCTACACGTGCCATGATTTATTATGACGTCATATACTGGACTGACGGATTGGATTAACCCATTAGTGTCCTACAGTTGACAATCTATCAGTTCACAGATTCTAGTTAGAGGAACCGTTTGAGGTTCTCAGTAGCATCATGATATTGTATGAATTATGATCATAGTTCAACTTATTAGTCCCCACCCCACCTCCTGGGAACAACACTACAGGTACTGGTGATGGCCCTGTTAGAACTTCGAAGAACAGGTTGAGCAGTACCGTGCAGTCACCCGAAGAGTGGTGGCCACGCTCATTTATCCTGGCATGGACGCAGGAATGCTAGACATAACAAAACAATATGGTCGTATATTGAATATCTTACTTACCTGCAATTAGGCCATTTCCAGTTGCCCCCGACCAGGCAATACACAGAAAGACCGCAGGGCAGAATGGTACAGTAATGATAGCTCCATAAGTGAACACCCAAGCCAGTGTTAATCCAGTCCGTATTACAATCAGACCAAATGGTATTAGCGCTATACTCGTCCATACAATGTACCAGTCCTTGTGCCTTATCAAGTGATCCTGGTATGCTCTACAATAATAATAATAATAATAATAAAAAAATAAATAAAATATAATATACTAGGAACCGTTTGGGATGTTTGACTTCTGTAAATGGTGACCTATAGGATATGTCGCTATGTACACAAAGCGGGAAACGATCTAATTCAGACATTATCAGACCACGAAAATTATGCACATAAATTCCACACAACCTAACTCTGGATTGTGTCCCGAGAAAATATGCGATGCGCCTAAGCCCACTTAAAACACTATCTCGCTGTTGTTATCTATTAGATGTAATATGCCTGTTATCAGTAGGTCTGCGGCTAATAACTAGGAGACAACGGGCTACAGAAGGGAGGTGGGCTATCAGAACAAAGGCGTGATAATGCTGCAGCAGCTCGTCTGAACACCCATTTAGAGAGAGCGACGTCCTTAATGGTATGCTGATCACCTGTGATCAACCACACATTACATACAGACAGTGGCGTAATAACGTTGCAGCAGACAAAAAACAAAACTAAAAAAACTTAAAAAAACTGTAAAACTATAAAACACCCATACCCCTCTCTCTCTCTCTCTCTCTCTCTCTCTCTCTCTCTCTCTCTCTCTCTCTCTCTCTCTCTATCTCTCTCTCTCTCTCTCTCCCTCTCTCTCTCTCTCTCTTTTATGTGGTTCCCGTTGCTCCTACATAGTTTTTTCTGTCATTGTACCCCTACACTATTTCTGCCATTGTACCCCTACACTAGTGCGTAACTTTTTTTCGAACTGGGTACCATCTAGCTGAGGTCATCTGAGAAATTTGAACCATGGTTTTTTTTCTTTATATTTTGGCACCGTTATGAATTGAGCCAATGGCGAACCGATAAATAAGCCCACAAATAATGACATTTATCTTTTATGAATTGTTGTGCAATAATAGCAAACAGATCAATCGGACTGATAACGCATTAATAACTACATTTTGAAATTATTGACAACAGTCTACAGCAACGCACTGATAACTATATTTTGAAATTATTGACAACAGTCTATAAACATGTATGCTTACTGGCGTTACTGATGGCAATCTGTAGGCATATATTCCCTCTGCTCTGTGACGTGAATAATGCATGCATGGCCGAGATGGCTAATGCATTATTCGTTATATGCCGAATTACACTTAAAAATCGCTGGTTCAAATCTCGCTATGTATTATTAGTAAATGTAAACAGTGAAATATTACTCCCAATCACATAAAAATTTACACACATTAAATTAATACTATCGTCATAAAACACCTACAAATGACAATACTGTTACAAAAGATATAGAGCTAGACAAGGATATTACAGCTGATATGTGTACAGATTTTTTCCTTAGATTTCATATCATAGATAACACATAACAGGTTATCAGCTAAATCTAGGTCATTTTTTATTAATACCGCGGCTTCCATTAGTGTAACATGTTCACCCGTGATCTTGGCGGCGGCAGTGTAGGCGGCACCACTGAGGGCGATCTTTGGGATGGGGTGAGTTATTCCAAGACAGTGGCCGGCCACCCCACTCACCACTGTAGCGAGGACAGCCGCAGTGGCGGCAGGAAGAACCTCATTTCCCCCTGTCATCTTCACCACGGCCACATTCGCCGCCACGTTACTGGCGACATGGACTGCCAGAGGTTTTGCTTTGGTCAGTAACTTCTGTGTCTTGATTCGCAGCAGGTTCTCCACCTTCTGAAGACTCACCTGGCTCTCGGGCAGTTGCTTCACGATCTGTACCGGTGACATCATTGTTTAAGCCCTGAGTATACAACGCAGTTAAACACCTGTGTTCCCTGTCGAGTGAGCTAATACGATCTTCCCAGTCTGCATCTGCCAGGTGTCCGGGTTGGTACTCAGGAATATTCATCTCTCTATTGAGACATCTTAAACATGTCTGGGCTCACGCTATGCGAGAAGTACTATGAGGTCTTCTGGAGGGAGCTAAAGGCCTACAAGAAGAAGACGCCAGTTTGTGACGGGCCTTCTGCAACCCCTGCTGGAACTTAGCAATAAGACTACTGGGGTCTGCCACGATGATTATATCCTCAACGAGACTGATGAACATGGCCTGGACCTCTGCTCCGCTGACACCATCTATGGAATGCTGCAGCTGGGTCTGTGCCATAAGGAGGCAGTAGCACAGTGCTTCCAGAGACTGGTTGATCCGAACGATCCCTGCTGGTGTGAGGCCTGAGGTGGTGTGTGGGACAAAGTACTTCCACACATCTGGATAGTCCTGCCTGATTCCGGTGATGTGCATATTTTGCACTATCGTTCCAGGGTCGGAGACTGGCTCGAACGAGAATGTCGCTGTCTTCCGACGGCCTACTCGTCGGGGTGAGTAGTCACATCTCGGGTCACCGTACATAACTCCTAGACCGTTGTTGTCGCCGCCATGCCAACGATAGTCTGGGTGAGCTCTGAACTCTCTCTGTAGTCTGCTGGCCACTGAGACACTATGACTGTTGAGCTGTGGGTCGAAGTCGTTTGTATCAGGGAGGCTTGCACCCAGCTCATGGAGGATTCGTCACACCGTGAAGTACATGTGGAATCTGAGACAGCTGGCGATGAGCACAGCTTCAGGAGTACCAGAATAGGAGTGAAGCAGGGTGGAACTTACTCCACAGCCTGCCGTGGCACACAACATGGCAAAGTTCAGCTGCTGATTCCAGTATGAGAGGCTTGGAGCAGCCATCCAAGTATGAGCTTGCTTCGCATCCTTGATGGTGATGGGGCGGATGGTCAGCAGTCGTGGGTTGACGGAGAAGCTGGTTCGGGCCCGTCCATCCACTGTGATAGAGAATGGTGTTAGCTCTGGTATATCATCCAGTAGGCCTCTCAGGCCAGTCAAGGGTGTACCTAGGAGGGGCGGTTGGGTCTGGATGACTGTCGTGAGGTTCAGTGGGAAGGCCATCTATACTGGTGTTCTTAAAGCTACCGCAGCACATTATTTGTAGTTGTCTCGACTCCAGAGACGGGCGAGGTGACCTCGCTGTAACATCTCGTTTTTTAACTCCTCCATATCAACCCACCCACTGGAGCCTTTGAGGTATTGCTGTCCCACTTTAGGTTTCTCCGTGCAGTACAGGGCTTGGACCTTCAATATATGGTGGTACTCTTCATCGGTGACCTGGCCATCCTCGAGAGCTTTGCTGACAGACTCGTCGATAGTCCGTAGCATACTCTGTGCTAGTGTCACGTACTTAGCATGCTTCTCCAACCTCCTTGTGATCTGCCTCTGCCCCACCCCAAGCCTGTGGCCAAGACAGTGGCGGCTAGTGTCACGCCACCCAGCGGGATGGCGATGAGGGCACCCACCCCTGTAGCGAGAGTGGCCACAGCTGCCACACCAGCACTGGCTCCAATCACACCCGCAGCAGTGGTTGTACGCATGAGGACGTTGTAGGCTGTCTTATATCGACTGCACGTTCTGCCATACTTTTCTGCCTCATGGACGAGATTCTGCCTGATGGTATCTATCTGCTGGAGTCGCCAGCCGTGGATGGTACCGCCCTCGTCAGCAGCCAAGGAGGGGTATAGTTCTGGTTGCTTCCGCCACTCTGAATTTGCCATAGTATACCTAGAGATTAAACCTGCATCACCTGCATCACCTGCTTATGAGTCATAGAAGGGTTCATTGTGGAGAGCCTTGCTAACTGTGCCAGCTTTTTGGTCTTGAGACAGCTGTCTCTTAGAACGTGGTCATTCAGCACTATGTCGGGTGCCAGTAGCGTTCTGAGATGTGACATCTGGAACTTCAACTTATCACCAAGATAGTAGGTCCGCCGCTGGATGGCTTTCTTGATCTTATACTTCCGCGCCATCTCCTCTTCCCACTGTATGACCCCTGGCTCATCCTCGTCTGAGAAGTCACCTGGCTCATCGTCGTATGTGAAGACATCTGGCCGATCGTCGTCTGTCAAGACTCCTGCATCCAGCTTACTCTCCTCCAAGAGGGCCTGCCAGTATCGGAAATTTTCCCTGTGCCTCCTTGCCCTGCACACGTTCTGTTGATACCAGTTCTCCCACTGTAGGCACTCTCCTTCTTGTTGACAGATCTGTTGCTGTGCAGGCATCTGTTCGTTTAAGCCCTTTATCTGTGCAGGGGTTATGAATGGGGCAATCCTCTATCGGGTTCATCATCTTGGCCAAGGCCAGATATTGCTGGTATGATATCATGTTGTCGTCAGGTCAATGAGTAATAAGAGTGTAGACTCTAAATGGGCATCCGATATCCCATCCGTGCTGGCGTATATGTTAATGGAGGGGCTGCCAAACAGGTGGTTTACAGGTGTGAACAGGCTAGGACTGATAGCTTTCCATAGGTTGCTGTTGGCACCTGGGAGATACTCTATCACGTCCTGGCCGACTTCTACCAGTGAGCTGCTGTGTGCACTACCCGGAGGTTGGTGTAGCACATCGGCGTGTATGTATGTTGTGCCCTGCTGGGGCATCTCGAAGAGGACCCATTCTACACGGTACTGTACCACCCGTCTCCCCTCTAGAGAGGGTGAGATTATGTTCTCACCACCGGAGAGCAGCAGTCGGACAATCGGCATGGTTATATGTCTCATTTAAACCCCTCCTATAGCGTGCTATGGAACCCATATTTGCTCACTCAACTGATCTTGCTGACCTCGCAGATGTGTACGCAGTTGATGCTGCCAAGGTAGAAGAGAGTGATGGCAAGTCATTCGCCCTACAGTACGAAGCAAGCTCAAAGGCATTCTCCCTCCACCACATTGGTGGTGATGGGGTGGAGATGCTCACAGACCTCAAGGATGTGTCGAAACGGCGCCTGGGCCACAACATAGATGGTCACAAGATCGTATTTCGGTACGGTTTCCCGAAGAGGAAGTATATCCTCGAGCCGTTGATTGAGGTCTCGGATACAGAGGTGGCAGACATCAACACCCTAAATGACTACCTCAGCTTTCATCTGGTCAAACCCTATTTGAGCAGTGCCCCGCCGATGACCCATGAGGGTCTGCTATTGACCCTGGTAAACCTGCAATTCATGTTTGAGAAGAATGAAGTGTGGTACTGCGCTGGACCTGGTGGTAACTGGCAAACATGGTTGCCACTATATAGACCTCCCGCAGTCATTGACATAGAGGTACTCCCCTCTCCACTGTTGTGAACAGGGATGGGAAAGTTCGAAAGCTCTACAATCGGGGATCATCCTTCCTCACCTACATAGGTGAAGGTGTCTCCCTGACGAGGGTGGGTCACCGGATCGGGGTTACAGGTGGAAAGCTCCTGCTGCGTCGTCCATTCGCCGGCCCAGAAGAAGCTGTTAATCTTCAGGAGGGCATCCTATGGGTAGATGGTGTGTCACATGTCACCAAAGCCAAGGGTGCTGTTAAACTGCTTCAGCGAGTGGGACTCACTAGCCCGCAAATGACTCATAAAGTCCTAGAGCTACATTTCTTAGCCGGCGGCAAAGTGAAGCAGCTAGCCCCTGCCCCTGAGGGGATGAAGATCACTATCGAACCGGATGGAGCAGGGCTCGATCTGGCACAGATAGTTCTTGAGGCGTTCACTCTGTTCAGTTTAACTCTTCATGTATAGTCAAGATGCCTTCTTGTATAATAAGGCTCGGTGTAGATGGCAAAATCTACCGGAATGAGCCGCGATGTAGATAAATAATTGGGGCAAAAAGTTATCTACCGGAACGCGCCACGCAGTAGATAGCATGCGCGACATAGATAGCTGTGGGGGCCACGGATCGCCGATCGGCTGCCCCAGGGCTTGAGATAGCTGTGGGGGCCACGGATTGCCGATCGGCGCCCAGTAGGGGCCTGCCTTATGTATAGAGGGCCGCGACGTAGATAACCTTTTGTTCGATAACATTTCTACCAGGACGGGTCGCGATGTAGATGACTTTGTTCGAAAACATATCTACCAGGACGGGCCGCGACGTAGATAACTTTTGCCCTATATGCCGAGCCATATGTGCTTGAGGTGGTATCATTTTGACTCGGACGTAGATTAATAATCGGTGATTGTCGGTCTACGGTGGTGGGCTGCCGTGTAGATTAATAATCAGCGATTGTCGGTCTACATGGCAGCGATTGTCGGTCTACGGTGGCATCATTTTGAGGTGGTATCATTTTGACTCTGGATATACTACTAATGGTGTCAATCTGCTGGAGTCACCAGCCATGTACTGTACCATCCTCCTCATTTGCTAATGCGGGATATAGTTCAGGCTGCTTTCGCCACTCCAATTTAGACATGGTATACCTAGTTCTTAAACTCTCCAGCCATCACCTGCATGATCTGTTGATGAGGTATTGTGGGATTCATCTTGGAAAGCCTGGCGAACCATGTGAGCTTGTTGGTGTGGAGACATACCTCCCTCAAACACCCCTCATCCAGCATAATGTCAGGGGCCAGTTGCTTTCACAGCCATGACATCTGGAATTTCACCATGTCACTCTGATAGTACGTCCGCCATTGGTGGAATTTCTTGGATTTATACTTCTCCTCTTCCCACTGCAAGACTTCTACAGTCTCATCCCACTCATCATCTGAGATATCATACAAGTTTGGCCCTACGATGCCCTCCTCCTGCCCGATGAGGCTCTTCCATTCTTGGAAATAGTTGTAGTCCCTTCGTTTCCTTGCCTCTCTGGCGTTCTGTTCATACCAGCTCACCTGCTGCAGTTGATCACTTTCTTGTCGACAACGCATTCCCTGTACTGCTATATCTACCATCCCAGAGAAGGTGTGTTCCTCTATCTCCTTTTTCAATATATCGGTGAATGCTTGATAGGTCTGATATGATGTCATGATGGGGATATGTCAATAAGTAGCAGCAGCATAAACTCTAATTGGGCATCCGACAGCCCATCCATGCTGGCATATAGACTATTGGTGGAGCTGTCAAACACATGATTTATGTGGGTGAACATGTTGGGGATGATCGCTTTCCACAGTTTGATGGTGGCTCCTGGGAGATATTCTATCACGTCTAACACTACTTCAGTCAGTGGGCTGTGGTAGGTACTTCCCAGTGGTGGAGGTAACAAATCAGCATGCACGTACATGGTGGAATGCTGAGCTACATGGAAGAGAACCCATTCTATGCGATACTGAACCACACGTCTACCAACCAGAGATGGTCTGATGACATTCTCCCCACTTTTGAGTAGCAATCAGACAATTGGCATTGCTATACACTCTGTTTAATAACCCCTATATAGATATACAATGGAGCCCATATTTGCTCACTCAAGCGGTCTAGCTGATCTCGTGGACGTGTACGAGGTTGATGCCGCCAGGGTTAAGGAAAGCGATGGCAAGTCGTTCGTCCTCCAATATGGAGCAGATTCCAAGACATTCTCCATCCATCCTGTCGGTGGAGATGGTGTAGAGCTGCTCACAGACCTAAAGCAGGTCTAGAAGGAAGGTTTGGGTCGAGAGAGGGATGGGGACAAAATAGTGTTCCGCTATGACTTCTCGAAGAAGAAGTTCATCCTCCACCCCCTGATAGAGCAGTCACTGAACAAGGTTGAGGATGTTAACACCTTGGATGCTGACCTCAGCTTTCATGTCTTAGAGTCGACTGTGACGCATGCCCCACCAATGTCAAATGATGGTGTGGTGTTGACCCTGGCGAAACAGCTGCAGATAGTCTTAAAAAAGAACACGGTGTGGTATCGCACTGGACCTGGTGGTAAGTGGCGAACGTGGGTGCCACTACATAGACCTCCAGCGGTTATTGACCTGGAGGTCACCCCACTCGCCACCATTGTGAAGAGGGATGGCATGGTCCGGAAGCTTTATAAGCAGGGGACATCTTTCCTGACTGATATAGGACAGGGCACAACCCTAGTTGCAGTGGATGATAAGATTGGGGTCACTGGAGGAAAGCTCCTGCTGCATCGCCCCTTTGATGGACCAGAGGAAGCCAACAATATTCAGGATAGCATCCTGCGGATAGAGGGTATGTCGCACTCAGTGAAGCTGCTCGAGCGTGTCATGCTCACAAATCCGCAAACAACCCATATTGTGCTAGAGCTGCGGCTTGTGGCTGGTGGTAAAGTGAAGTAGCTAAGACCTACCCCTGAAGGCAGGTGGTCGGTATACCACTAAGGATGTGTCTCTAAATGCGTGTTCGACTGAGCTGGTGCAACGTTATCATACCTCTGTTCTGACAGCCCACCACCCTCGGCCGGCCTGTGGGGCAGACAGACAGACAGACAGACAGACAGACAGACAGACAGGCAGGCAGGCAGGCAGGCAGGCAGGCAGACAGACAGACAGTCCACTGTCATTCAATCACTAGTGTCCTACGCTATAACACTGCGGCTCCCACCACCCTCTGTTCTGAAACACATTTTATAACTACTGAATGACATAATTAAAACATGAACATGGTGACTTAGTTACTGATACCTAAAGATGTAATTCAGACATGTGTAAACTTTTATAAAAATCTGCATTCAGAGGGTAATGTTGATCAATATCATCAAGATTTCTTTCTGTGTAAACTTAACCGATTAGTGTCTGATACTGACAAGGCAGTACTAAATACGGGCGTAACACTTGATGAACTTGATAAAGCAGTTCTGGATCTTAATATAGATAAAGCTCCTGGGTACGATGGTATAAGTTCAGAATTTTATAAACATTGCTGGAATAATCTTAGGCTGCGTTCTCATTAGAGAGTTAATCGGGACTAACGCCATACTTCAGTATAGCATTAATATTCCTGATTAAGTCTCTAGTGAGAATACAGCCCTAGACTACGTTTCCTCGAAATATGTCAAATATACGAAACTGCTAAGTTAACTCCTTCACACAAAAAGGTGTTATTACACTTATCTATAAGAAAGGTGAGGAGTGTTTTTATCGAGTTGGCGTGCGATATCTTTACTAACCACAGACTATAAAATTATTATTAAAAAGGAGAATCTAATCGACTAAAATCTGTCTTACCAAGCATAACATACCATGATAAAAAAGCATGTGTACTACATTGGTTAAATCATCAACATGCTTGTACTTTATTTAACATAATTTCTTAGGAAAATGACCACAATTGACCTCTTTTGACACTATCAGTTGATCAGTTAAAAGCATTGGATAGAGCAGACAATAACATTTTGTTTAAATTCCTAGAAAGCTTTAAGCTTGGAGACTATTTTGTAAGATGGATTAAGCTATTATATTCAAATCCAGAAAGTTGTTTAAAGGTGCATATTCACATTAAAATTTCTGAAAATAAAATTGTTTAAACTATACACTTTTAGAGGCTTAAACTGTGAGCCTATATGTAGTGAAACGAAATAAATCTTAACATAGGATGATTTCATTCCATATAAATTAATAAAAAATTTTAAGTTGCGAAATTGAAATAGAGGCACAGGCCTCTATTTCAATTTCGCAACTTAAAAAATTATATTAATTTATATGGAATGGAATCATCATATGTTAAAGGTGCATATTCACAGCAAAATTACTTAAAATAAAATTGTGTATTCAATTTTAACAATTTTATTTTCAAGCATTTAGTGTAAATATGCACCTTTAAGATTTAATTCGTTTCATTACCCATAGGCACATAATTTAAGCTTATAAAAGTACGCAATTTTAACAATTTTATTTTCAATCATTCTGGTGTGAATATGCATTTTTAACGATAAATGGGTATTTGGAAAGGTAGTCCCTTATTAAACGAGGGATATGTCATGGGTGTCCATTATCAGATATTCTAGATATTGTGCCTGCTGAAAAAATAGGAGAAGCAATTCAGCAGAATCTATTCATTAAAGCTTTTAACATTCTAAACATTAGTATTGAACAGAAAATTCTGCAGTTTCCTGATTATACATAAATCACTGAAAGTATTTCAGATTTATGAAGGACCAGCTGGTGCTAAAGTAAATATGGATAAATCAAGTGTTTTTATTAGTGGTTCCTATAGAAACAAAAATATTGTTTTAGATAATC
This sequence comes from Chaetoderma sp. LZ-2023a, assembly GCA_034401795.1. Lineage (NCBI taxonomy): Eukaryota > Metazoa > Mollusca > Caudofoveata > Chaetodermatida > Chaetodermatidae > Chaetoderma > Chaetoderma sp. LZ-2023a. The sequence continues at coordinate 91,902,194 of CM067366.1, read as the reverse complement.
TATGTTGTTGTGAAGAAAAAAATCACAACACTCAGTTTTACCCTTTTAATGGTTGAGCACATACAATAACTTTCAAATGGGGAAAATAAGGCAGAGAAAGTTTGCAAGTTGCTACAGTGTTGAAAAGCTAGACATTTAACTATTAAAGGGAAAATTATGATAGCAAACTGTTTAGCTACTAGTAACCTATAAAATTGGAAATAGTTCTATCTATGCTATGTATATATATATATATGTACACATATAAAATTGGAAATAGTTCTATCTATGCTATGTATATATATATATATATATATATATATATATATATATATATATATATATATATATATATATATATATATATATATATATATATATATATATATATATATATATATATATATATATATATATATATTTATATATATATATAGCATAGATAGAACTATTTCCAATTTTATATGGTTAGGTAAGCATTGGGTCAGAAAGGAGATCTTGAAGAAGCTACCTATGTTGGTCTCGATTTAACTAATATACATGATAAAGTTAAAGCATTACAGATTAATTTTGAAACAAGATTTGCACTGACCGTAGAAAATTCCTATGGGTTCTTATCATATGAACTAAACAAACGTTTCCCTATGCTATATGGTCTGGATGTTTTGAACATGGAATGGATAGATTACAATATTTGGTGACACTATTCACATACCTGAACTCCCCGTGTGTAGGACAGGTGTATACTTTGGGGTGGTACTTGCTACTCTTCTTACTGTGCTTATCAGACATTATCGCTTTGTCCTCGATGCAAAAATTACACACATCAGGGTTAAGACAGCTACAAATATCCATTGATTTTCCTTCATCTCCCACGAGAGCAGACCTTTTGACTTTGGAACAAAGTGGGCAAAAAGTACGCGGCAAATGCTTCCTGAAAATATATTCCCACTATCATCATCATCATTGTCAACATCGTCGTCGTCGTCGTCGTCGTCGTAGTAGTAGTAGTAGTAGTAGTAGTAGTAGTAGTAGTAGTAGTAGTAGTAGTAGTAGTAGTAGTAGTAGTAGAAGTAGTAGTAGTAGTAGTAGTAGTAGTAGTAGTAGTAGTAGTAGTAGTAGTAGTAGTAGTAGGTGTAGTAGTAGTAGGTGTAGTATTAGTCGTCGTACCTGGAAGGAGAGAAGTTGTTGATAGGTTAAAATTACGGGAGAAACTGGCAGAACAGCCATAATTATATTCCGACCAAGGTTTGTTCCCCTTAAAGAAAATATGATGGTAATTTTTTGCACCCCTGGATGACCTTTTACCATGGCAATCCATCCGTTTTTCATCCATCTGTATGTGTCGCTGTCAACAATATGTGCCAGTTCCTGCATGTGTGGATGGATTGCAAGCAAATTTGGAAGATATATTCCAGTTGTTAATACGTATAACACTCCCAAAAATAAAGATAATACCCCTTCACAAACCAGAGTTATCGTCCTTGATAAATTTTAAATGTATTAAAATCTATGGGCAAATACACCTTTGCCAATGAATTTTGCTATTAGACACCGGATTAATTTTAAAATTTAGGAAAGTGTTGGCATTCACAATAGAGGTTCGATTGGATATATTACAGCATTAAAGAGTTACAGGTAATTAAGTTGATATCTCAATCAGCATCCTGAACGTCTTTCACTAGTGTAATTCCTCAACCGTATTAGATTTGTTGCTGCAGCTATAACTCAAACAGCCACATACTTCTGTGCATGAAATATTGTTATTCCAACAATGACATTTTCCTGCATCTTCGTTTGCATCCACACTTTACCAAATTCATTGTCTCAAACCGGTTCATGTAGTTGAGAATGAAGCGCTGGATCATATTTGTATTACCTGCAGATTGTTTAAGTTTATTGTCAACATGTCTAAATCTGAACGTAGTGATCGTGTCTGTAACACCATTGTTGAGATACTGAACTACGCATGTAGTATTGCTGGCATATCTCTGTTATGCCTCTGCCAGATGAATCGATGATTCATTCAGAAATATACGTTCTTCAGGTTCTCTTGCCAAGAAATGCTGAAAGTAAAGACTGCATAGAACAATTAAAGTAACAGTGTGTGCGTCTAATGCTCGATACATGTGTTTCCCATTGGGAATATGCGTTACGGTTGCACGTGAATAGAGTCCAGCCTCTACTCATGCTTGATTCCGCTCCCCTCCACATCTTTTCCCAATGTAGCCAGCGCCCAAAACAAAACATGAAGTTCACCTGAGCGAAAAAGAAACTGCTTCATAATATCTTTTCTATCCACCCACAGCTGCATTGCCATATCGTACAATTGAGGATCAAGAGACATTTTAGTGATTGTGTCCACTCCCATTACATGAATTGTAATATCACGTGCTCTCACGAGGCAAGTATAAACATAATCTGTATGAGGGGATCTGATCAATGGCACTAGTAGGTCAACATTGGTTAAACTGTTATTAGAGGAGAGCAAAGAATTAAATGCGGCCCATGTTCCCACAACGTTGGTTTTATATTTTATTGTTATGTCATTTTCAAAGCTTATGTCGCCAATTACCCATGCCATATCTGTCTTCATGTTCAAGTCTGTTACAGGGTGAAGTTTATTCAGTTTACATACACCCTTTCTCTTTCTGGAACATATCTGCCAATTACCCATGCCATATCTGTCTCCGCGTTCATGTCTGTTACGTGATGAAATGTATTCAGGTTACATACACCCTCTCTCTTTTTGGGCTCTGGAACATTAGATTTTAACGTCTCACAGCCATGACATCATCCAAAGCTTGGATAGTTGACGAATGGTCAATTTCAATTGGTAGCAACATGGGTGCTCTGTCAAGAGATACAGACTGCTATATAGCTATTGCTGTGCCATGGAGAGTGCTCATGCCACATGGGGTTGCTTCTAGAAAATCTGCAATCTAATGCAAACCAATCAATCATATCTTGAACCAACCATGGAGGTAGATATATTCCACCCAAGGAGTCCATTTGCCTTCGAATAACATTTGCGGTGTCAGTATTTATTTCTATAACCTTTTTATAAGGAATGGCAATGCCTAATTTACTTAGTTTTCCACAATTTGATTTGGATCTTGTATTTTTGTGCACATCTAGAGCTAAGCCGACGCTGAGGGGAATTTCAAAGTGCTGTCTAAAAGCACTATCCTCATTCTTTGTTTTATATGACACTTGTCGATCGGATTAGTATGCTACCACAAAGTGGTGTGCCAGCAAGGATGCACTTTGATTTACAGACTCTTCCCTCCATGTAGGTATAACTCGACCAGTGCCTTGAATCACATGCTTACAAAACGTGTTGAGCAATGCTGGTGGCTCGCACTCTGTACATATTCCATGAATACTTCAATGGGAAAGAAACAGCGATAGCACTCCTAAGGATTGTAGCTGCTTTCAACGGAATGTGCAAATCATCTTTCAAATCTCCAGTCATCAGGGAACTTGTTATCAGAGTGTCTTTACACTTTGTCGAAAGAACATGTGCAGGTTTTGTTTTATCTGGAGGTTTACTGAAGTGAATGTCATGAATGTTATCTAAAATCAGTTGTTTTAGATATTTCTTGTACTGATGATTCTCATGCAGAGGAAACCCATCTCCTTCTAGTAAATGTATATATGATCGGAGAATATCATCCATATTTAATACAATATGTATAGTAGGATTATTCAGTTCAGTCTCAATTATTTCAAGATCAGATAGGAGCTGTCCAAACTTAACCTGCCATTCTTGCCATTGCTTTTCTTTGTCAACATCTAGCTTATCCTGAACTAAACATACTAAATGATATTTCACGTGCTCCCCTACTGCTTTTAATGGATCACACGAGCACAAAACGCTGCTTAGCCATACTTTGAGGCTTTCATTATTTGTTTCCCTTCCAATTTCTAAGAGCTGGTTACACATGTCTGCAGTTCACCCCTCATGAAGATTATCTTTTGTGTATTTCTGGCAGATAACGCACATGTGTTTTTCAAAATGCTGTTCTCTAGTAGTCCTGTTAGCATTGGTTGCATCATAGGACGATGGCCGTCCACACTTCTTCTGCCCCATGCCAGCTCACCTGCAGACAGACCTTGTAGACAATTGCTAAGTGATGCAATCTCGGTTTCTCCACGTGTAACTTGTATTCTCGTAATCGTAATTAGTTTTTCAACCAAAGCAATAGACGGCTTCAATACATAGCTCGTGTAGGCAGTTGCTCAACTGTTCATCTGACAAATAAAACAAAGTTGAACATAGACAGATTTCGACTTCTTGATGGACGATAGATCTTCCATCTTATAGTTAATGTATCACATTCTAGCTCGCAGGGGTACGCACTGGTCCGCTAAGTCGCTCCATTCCATTGCACTACAAGTACATAATGCGTGGGAGTGCTGGTTAGCTGCAGTTCTCGGGGTTGCGCATTCCCTATCGCGTCTCTCTGAAAAGTACAAAGACTGGCCTCTAGAGCCGGTGGAACACTGATGTTCCAGTGGGGCTGTGCGACCATTACCACTGTGCTTGAACCACACGGTGTCGTCCTAACTGTTTGTCTCACCGGTATGATGATCCATTATAATTTAGATTAATGGACAAGATGTTAATAATTAAACAGTCACAAATTTAATATATATACTATACAAACAATTTCACTCATTTGACAGTAATGAGCACAGTAATACAAAACATAGAGCCATCCGGTGTTCTTTCTACGTGGCTTCGCCAGAGGTACCACACAGATCCTTGAATCCGCAGAGGTATTCCTGTTACAGAGCATCGCTACGAGGTCACTGGTTAGTTTAATATAAACTAGTATACCCCTAACACACACACAAAGAAAATATTGTTGTTGCGAGAGGAAAGTGCCTTGCATGGGCCTCCGTCATAGGAAAATGCCTTCAACACGGAAGCGGAAGAAAAGAGTTGGCAAAAAGGGCCACTATTTTGTCCAAACAGAAAATGCTAAGTGCTGAAAATCCTAGTGAAGCCATAATTAATGTGATGCACGCTGGTTTACGTGAAGATGGGACGAACGATTTCCGAAGAATTCCCAGGTCATCGTCTTATGTAGTTCCAAAGTTACTGCATTGGTAGTTGCCGCTTTATTTATGCGGGCCTTCTGCTACATTCTAACCTACCTATTAATTATTAGTAACGAAAACAAGCTTTGACCGCAAATGGCAGGGATGCCTACCTAGCTTTATATACATTTATCCATTGGGCGAAGATGCTCAGCTTCACATAGGTTACCCCAAATAGCATCTACCTCCAAAGGATAGCGTGCGTACATGTTATTGAGCAAGGCTCCCGAATCAAATAACGATCTGGTTACCCTGTCCCGCAACCACATATATCATCACTAGGACAAGTTCCACAGTTCACATAAGCAATTTTTAGAAAGCGGCATGTGATTTATGGTTGGGATGGAGAAACGGATATCCACCACTAGTGTCCTTCCCGTGAGGGCGTGGTGGGTTCTACGCCCTCACCCAGACACTACAACGAATTGGATGGAGATCCACACCTCGTCCGTAACCGCATACTATGGAGTTAACATTTGACTTCCTACTTTGGCAGGGGTCCTAACTAACTAGTATCTGAGGATATGGGGGACGTGTATGTAAATCGGCATTTATTTCTAACCGCTCGAAAACCTCCAATAGTTTCCCTGGGTCGGATCCTGTTAACGTGTCGATGGGAATCCAAACAATTAATACGCTTTTCGGCTGGTGGATCGTGGTAAGAGACAATAATGCAATATAAATAAGAGGCCCTAAGGTAACTGTCCAATTTTACACAACCTAGCCGCTGTATAGGGCTACATTACGACCACAACCGGAAAAGAGGTGTATACTATGCGTCTCTTGTGGAGAAATGGTCCATAACCACTTTAAACATACCCTATTGAGCTGAATAGCCAGGTTTAGTCGGTAACATGTCAGGCTAAAACAATTAGAGCATGAACAGTGGCCTCAGTGTACAATTGATGCTGGGGGAATAGTGATGCGGATATATAATGGTGCTGTATAGTATTATCTAGCGTACTGCATTCTAGAGTTTTTATAAATAAACAAAACATATTAACTAGAATGGCTACGTGCCATATACACAACTAACTAATACAGTGAGAACAGTATACATCACAGGTCACTGGACCTTACGGCGCTGTTAGATGAAGCACCAACAGTAAATAAAGATAATATTCGCAGTAAGAAACAGAAAATATAATAATGCGGTCTTAGGACCGGTACGGTACCTATTTGTCATCAGTACCAAATACGGAAATAATTAAATGTTCAATAGTATAGTTACTTGAGTACCTATTGGTCATCGGTACAGTAAAAGTTCATGAGTCACCGAAATTGATGCGCTAACATGTAAATAGCGAAAGATGGCATGATCTTTGATGCAGAGAAGATTTCCGCAAGCAGGTTTCCGCAAACAGGTTTATGCAGGCTGGTCTCCGCAAGCAGGTTTTCACAGGCAGGTCATTGATGCAGCACATTCTCATGGCAGTGAAGCAGAACGAACCATAAGATGTCCATTAGATAGTCATACAACTAATACAAGATTAATACGGTTGTTGTAAAGTTTCAGTCCGGCGACGGTAGTTTGAAAGTTGCCCATTAACAAAGAGGGCTACTATTATAAGTAATTATGCATGTACATTAACTGGCACACAGTGCGGGATACGTCACATAGCTCTTTGTGGTGCACTGAACAAAGTCCCACCAGACTGTTGTCGAAAGGTTAATTAATCACACGCGACATGCAGCACAGAGTTTTGAGTCCACTTTTCAGTGTGGTCGGCAGATCCGGCGAGTCATCCACCAAGAATCACCATCAGCTCTACATTCTGTAGAATCACATTGGGCCCATCAGGCCTCTCCATGGAAAACTTCTCTAGGAAAGTTCCGTAAAGAGAGTTATTACATTAATTTAATTATTGCCCCCGTATGGCCGTCCGGGAGCTTCCAAAATTGTTGTATCGCGGAAAGTCACTTCCAAGACTGCCCACCGGTGCAGATCTCAATTCCGAATGGCACCGCTGCTATGTTGGCACCGCAGTTGGTTAGCAGTTCACCCGCGTCTGGCACTGCTCTGCTCCAGCAGTCTTGCTGACGGGTCGGCTTCCACGCCGATGATGCTCTCGATCTTCGATTTTTCGTCCCTTTTATACTATTCGTGACGTCAGAGGCAGGCGCTTCAGCCAATCAGTTGGCGAGCAGTAGCCAATCAGCGTGCAGCCAGAAGTGATGACGTGGCTATCACGTGGACAGCAAGTTCCCCATTCAGTTAATGCATACACGCGATTACGAAGTCAAGATAAATATTTTGAAAATAATTTAACGGGAGTTTCGCTGATAACTCGGCCATTTCTGGTACGATTTTAAAATGGTAAAAGGTTCTCTAATCCTCGTTTTATTCCGGTCCTGAGCGCTACCACAAACAACGAGAATAGTACGATTTAAGAAACCCACAAGTAGCACCTCGGTACACTATAGGCATACATTCTCTCGCAATTCAGACACGTGTTGTCAGGAAAGCTCTGATGCGTGCGCATGCGCTCTACACGTTCTAATGGACTTTTACGAAAACCTCTCTCATAGGGCTTATATACGCGTATCATCCTACTCAGGGAGGGAGGGGGGGGGTGGTGCTTTGAGCGAATCCGGAACGGCCGTTCCGTACCCAGCTTAGCTGGGACCGCCAGTACCTGTCCGGTCGATCCGTGCTACAACATGTAAAGTATATATTGTTGAGATTAAGTAGTAAATCTAAGAGTTATTACCTAGACCATGTATCAAGTTTATATACACAATATTTTTCCTGGCATAGACTGCAATAATACGGCGATATTAGTGTTGTAAATATGAGATTATGAGCAGCTAGTTACAATGAGTATATTCCAGTGGGCAATCAAATGCTCAGAACAACTCGTGGCTTCATTTTGCGTATTCTCTGTTGCTAGTGGAATTATTTGAAACTTGTGTAATGACTCAGCCTATGGACGTTGACATGCATATGTTCATCGGTTCAGGGCCATATTAGCCTATTGGCGGAAGGAGCAAGTGCCCGCGGCCGCACATGGCATGGGGCCCCCGGCTGCTTGGCCTATCTGCAACTGAGTGCTTTATTTTTAATGATATCACGCCATCGACATGGCATCTGCAGTGGTTTGACAAATGTCCATTTGCAGACCAAAAGATTATTTTTGAAAATTTACCACTGGAGTGACTTGCTCGATAAACGAGCCAGCCATTCCACGCGTCGTAAATTTTCAAAAAATAATCTTCTCTTGGTCTTCAAATGGACAAATTAAAATCTGTTTAAAATTCCTAGGAACGACTGAGTTCATAAGGATTGTTTTTTCAACAGTTTCTAAAGTTTCTGTCTTTGATAGACTGCCCAATTGTAATGTTAGTATATTGTATATCAAGCATGGAATAAATAATCTTGAATCTTGAATCTTGAATGCTGAATTTCATAACTTTAGCGACTTCAGAAAAATTGCCATCAAAATTTTTTAAGATCGTTGTAAGTCCCTAATACCAAATCAAGTGAATTTTTGCTTTTAACAAACATTTCGCGCGAAAGCTATTTTTATGACACAAGGGCCTACACTAATAATTAAATAGTAAATCCATCAAAGACATACAATTCGTACACTTGACAGACTTTTAAAAGTTCATGATGGAGCTACATAGGTCTACGCATTTTGGTTGTGACGTCAGCCTACATGTGACTTAAGTGACTATGACGTCATATACTTGAGTAAGAGATCGGATCTATCAATTGTCTCACACTGTAGACGTTTGTATAGAGCTACATCTAAAACGTCTACGGACATCTCCTCAATACTGGCACTTAGTTTGATATTTCTGTCATAATCCTTCAAAATAGATAGAAATTCATTAAATTATTCTTTTGTATAATGTCAAACAATGAAGATATCATTGAGGTACCTGCGATAAAGAGCGGTTGCTTTGGGCAAGTGCTACGCTCAACATCTTCCCACTCTGCTACATTATAAATGGTGGCAAAATTTACACAATAACTACGAAAGCCCAGAAGGCTAATTCGAAATTCAAAATTCAAAATTCAAAACCCGATTTCGAAATTCAAAACTCGACTTCTAAATTCGAATCTTAAATAAGCCAATCAGATTTTATGTGTGTATAGTCTGAAATGGTCATGGCCGATGAAAGGCATACTTCACACAGTGAATTCCAGGAAATAGAGCACGCCTGAGTAAGGCTACTCCTATTACTGTTGTGCATATAGGACGCAATGAGAACCATCATAATGGATTAATGGTCAACATGTTCTCGAGGATCCTGATTGGGCATATACCGCGCATGCGTACTAATCTAACACTCACCTATAAGAATTCGAAAAACTGAGAATTTTAACTTCCTTACGTTATCACTGCTTTACAATGTTGGCAGATGTACTTTTAACTCGATTTTGACATTATAATGGCAAACTCAGCAATAATTGCGTAATGAAAAATGTACAGATGATCCTAAAAGGGAACAACGTAGTTGCAATTTTACGATGTACATTTTCAAAAGTAAAAAGCACAGGTTTCTAAGACAGCAAAAACACCCTACGGTCCTAAATTAACTATGGTGGAAATGGCTTTTAGTGCGTGATGGTAAATGTAAAGGGAGCAAGACAGAAATCTGGCGCCTTTTGTCACAACCTATATCACTATGTTCTTGTATGACTATATGTGCGTATGTATGCTGCGTATGGTTTGAAACGTTGCCCCCACACCCATAACTACCGCACCAATATAGCCATACCTACCCTGCCCATACCTATCTATAGCAATACACACATAGGCCTATTTATATTCCTAATAGCCACCCCCTGCACATACACCAATTACTACTCGAGCCATACACGCACCGCGACTATAAGATACCTCTGTTTATAATCACACATCTACATACCCACCAATTCACCTTTCCAGAGTACCCACCCATCAGATGACGTCATAATGAACTGCGTGATGTGTAGAATGACATCATAATGAATGACGTCGATAAGTACGTCAGGAACGCATATTTGAAGACGGTCTATGCGTTGTTGTACAAATTGTTTGCTTTTACTATTTAATAAATATTCTGTTGAATATTTTGAAACTAATTTGACTGGGCGCTGTTGCTGCCACAGGTAGCTACAGCACGCAGTCAAATTAGTTACAAAATATTCAACAGCTTCCCTGTATAGTTTTCAAGAAATTGATAGCTAGGGCATTCGGGGATCGATCAATCCCAACACGGCGAGATGTGGGTGGAGCTTAGCTAGTGATGGGCGGGGCATAGCTAAAATGGAAAGGTCCATTATACACACATAGCTACCCAGCCCACACACTCATAGATATTATATAACCATTGATAACGCTATTTCTACGCCCATTACTCTTACCCATACACCAATAACCAGCCTACCATATTATAACATAGTTACCTCTACCCATGCATCCATAGCTAGACAATCCCATACACGCATAACAACCCAAACTCATATCTACCCATACCAATACACGAACAGCCCCCTTAACCTTACACCCATCACTACAATGCCATAGCTATGCACCACCGCTACCCGTAACAATACGTCCACCACAACATTAGACTACTAGCCTAGTCTAGCGGCCTACTAAGTTAAGCTACTTGGCTAGCCTACTAGTACAGCCTGCTAGCATAGCCTACTAGCATAGCCTGCTGCGATAGCCTACCCTACTAAACTAGCCTAACTGACTGGCCTAGTCTGCTAAAACTTACCAGCCTAGCCTGGAATTTGGCCTACCTACTAGCCTAGCCTGCTGGTCTAACACACATGCCTACTCTCCCTGACTAATAGCTCGATCTGGCGTACTGGCCTGGCCTACTGGTTTAGCATACTAGTCTCATCTAATAGCTAGCATATTCTACAAACTTAACATACTGACTTAGCATATTCTACTAGCATATTCTACAAACTAGCATATTCTATGCATGAATTAGCATATTCTACAAATTTAATCCTGACTTAGGATAAAGCGTATTGGTCCATTTGCAGACTAGCCTATTGGGCTAGCGACTAGCATATCCGAAGCAATGCTCACCAGGTATGTGATTTGGGGATACGTGTATGGGTTGCTATATGCATAGTTACGTAGTAGAGGAGAATAGTTACTATATGGTGGTAGTGATATCTATGGGGTAGGGATTGGGTAACTGGATTTGGGGGTAATTATTGTAACTATTAGGATAGGGATAGCTGTGCAGTTCGGTAGATTTATCATTTAGGTAGAGTAGGAGTTGGGTAGTGTAAGTTATGGGTAGGGTTAGCTATGTGGGTATGGATATGGTATCTACATATTTTGGGTAGCTATAATATATGGGTAGCTATGGGTAAGGTTGTAATAGGGGTGTCGTGGCTATTGGGCTATGAGTATTGATAAATACGTATGCAGCTACGTCTAGGGTAGCTATGTTGACATGGCTAGCACTGGGAAAGGGATGCTATATTGTGATAGGTGTAGCTGCGTGGATAGGTCATGGTAGCTACAGCTAGCCATGTCCCCACACACATAGCTACCCATACCACAAAAGCTACCACACCACTGCGAACATATCTACCACTTCCCAATAGCCACCCTTACCTTAAGAGCTATCCTTAGCCCCATAGCTACCACTACCCACCGCACACATATATACAGATACCCCTGCCATACATCCAAAGTTAACCCTCCCATACACCTTAACTACCTACTCATACACCCATACCTACCGCTATGAGTAAACCTTTGCGAAACCTATCGGCATATGAATAGGTTACATATATACACCGATGATGCAAATATTGTCCTAGTATATATCTACCCATGGCCCTACGTCAATACACCCACCCAACACAAAAGCTGAAAATGCCCACATACCAACCTCAAACGGTAATACATACCTACACCGCCCAGGTACTTAAGTAAACATCCAACAAAAGCACATATATGCACCAACACACCCACCCAAGTGCCCACTCACCGGAAGTATGCCAACTCGCGTGCACACGAGCACGCATGCATGCACACGCGTGCACAGGTTGTGAAAGTGTGAGACGGTGGTGGTGGAGCTGGGTGATAGAATATGATACAATGATACAATGATACAATGATACAATGAAAGGACATCTGACAGCAGGCCTCAGACCTCTAACATCAGGAATAACAGTTTTCCATCAGTCAACTAGTATTGAAGTAGAATTGGAAATACATGTAGGCTTAGCTTCAAAGTTGAAGCGCATAGGGTGATTTTCCCACAGTGTGTCCAATCTATGTTTAAAAGAATTAATTGAAGGTGCACTGATGACATATTCAGAAAGTTTATTACAATGATCAGTGCACCGCAATGGGAAGGAATACTTTCTTATGTCTAGTCTGGGTTTAACTTTCATGAGTTTTAAGCTATGGCCTCTTGTATTAGTATTTGTGTTGTGAAGTTCAATGAAGTCTGATGTTCCTTGGTCATATTTGTTGTTGAGATGTTTTTAAATCTCTATCATATCGCCACGTAATCTACGAAATGCCAAGGTCGGTAATTTCACAGTTTGTAGGCGTTCACTGTATGATAGATGGCATAGGCCATGAACGAGCCTGGTGGCTCGTCTTTGAACATTTTCTACAGCATTTATGTGTTTTTCAAATATGGGGCCCAGATAACATTAGCATATTCAATATGTGGTCTAACGAGGGCCTTGAATAGGTGGGTACAATTATATTTATCTATAAAGTTAAACGTACGTCGGATTAATCCCATTATTTGGTTTGCTTTGTTTATCTTTTCATTTATGTGCTGGTCGAAATTTAGCTTTTCATCGATTTATTACACCAATATCTTTTTCAGCAGGGGAGTATGTTAAAGTATGGCTGCATGAATTCATTGTATAGGAGTATGGTTCTGGGTTTTTTGGCAGAGATTCGCATATATTTGCACTTGTCTGGGTGAAGTTTTAATAATGAATCTTCCGTCCATGAACACATCGAATTTATGTCTTTTTGCAGTGAAATACAGTCTGTTCGATTAAATTGATCTGAAGAGTTTTGTGCCATCTGCAAACAGGAACATTTCAGAACTACAGTTAACTGCATCAGTAAGATCATTGATATATATTATGAAAAGAAGTGGTCCCAAAACATAACCTTGTGGTATGCCACTTGTGACCTGTGTTGTTTTAGAAGGGACCCCGTTAATTAATACCTGTTGCGTTCCACTGGTTAAAAATGTCTGTATCCAATCTAACAATTTACCTTCTATGCCCTATATAGACAACCTTTTTATGAGACGTTTGTGAGGAACCTTGTCAAATGCCCTCATAAAGTCGCAGTAGATAACATCAATCATCCCGCCTTTATCAAGTGTCTGCAGCCATTTTTCAAGTACATTTAGCAATTGCAGAACTGATAAAGCCATATTGTGTGTCTGAAAGCGTTTTATTTGTTCTAACATGGTCCATTGTTGCATCCTTAAATATTGATTCCATTATTTTACACACTACCGACGTTAGGCTGATTGGGCGATAATGTTCTGGTTTCTTTTTGTCCCCCTTTTTTAATATGGCTGATATATTGGCGTTAGTCCAACAGTCTGGCAATTTCCCAGAGTTTAGTGATCTATTAAAAAGCAATGATAAAGGATTGCAGAATACTTGCCTAAGTTCATATATTAGTCTAGGATGTAATTTGTCAAGTCCAGGAGATGTAGAAATCTTGAGTTTGGATAATTTTTCTTTCACAATGTCTGAAGTGATATTAACAATTAGTGGAGATTGCGTAATTATATGTCTAGTTGAAATTGGCGGTGCCTCTTCATCCGGGTCAACAGTGAAAACAGAATTAAAGTAGTCAGCTAAAACATCTGCCTTTGCCTTATCATTTGTAGTAAAAACACCATTATTATTATTAGGTATTTCCAAATCAGAGCTACCAATTGTTGTTTTTGTCAGGGATTGAACATATTTCCAAAATTTCTTTGGATTTTGTTTAACACATTTCGAGATGTTATGTTCATGCATTCTCATAGCTTTTTTGTAGCTTTTTCCCAGAGACGTTTCTTTTTATTAATCTTACTTCTGCTTGTTTTATCAAGTGGGTATTTGTTTCGCTTACTTTTAGTTTTTAAAATAGGAATGAATTTCTCTTCAGCTTCGTGATATTTTGAAAGTATTGTTTGCCAAAGATCATTAACATCATTGAACCTTCCCATAAGGTTGCTCCAGTCTATGTTAAAAAATGCATTCATAGCTTTATAATCTTTATCATAGCAATATCGCAATGTTGTGGTTGTACTGCTGACCAGGTCGAGATGGATTGTAACTTGTATTATAGAATGATCATTCTTACCGAGTGGGGCATTAACAACTATGTCATTTACTAGCTCAGGATAATTTGTAAAAAGTAGATCTAATATTGAGGGCTTAGCCAAGCCCCATCCTCTAGTGGGAGTTGCTAGCAATTGCTGTAGGAAGCAATCTCTTATTGTCTCAATAAAGTGATAAGTAAAATCTAAATTAGTAGTGCTGGTATATGTAGCTAGTGATCGATTGATATGCGGCATGTTAAAGTCACCCAGTATAAGTGTGCGTCTGTTATCAGAAACTAATGTATGTAGTGCATGGCAAAGTTGTATGTTGTTCAAACCATCTGAATGTGGGCTTCTATAAAATACGCCGATCCTTAGAGTTTCCTTTTCCACAGTTATATCACAGACGAGACATTCTACAAATGCATCGTGGGTGGTTATCAGGTTATAGGGTACCGATTTCCTTATGCATAAAAGAATGCCTCTCCCGTGTTTGTCAGCTATATTAGATTCCTCAATGTTGTATCCTTCTATGTTGTAATCAGCTAGTGTTCAATGAACTTTATAGTTCTTTGGTTTTACCTCAGTGATGGCTATGATATGTGGTGGTTTGTCTTTGATTAAGTGTTTGAGTTCAATAATCTTGTCTTGCGTGAAGACATCTGCATTAGTGTATAAAACTCTGATATCACTGTCATGTTTGAAATTGGCATGGGTTGGGCTAGACGTTTTCTTTGATGATATATTTGGTCTGCATTTGTCACTTAAGGGGATGTTATGGTTTTTAGTGTTGTTCTTTACGTTTATAAGAGGTGCATCTGCAACTAAACTAGTTTTTACAATCTTTTTCTTAGAGGAATTATTAGTAGTACTTAATAGTACTGGCTTAATGGATTGGGCTGTGCTAGACGTTGTCTTTGACGATATATTTGGTCTATATTTGTCATGTAAGGGCATGTTACGGTTTTTAGTTTTGTTCTTTACATTTATAAGAGGTGCATCTGTAACTATACTAGGTTTTACAATCATTTTCTTAGAGGAATTATTAGTAGTATTTAATTGTACTGGTTTGGTGGAGTGCCTGTGTTGTAGTGTGCAAGGCGTTGATTGGGCATGTTGCTGATTCGTGTATGATATATAGTATATGCTGGTGCATTCCTACCATGGATCCTTCTATTGTAAAAATGTGGATTGTGAGCTGATCTCTCAGCTGGGTAAGTCTTTCGAACAGCGAAAGCATAGGTGTTGTAAGAATTGTTAAATAGGGGTACTGTTGAGGTAGTTTATAATATTTTCTGATAGGATCCGAGTACCCTGCACATTTGGATGTATGTGATCATAAAATAATTCCTTATACACCTCAACCCAGGGATTGAAGAAAAGTGGTGAGTTGTCTATACATGTTTTATGTTGCGTTTCAGACAGGCTTAGTATGATACAATTGAACTCAAGTGTTAGATTATGGCAATACTCATTTTGTGGTCGTGGCAGCAAGGATGATACAAAGACCTGAATGTGAGGGCATATAGAGTGAATGCGATCGATTAAGGCAGAGTAATCTTGAGTCATACTTTGTTGGTTTCGTTTGCCAATGTCGTTGCTACCAACATGTATGACAATAGTATCATGACTGTTTACTTAAAGGTATGTGTCTAATTGGTTTGTTAAATCATTAATCCGTGCCCCACATAGGGTTCGAATATTAATATTGAGTTCATTGGTAGACATATATCTTCCACTTAACTTTCTAAGTGTGGAGCTACCGATAATGAGTACCTTTTTCGTTGGTCAGTCTAATTATCATTCATGTTGGTGGAAGTGGGTTTATTATTGGAAAATCTTGCTAATCTGCTCTTAGATATGTAATCATTATCCTGATTTTTAGTGTGGTAATGACTGCCATTATCCGTCTGAGTAAGCAATGGTGGTATTTCATGTTGAATCAGTACTCTGGTTCAGGAGTATCCTGATGTCAAGTGTTGGACATATGGGTTTCGTGTCTGATTTGGATGTGTCCCTCGACTGTTCACTACAGGAATTTACCTAAAGTTGACACTTTGAGTGTTTTCCCTGACCTTCAAAATTGGTGTTGCTTTGCCAGTATGCAGGTTAGACAGACTTTGTGAAACAACCTGGTTGCCAGTTGCGAGAATATCTCTATAAGATGAATGTTGTGGAGTACCGGTATCATTAGTTTGTGTTCTAGGTTGAAGATCATTAACATGTTTTATCAATGCATCAAAGTTATTCTGCATATCATTAACCTGCTTTACCAACTTATGAAGAACATCCATAGTATTGGTTGTTTCTGTTCCTACAGAAGTAGATGGTTTAGAATTGGTAGGTGGAGGTACTTCAGTCAGTTGTGTGTTTATTTGATAATCAGAAATACTGGCTGCCTTTTGAGTACAATTTATTGCAGGATTTGGTGTTTCAGACACAGGTTCAGTAATATCATGATCAGCACTGGTTATTCCAACGACTTAATGTGCCATTTGCTTATCAGCATTACTGTCTCCCATTTCAGTACTATTTGTTGCATGATTGGATGTTTCGAACACGGGTTCAGTACTATCATGATCAGCAATGGTTGTTACAAGGACTTCGTGTGTTGATCCGTACCACTCGAAGTATTCTCGAATATGTTTGGTTAAGACTGTACAAGTACTAGAAGTGTATTTTCCACGGGATTTAAATTAAGTGCCGTGAGCGTGTAAGGTGGCAGCTTGGTACATGCATAATGTTCTCAATTTTTACAATTGGAGCACATCACCATGTAATTGTGGTTTGGCTTACCACGGGAACAGAAAATTCGGAGACTGGATATATGGCCATTAAGGTTGTCGTTATCTTGTGGTATGTCATGTATGTGTAGAATCTTGTGACTATTGCAAATCAGATAATATAAATGGTGTTGCATGGGCTGGCGTTCCAACTTGCACTATATGGGTTTATGTGGGTGATGGTTCGTGGATTATGGTATTTACTTGAGCTATGTGATTTGGGGATGTACTGATGGTTGTGGTGGCAACAGCAGGTATAGATGTAGTGGGAACGGAGAAAGCTGGCGGTGCAGGCGTGTCGTTGTTTGCTGCACATTTAGCAAAATGCTCTCTCCGTTCTGTCACTCTTGTGAGATTACACGCCTTACATAGCCATAGTTCTGGTATTTTGACTTCAATATCCTTACCAGGCTTCTTGCAGTCTTCACAGCGCATAATGGAATGGAATCAGGCCTACAATTGTGCAACAAATGGCTATGCATAAATAACAATAACAAATATCAATAGACAGTGGTTGAGTCAAGTAGGCAAGTTACACGACTGTAAATAATATTTTATTGCACTTGGTGGTAAATCTTGTTACGTAGGTTATTTATTTCAAAAAATCTTTTTTTTTTAAATTATTCTTCTTTAAAAATTTATATATGATGCTAGCTCAGCTTTAAGTGAGAATAGACACGGCACTATTACAAGGCGTATGGGAAGTATTATTATAATTTATATATTAGGTTCATATATGAGTTCGCCTATGGAATCTTAACATTTCTATAATGTGTGCTAAACATGCAGTTAGAAATTTGATTGTTAGCTACCCTAGCAACATGTAAACAACATCCCCGAAAATAGATTACACGGCTATAAACAATCATTTTTTCCTAGAATCATACGGTAGATTTTACATACATATTCATGTATGGCTGATTACGTGTAAAACACATCGAGAATTAACAACAAGCTAACAAGGATTAAACTAAAAAACGCAAAATCGAGTCTAAACACGACACGTCCTGTCAATCATCATCATCCTCATCCAATTTATATACTTGAAATGAATATGCTAGGCCAGGTTACTATGCTAGATCAGTTGGCGTGTAGACTAAGCCAGGCTAGTGTACTAGACAAGGCTAACATACTAGGCCAGACTTGCAAAACCGAGTTTGTTGGTTGGGTGGTTTGGTACTATATATCAAGCTTAGGCAGGTTGGACTGACAGGTGGTCGACCACAAGTGAGGCCACAGTTGTGGCCCAGCTAATGTATGAAGAGAGCTGGATCCATCTAAAGCTGCTGAAGCAACCACCTGCCCTTTGTACCAATAACATGGTGGTTCGTTAAGACAGTGATCGCTTGACCACATGTGTTAAAAAACCCACCTTCTGCCTCCAAACGAGACATCATATAGCAGCGTATTTAGTTAGTTTAGATAGCGGTATCTGTGCTCCATTAGGTGGTCCCTCAAGGCAGGTTATACCTAAGCAATCCCCAGTCTTTGATACTGGTATGCTAGGGCAGTATGTTATGCTATTAGTATACTAGACCAATATCCCAGACCAGGCTGCTACGCTAGGAAAGTGTAGTTGTATGTTAGACCACTAGATTATGCTAGTATATAGGCCAAGAGGCCACGCCAGGCTAGTAGACCAGATAAGGCATTTGGCAAGAAGGCTATCATCATCATCATCATCATCATCATCATCATCATCATATGTTGCGACGTTGGAGGCCCGTGCAGGGCCTATTGTCGATCTAGACAGTTCATACACTACAACTTAGGTTGCGCAGTGTGCGGATAATGGTTGGGTTTTTAGTTGTTTTTTTTTGCTTTTTAGTGTTTTTGCGAATAGAGTATATATCACTAATTCAGTGATATTGACATATGTACAACTTTCGACTGTACATGTATGTACATATTCACATCATATGAGCGGCAGGCCTAACCCACCCAGCTGACAGTTGGCCAATTAACAGTGGCAATACTACTATGCTAGTAGGTTACCCACTATGCACTAGACAAGTAGGCTAGGCTATACCAAGGTAGTAGTATATGCCAGTAGACGGCTAGGCCAGTAGGTTAGAAGATTATGCCAGTAAAGTTGTATAGTTGGCTAATAGGCTAGGCCACTGGCCAGGCTAATAAGTTGGGTGGGGCTATCCAGTATGCTAGCAGGATATGTGATTAGGTTAGCTCAGTAGGCTAGACCAGTAGGCCAGATCGGGCAATGATGTTTTGCCAGTCATATAGTGTGTTAAACCTGTCAGTTAGTTAGACCAGTAGGTAGGTCAGTAGGCAATGGTAGGTTATGCGCATAAGCCCGCGAGTAGAATCGGCAGTTTAATCTAGTAAGTTATACTGGTAGCCTAGGACAGTGGGCTCGTAGGCTAGGACAATATGTTATTATTTAGGTTATTAGGCTGGGCTGGTAGGTTAGGTTATGGTAGTTTAGTAGGCTGAGCAATGCTAGTAGGCTATGCTAGTAGACTATGCTAGTAAGATATGATAGTAGGCTTGGCCAGTATCCTAGACTACAATGCTAGGCTAGTAGGCTAGGAAAAAATGTCGTTGTGCTTGTCTAGGCTATGGGACTAGGCTAATGTAGTCCTGTCTGCATTGGTATTTGTAGCAGTTTTGTATTGTATGATATGGTAGCAGTGCGTTAATGAGTAAGGGTTGTGGCTATGGGTGTATTGGTAGGAGTAGATATGGGTATGGGTAGGTGTGTGTATATGGAATTGGCTAGGAATCTTTGTTTGTGATAGAGATAGCTATGTTGTAATATGGTAAATCTTTATATGAATATATAAGTAAGAACAGTGGGTGTATGGGTATGGTAGCGATCAGTGTAAGATGGCTATGAGTGTGTGCGTTTTGAATTTCGAAATCGAGCTTTGAATTTAGAAGTCGAGTTTTGAATTTTGAATTTTGAATTTCGAATGAGCCTTCTGCGCTTTCGTAAATAACTGTTGTTGAATATGAAACGCAATCTAGTTGTAAGCTTTTCATTCCTAAAAAGACAACTATGTCGTTATGTGTCTAATGGGCAGTGCTTACCTATATGGCTGGATGTATTTCTGGTATATATCGTAAACAATAATGGAAGCTATTGCCATCACCTCTCCCGATCCAGTTGACATGAGTGCCATTGACACCATAGTTATTACCATGATTGCGCCAGCCTTGCCAAGCAGCACTTCAGCCACAAATGGTGTTACAAAGCCTGGAAAGAATACATTTACAAATCAAGAAACGACATTGGCTTGACAGGAACAAGTACTCTCAGGAGTTAAGAATACAAAACAGTTGTTTCACATGTGCAAAAATACATTCCCAATTCCCATAATTAGGCAATCCACTCCAGTAGGTGTCGTTAAATTTTCTAATCTGTGCGCAATGGACCTTTCCAAGTTTATCCAGCCATCATATGACGTCATAATCAACTAAGTGACGTGTAATAATCATGACGTCGCGATTTATTAGAAATAGTCAGTCTTCAACGCTTAATAGTCCGGCACGTTGTACAAATTGTATGGCTTTACCATTTAATAAACATTCTGTTGAATATTTTGAAACTAATTTGACTGGCCGCTGTTGCGGCCATAGGCAGCAACAGCACCCAGTCAAATTAATCTCAAAATATTTAACCGCTAACCTGTATAGTTTTCTGGAAATTGATAGTCAGGGCGTTAGTGGATCGATCGATCCCAACACGATCGTGGTGTAGTAGCTAAAACTGGAAAGGTTCATTCGGAACCACTGTGAGGCCACAATATTATCTGATCAGCGGCAGGGGATAGTGAGTGGGGTCGCTCGCGCGCCGTTCATGAGATAGAAACAACCCTCCCAGATTGGAACATCAAATATCTCGATCACACTATCACTACGTGTATATCAAAATCCGCAATCTCCGAGACCCAACGAGGTATAACCACCTGCTTTGGCGCACACCTTTATATAGCAACTGTTAGGATACGTGGTAGACCTCAAATGGTCAAATATCTTTCTCTCGGGGCACTAAGTTCATTGCCAATGTAGAGAACTGAGACTTGATTGGGCAGCTTTCTCGCGTGCAGTTTAGTTGACTCAGTCACGGCCAGTGGCGGGGTGCAAGAGATGCAAGGGGAGCCTGGGCTCCCCCAAAAATATTGCCAATACAATTTTTGTTTACTAGATAATATCTTATTTTACTATGCATAATTTAGGTAATTGCTTCTCTAAAACTTTGTTTTTCAAGTGAAAATACGGAGATCCATCCGTTTGACACATTCGGGTGAGAATAGTTCTGGTTGACGATATGTGGACTGGATTATTTCATACAAAGCATATTTGGTTCACCGCACGAACCCTTTTGCGGATGGAAATTCTGCCTACCACTCCAATACAAGATGCATATATTTCATGTTATATATAATGAAGTTCTAAAACTATCATATCAATATTTTCCATACCTCTGTGGCATAATATGCTTATACTATAATAATTCACAAAATTCCTCGCGAGGGCATATATTGATGACTGTTTGAATGTTCGCGATGTTATTACAAATCTGAGATTTTAAGCATTACTATATTGTCAAATCCTAATTAGAGAGGAATTCAAACCTCAGACATAAATGAAATGATAGGGTTAATTGCATAATTTACTCAGTTTCATCTTCGATCCACAATCATTCTTATATATTTGATTTCCTCACTGTCTGAATACAATGGCTTATTGTCAATGTATTTTGTAAAGCAAAGCCATGTTTACAAAGATCACGGTTTGTATTGAAGAAGTAACTGTCAGGTTTGTTGAAATAACCCGCATGTTTGTCTGTCCGTCCCGATATTTTATTTTAAACCGTTTAGTCGAATTCAAGTAAATTAGCTATGTTAGTTGCCCATATGATTGCGAGATGGCATTTATATTGAGCTCCACATCTGGGGGAAGGGGGTGCAGGAGTCGGGTTAAAAGGTAAAATTTGGTGAAAATGTGGGTATTTGCGATGCCATTGGCTGTGCGTCTTCCTTCACCTCATCCTCTCGTTTGTACTGGTTGGTGTCGAGGGGAGATGAAGCTTTGAAGCTGCCAGCTTGGATGCTTGGAGGGTTGATAGGCCATATGGAAGTTGTCTCACAATCAGTCCATCTTTTTTCTTGATTTTGCTTTTGAGTTGAATCTCGAGCAGCGCAGGTTGTACGGTCTGAATGCTGGTTTGTTTGTAGCCATTCTGTTCAGTTGGTGGGTGTCGCGGGGAGATGAAGCTTGCTCCTTTTCTCTTCTGTATGACGGTGGATTGGTGCCGTTCCTACATTTCTCTGATTGTTTCATTTCTAATCCTGTCTCTTCTGGTCTTATTTACTGCTCCAAACACCTCATTTCGGAGGTGGTGATCATTATTTTGAGGTATTTGCTTAGAGACCATGTCTGATACTGGTATGTTTTGGTAGCTATAACGATGGCATTTATCAGCTGCGCCTTGGCCGCCATTTGAATATGAGTGGCAATTCACCTTTCCAGAGTACCCACCCATCATATGACGTCATAATGAATTGCGTCATGTGTACAATGACATCATAATGAATGACGTCATGAATCACGTCGATAAGTACGTCACGAACGCATATTTGAAGACGGCCTATGAGTTGTTGTACAAATTGTTTGTTTTTACTATTTAATAAATATTCTGTTGAATATTTTGAAACCAATTTGACTGGGCGCTGTTGCTGCCTATGGCAGCAACAGCACCCAGTCAATTTAGTTACAAAATATTCAACAGCTTCCCTGTATACTTTTCAGGAAATTGATAGCTAGGGAATTTGGGGTATCGATCAATCCCAACACGGCGAGGTGAGGGCGGAGCTTAGCTAGTGATGGGCGGGGCATGGCTAAAAATGGAAAGGTCCATTGTGTGTGCGTTCTCAACCGGCCTGTCAATTCCTCCGTTTTCTGTGAAGCTGCTTCCCTGATACTTGAATTCAGCCACTTGTTTGAGTTGTATTCCATGAATGTTGATACTCAGCTTTCCAGGCTTTCGACTGAATAGCTGTAAATGTGTGTGGATCTGGCTTGCTGACATAGATTTTCTAAATTTAGACAACTATTTTTCAGAAGAGACTGAGCAAAACATGATAATTTTGTAGCCAATGGTCTGCCAATATTTATGTCTTGAAATGTAGTAGATGGCCTCTGACAGAATAATTGTTTAAAACAATATTTTCGTGGGGTGGAAATACGATCAATACCCATCTGCTTGGTCCCCAATATTAGTTAAACCTCTTGATTTTAGCATGGCAATTATGTCACTCGGTCTAGTTCCTTTCTGTACTCCCCCAAATGTTCGTCTTGCACGACGCCCCTGGTCAAGGCCAGAATATGATACCATTGTGCGCTTACCTGCATCTATTTCCTGCACTGACAGCAGATTGGTGTGGTTATTTGCAGCGCTCATGCCTACATACGTCATACCAGTTATTGTGGTCAGTGTTGATGGCATAGCGTACCAGATGAATGCTGCAATCAGAAAGCCCAAGACGCCTTGTAAGGGTTTTGCTGCAATTCGACTTTGCCAAGAAGCCTGGTCGCAGAATGTAACGGCGGATGCCATGAATGTCGTTATTAGGCCATAAATAAATGCAGATTGAGAGCGAAATGTCAGATAGCTATTGTCCATGTTACCCTCTGGTCCTTTCAAACATTTCAGAGAGTCGTACAGCTTATCCACCAGACCAACAGTTGACGAGTATTCGCCGAAATCTTCATCTAAATAGTACAGTTTAACGGTCATTGCAATGACCATGATAAAGATGAAAGAGGCGTTGAAATATGACACATAGAAGGTGGTACCGATTCCTCCGATGAAGGAGTATGAGCCAAACATGATGGCCAGTAAGATGACCACCATCTCAGGCGAGGAGTTCTCGGTTAACGCACTGATGGTACTGTACCCAGCCAGGATTATACAGGTCACAATAACCAAGTTTATCAGCAACGCAGAAATGCTGAAGATGATATGAGCTGGACGCCCGTACCGTGCATAAATAATCTGTAAATGAATAATAATAATAATAATAATAATAATAATAATAATAATAATAATAATAATAATAATAATAATAATGATAATAATAAAGAAGGAACTTGCAGCACGTGCACAAATTCTGGATCTATTGATATCTCAGAAACTACTGATCAGCTTTAGCTCAAGTTATAACACAAGAAAGGATATGGCCATTCACTAGGATTCGACAGCTGTGGGCGTGATACAAAAAAATCCGGAACATCCAGAATATACGGAAAAATTTCCGGGAAATCAGGAAACCTTTTACAATGTGAGAAAAGGTGGATGGCGAGTGTCTTGCAAACACGGATTGCTCTTGTTATCAAATTATAAACAAGTTTTTTAATTTGTCATTTCGTGTTCAAAGGATTAAACTCACAGGTGTGCATGTAACATCACGAACAGCAAACTACAGTGCAACTTATAAATATCTTTAAATGTGTCCAAAACAAATGAAAACGTACTCTTGACAATTTTGAAAATTGGCAGCAAATGTCTTCCAATCCAATTATGTTCAAGATATTCAACATTTCTTACTAAGTAACATGCTTCTGTGTGTTTTAAACATGTTAACGTGTGCATGAGTTGTACTGTAGCTAATCTCGTTCACAATAATATTTACTAAAGTGTATTGATAATTTTGCGAGTAAAGGTCCTCTATTGGTACTGCTGAATAAGATCATGAAGAGGTACCTCGTCTGCATAAGCGCCGGAAGCAGGTGGTGGGGAAGTGGGTAGGGGTGGATATTCCCCCACCCCAATTATTACCTTGATGGGAGTGCCTATAGTCATACCCCATCCCCACCCCAATATGTAGTCTTCCGTGACAACAGCGCCAGTCATTCCAGTTGTTAATCCTCAAAAGTAGTCTTCCCTTGGTATACAAAATGCATGTGATGTTGGTCATATTCACCTCCAGAAATGCAAGAGAAGCCATCTGAGAGCATCCAGATTCCACACTTTTCTCGGACACATGCGCACGTGCGAAGGGAAGGACACATTCCCGAGAGGGGGGGGGGGGGGGGGGAGCATCGCCAATGTGTCCCAACCCATCCACCTACTGTAGTTCGGATCGACCGGTCGGATACCGGCCGTACCAGCTAAGCTGGGTACGCGCCACCCATCCTGGATTCGTTTCCTGAACACGACCCCCTGGGTAGAGCCATAGGCGTATAAGAGTTCGTTAAAACGCATGATGCGCATGCGCGCGTCAAGATGTTGTTTTGATAGAGCGTGTAGTTACGACCAAGATAGGATGGCACTTATAGTGTACCGAGATGGTACCCTGCAATCCTTATTGATTGCCTGTTCCCGTTAAATCTAATCAAGACCAGAATTCAACTGGCTTTCAAAATCGGTTAAGAAATGGCTGAGTTATCCACGGAAACCCTTCTTGATTATCTTCAAAATATTGCAGTGACGTCATAACCACGTGGACGCAGAACTTCTAGAATGTTCTAGAACATTCGGCTGCGCTACTATTAGCTACGCGCTGATTGGCTGTTGATCGAACGATGATTGGTTGGAGCCTGCGCCTGTGACGTCACGAGGAGTATAAAAGGAGACGTGATCCAGAGATCGAGAGCATCCTCGGCCAGGGGCCGAACAGGTTGGATCTGTACCAGCTACTATCAGCACGACAGACAATACGTGTATTACTACGCTATGTGTCGGGTTTTTCTCCAGTAGCTTGCAGTTGCCCAACCCACCGCACTAAAACAATTTTGTAACTCCCTACTTACGGGAATAATTTGGAACTTTCTGATTATTGTTCACGAATATCAATGTCTACTTCGGAACACGAATTTGCGGTGAGGCCTTTACGGCCTGAATATGTGATTCTACAAATGTAGAGGCAGGATGTTCTTTCATGGATGACTCACCGGATCTGCCGGCCACGCCTAAAAGTAGTATTTCAACCGTCACTGCACTAATATCGTGTAGGTGCTTCTAACTTTCAACCACAGCAAGTAAACTCTGCCAGGTGCGTCTTCAGAGCTGGCTGACGTACCCAGCACCATTACACTTTGTTTTGTATCTTCATTCGCATCTGACAAGCCCCGCTTGTGATCGGGTTGTTTACACCTTCCATCTGTGCCGTCGGTGTATGGGAACTTTCTTCACCACAGTAGTACTATCGTATCTTTTGCTGACTGCTCGTTAGACATCCTATTAGGTTTACAGTGCTGAGCGATGTAGTCCCGCCATAACTGTTCTTGCGGAAGTCTTGTTTGCGGAAAACAGCTTGCGGGAACCAACCTGTGGGAACTTTCCAGCTTCCTGCAAACGCATCATCGCACGTCAACTATGGAATGACATATCAATTTCAGTAACACGGTAGCCTAACTTAAGAATGACTACCGAGTATTCAAGTAACTATACTTCACAGTTTAATTATTTCTCTATATGTGTTTCGTTAATTATATTGTATCCGTAAGAATGGTCCCGATGACTAAAAGGAACCGTAATGGTCTTAGGACCGCTAGTTATAATTTCTGTATTTGTTTATAATTATTCTCATTTTCCTCAGTGTGTTGCTAACCGCACTATAGTAGGTTCGTTAACCTGTACTAATATATATATATATAACTTTGATCATTTGATACCGTATTGATTGTTCTGGTTAGAGTATGTATATATATATGTTCTGGTTAGAGTATGTATATATATATATATATATATATATATATATATATATATATATATATATATATATATATATATATATATATATATATATATATGTATATATATATATATATATATATATATATATATATATATATATATATATATATATATATATATATATATATATATATATATATATATATATATATATATATATATATATATATATATATATATATATATATATATATATATATATATATATATATATATATATATATATATATATATATATATATATATATATATATATATATGGCCAGTGGCCATCCGTTCATATGTTTTGCTTATTTATAGAAAATATAGGACTGCAGTGCACATAGGAAACACTATACAGCAACATTTATATATACAGCACTTTCTCCCGCCATCAACAATTTTTCACTGAGGTCGCTGTCCGTGCTATAACTTTGTTTAGTCCGGCATGCTACCGACTAAACCTTTTCTATTCAGCTTGATAGGATAGGTTCAAAATGATTAGAGACACTTTCTTCATTGCCTACTTGGTAATGTACTCTTCTCTTCCGGCAGTGCGATAATCTAGCCCCGCACTCTGGTAAGACTCATAACTCCAAGAATTTGTCTCTCTTCATGTTCCACTCAGCCTTGTGGCTTCTTAATTGTTTGGATGTCCCCATCCGCACCATTAGCTGATCCGACTCTGGGAAACTGTTGGGGTTTCCGTGCGGTGATGGCCAGGGTGCGGTATCACACACATTCCCCATGTATCTTTGGATACTTAGTAGTTAGCACTTCAGCCAATGTAGGAAAGCACTGCGAAAACATATTAATTATTATTTTATTTATTGAACAGACCTGCCACACCGCAGTGCAAAACAGGGCAACTTGTATATAAACCTAACGACAGGTTAAACGGTTAGTTCCATAGGACCCGGCGACGGGCGAGATGCGTATCCCCAACGAATTCCATTAGAATGTCTAGGCATGATATTTAGATCTGCCATGCCCTTGCGGGAAGGACATTTACGGTGGGCATTCGTCTCTCTCACCCCCACCATAACGATAGGGCAATGGTCTAATAATGCTTTCGTGAAAAGTAACCTATGTCTTGTAACGCTTTATGTGGTTACGGGGCGAGATGTCCGGATTCTTATCCAGTTCGGAGATCTCACTACGTAACATGTATGAGCACTGTCTTTAGTATTGATGTCTTAGGGCATCCGTTCTCAGTGACAGCCGTGTCTAATAGCTAGGTAGATACCAGCCAGTTGCGGCCAAAAATAGTTCTTGTTTTGAAAACAACTAAAAGCTAATTAAGCAAAGCAGAAAGCCCGCATAAATAAAAGCGGCAACTACTAATTCAGCATACTAAGAATTACATAAGACGGTAAGGGGGAACTCCACTGGGAATCGCTCGCCCCATGTTCACGTAAAACAGCACGCAACCCTATAGTCATAATCTCACTAGGTATGGTCTTTTCTTTCCTAAACATTTTTGGTTGAAATATTAGAGTGGGCCCATTTTTTCCTACTACTCTACTCCCGCTTTAAGCGGTGGCGACACCTTCCCGAGACAGAGGCCCACGCAAGGCACTTGCCTCTCACAAGGATTCAGCGAGGACGGTCCACGCCAGGATAATACTCCTCACCCAAACTAGCACTAGGAGTTTTTGCCCGCGTGAGGCACCTAACTTTTCGTCCGAGATAACCTTCTTCCTTTCAGCTTAGAGGTATAATAACTTATATTAAGTTAAGTAGTTAAGTCTCGTGTATGGGAGCTTCCCTTGCGGGGATACCTTTGTGGACCTACGAGTCTGTGTGGTACCTCCGGGAGCCCCGTGTTTAAAAGTTCATCTACCTGTTTCTATGTCTCGTATTTTCGTATGCTCTTATTATAGTTTTATCTAGCATATTATAATTGTTTAGGTAAACTCATTGTATAAACTTATATTTTAGGTCACCAAGTCAAATCTTGTAAGTCCATAGATCACGAAATTGCTATGGACAGGCATACCGGTGACACAAATTCTTGGGATGAGACGGTTGTGTTTAATGTTCACGATGATGGTCGCATGGTCCCACCGGAACGATTGAGTTCCACCGGCCTTAGGAGCCGATTTTTGTTACCCGCAGGGAAGTCTCATACAAGGTCCATCACCCCGAGACCGGATGCTAACTAGTGTCATCACTCGTCGTGCACTTGCAGCGTGGCGAGTCGACATAATACACCGGAACGGCCCGACACTACCCGGTGAGCTACACCACCCACCCCAAACCATAATTTCATTCCGGCGCCAGTACTCATCTGCCAGTAGTCGATAGAAGGAAGACTCATGTTTAACCCTTTTATGGTGAAGTCGGCCAAAACCGAACTCTACAGTGTGCTTGGGAAATGTCCATTTACAGGCCAAGAGAAGACAATTTTAGATAATATACCACTAGAATAACTGGCTCGATATCCGAGCCCGTCATTCCAGCTGTAAATTTTCGAAAATAGTCTTCTCCTGGCCTGCAAATGGGCATCTAATAAGCAAATGCTTTTAATTTTTTGGCCCAAATTTAGCCATTGCAGGGTTAAAATAACGTGAAATAATACCACCTGTTGAAAAACCAATGTACAAGATATAGCGGAAGCTTATACTAACTACGGTAGTTAATAAACAGCCGGAAGGTTAATGAACAGACGGCAAGTTAATGCACAGCCATACCTGCAAGTAAGTCTTCGCTCCAGGTGCACGCGTCTTGAAGTGCAGGGATAGTATAGGGAAAACCAGGATGTTCACGACGACACCAACTGCATACCAAAATGGCCCGGCAATACCATACTGAGAGAAATATAAATAATGACAGTAACAAAACACAAAATATACAGGCGAGTTTTTCTCTGACAAACCGTCTTAACATGAGAATAGCGTCAATTGCGAGGAACTTTCATGAACAGTAAAATATACAGCGGGAACGAGTGGGCGTAGTTAAGCTAGAAATTGGCGGGTCTTAGTTAGAAATGGGAGGGGTATAGCTAGAAATGGGAAGAGCATATATAGAAATGGGAGGGGCAGAGCTAAAAATGGGATGGGGCATGGCTAGAAATGGTGGTGGGTGGGAGGTTGTGGTGGCTGGTGTGGGTGAGTGGGTGGGTGGGGTGGGGGTGTTAAAATATAAACACAAATGTAGATGAAGCTCATTATAAGTCAGACATCTTAAACGAACAGAGCAAAATTGAAGGGATGGTACGTAAACTCTAACCACTATACCAACCAAACCCATCTTAATTCTTAGCACATCCTTAATCAGACTTGTATAGAATATACATTCTATACATCACTTATACCAAATTATGATGATTTTGTATTTCTTACACAAGAACCGTGGTGGTGGTGGTGGTGGTGGTGGTGGTGGTGGTGGTGGTGGTGGTGGTGGTGGTGGTGGTGGATATGCTGCTTCTGCTCCTGCTGCTGCTGCTGCTGCTGCTGATGCTGCTGCTGCTGCTGCTGCTGCTGCTGATGATGATGATGATGATGATGTGCCTTACCCATGTAGCTACAGTTGCACTATGTATGAAGTCAGCTGGCCATAGCATCTGCGTTGCCACTGTAACTGCAGTCAAACTCAGAGTAACCCGACCCCCTGCGTCGAATGTCGTGTCTAAATTGCTGGCGTCTTTGAAAATGTATGTTCGCAGTGCATTGTAAAAGAGAGCCAATACGACTGAGAATCCACAATAGCCTAACAACACCAGTAGGTATACTTCCCAGTTCGCGAGGACAGGTTGCACCTCACTGTTGAACAAATAGGGTAATAAATAATTTAATCAAGCGATGCTTGATCCAATCGCTTAATGCACGTGACTGCACCCTGTCTCAAACACTCATGCAAACACACATTTTGGCAGTAATAATTTCGACATGGAAATAAAGAAATGACAGTTGCTATGACGTCATCACATAACAATCCTCGATATCATCATGGTAAGAATTTCCATTGTCATAAAACCTGGACCCGTTAAGCGTTAACGGACTCGCTCTCTCTCTCTCTCTCTCTCTCTCTCTCTCTCTCTCTCTCTCCCTCCCTCTCTCTCCCAACCCCACCCCACCCACACACACACCACCGCCACACACACCACACCCTCACCCCACACCGACTCCCACAGCCAGGCGCACGCACGCACATACACACGCACACACGGACGCACACATCACTCACTCTCTGCATCCACCTCCCTTCTCTCCCTCCTGCCACCTCCCACAACTCACTCCCCATCTCTCTCCCCCATCCCTCTCTCCCAGCCTTTCCCTCCCCATCTCTCTTCCTCCCTCCCTGCCTCCCTCGCTCCCTCTCCTCTCCCACCTCCCTCCTCCCGCCCCCCTCCCCCTCAGTGGAGAATTCGGAATTATTTACTTTACCTTTTGAATTGGTAAACAACTAATTTTTACTTTTTTTTCAATTTACTGTTTTATTTCAGGTAATATTAATTTTAATGTTGGCGTAAGCTCTGTGGTTCTGTTTCCCTAATGACTCCTTTTAATTATCATAAACATAGATTCAAGTAGAAAGTTTTGGACTATCTCGCCGCTGTTGGAAACATGGGCAATCTCTTCACTCCTCGCCTCTCTCCACACAGGTACCAGTGTAAAAACTGGAGAAGTTACTTTTAATGGCATAATAGACTGAACATAGAAAACAGCCTAGATATGGCATGATGGGGGCCTAGAAATTAGAAACTCGATATAGGCCCGTCAGGCTAATAACTTGTTCGACAGACATACTCTCGCACGCCCACCCTCGGGACCACAGTCGCCACGGTGGCAATCAAATCACGCGCGCGTAGATAACCTGCGTGGACTCCGCACACATATGGTTTATTAATAGAGCTTCAACCAGATCCCATTACTAACACTAATTCTCAATTAAAAATTATTGAAAAGGAAATATCATTACAATACAGCGTTGATGACATACGGCCTTGTGCCACTATCTCGTAGGACTTTACCTTTGATATTTTGTTTGTTCAGCTTATTCAATAAAAAAAAAGCTCCAGAAGCCCATATATTTAAATTCAACATCATTCTCCAGATAGCTACATGTTCAGAATAGATTTCTAAGGGTGTTGTTAGAATATATTTATATTAGCGCTTGAATGGCAAAAGTGGCCAGGTGTAGCATTTGCTACTAATACGGGTTTTATTTTATCTAGTGCGTGCTCTGACGTCTGCGTAGCGTATAAGCTAGGCGGACGTTAAAGAGCTCATGGACCAAGGCTGGAATCCCTTAGAAAGTGAAATATTTTATAGTTTTTTTTACACTTTTGGCATCGCTAACGGGATAGGATCCGATGGGAAATGGAAGACCTTCAATAGGTCAAAGCCCCTTAATCTGACACCAAGGCCGTCAAATCAGCTTTTGTCTATTTATGTGTGTCCACGCACTTGTCCAAAGAAGCACTCGCGTGTATAGCCATATACGGGCAAAGGCAATATAAAACTCAGGCAGGTTTGCCAAGCCAGTCCTGAAAGGAAGTTGTTGGTCGTGTAGAGTCGCTACATGAAGTGTTTACTTGGTCGTTGATCTGCTTCCTGGCTGAGTCTGAACTGTTTGATTGGTCGTTAATGTGCTTCAAGACTGAGTCTGAACTGTTTGATTGGTCGTTGATCTGCTTCCTGGCTGAGTCTGAACTGTTTGATTGGTCGTTGATGTGCTTCAAGGATGAGGCTGAACTGTTTGATTGGTCGTTGATGTGCTTCTTGGCTGAGTCTGAACTGTTTGATTGGTCGTTGATGTGCTTCAAGGCTGAGTCTGAACTGTTTGATTGGTCGTTCGTTGATGTGCTTCCTGGCTGAGTCTGAACTGTTTGATTGGCCGTAGATCTGCTTCTTGGCTGAGTCTGAACTGTTTGATTGGTCGTTGATCTGCTTCCTGGCTGAGTCTGAACTGTTTGATTGGTCGTTGATCTGCTTCCTGACTGAGTCTGAACTGTTTAATTGGTCGTTGCTGTGCTTCCTGGCTGAGTCTTAACTGTTTGATTGGCCGTTGATGTGCTTCCTGGCTGAGTCTGAACTGTTTGCTTGGTCGTTGATGTGCTTCCTTGCGGAGTCTGAACTGGAGATATGCTGGATACCATCTGAGATGGAGATGAGATGTGCAATGGACCTTTCCAGTTTTAGCTATGCCCCCCCCACCCTTCGCTAGCTAAGCTCCACCCACCCTTCGATCGTGTTGGGATCGATAGATCATTGAACTCCCTGGCTATCAGTTTCCAGAAAACTATACAGGTTAGCTATTGAATACTTTGGCACTAAGTTATCTGGACGATGTTGCTGCCTATGCATTGACTATGCAATGACTAGGCCCAATAATCCATAGACATCAACACTCGTATTCAACTTATTATTTCAAATAACAACATACTATGAATCTAAATTCTAATCCAGGATTTTTCGTTTGAAAACACCAGTCTTCCAGTTTGATTTTGCCGTTTCTAGTTTAGCTAATCACATGTCATTATCCTTATTTTCTTTTTCTTTAAATTATTTAGATTCCGGCTTCATTTCTTAATGTTCTCTATTTCTGTTTTTCCTTATTTGCGTTTTAATCCTTTGTTTAGCGCACTGTCCTCCACCACCCCCACACATCCCCCCCCCACCTTCAAGAGAAATCATGTAATTCCCTTCCCACCTCCTTACACAGCATACAATACTACACCCACCAACAACTGCTCATTAGCCAGCAACATACAACACATGCATATCACATAGCAACAGCTTAAATTCTGATTATTTAAGTTTTTCATTTTTTTTTTGGCAACCCTTCGGGGGAGCTATGCAACCCTTCGTGGGAGCACCTCAAAGTTGATTGCTATAAATATCTCGATATGACGTGTATCAATACCACTGGCTTACACCATAAAGAAAACAGTATCCAATCTGTAAGCCAAGAATATGACGTCATAATTCCTTAGTAAATGATATTAAAAAGTACTCCTAAAACAAATATTCATGCACTAAATTATAATAATAATAATAATAATAATAATAATAATAATAATAATAATAATAATAATAATAATAATAATAATAATTATCTTCATTTGTTCCTCTTCGCTGAGTGTGATTGATTTATTTTCTTACGCTTTTCGAACAGTGTGATTTCTTTTTGTTTTAGTGTGGTTAAATTTCAGTCTCTATTTGCAATAGCCTTGAAATATGTCTACTGAATTTTGAAGGGATCTGGAAAACCAGGCATTTATTTGGTGCCTAAAATTCCACCCACTGATGCATGCTAATATTTGGATATGTCGCTGAAATCGAACTTTGGAGTTTGATTGCTTGTCTTTCAATCAATGATCAGAACCTCACTCCTCTGTCACGGCCTCCCAAAGTTCAAGGAGGCTAGTAGATTAAACTGGTTGAGGTGAAATGGCTGTCTGCAGAAGGTTCCAAGCATGGTCAATGGGATTCATGTTTGGAGATCGGGCTGGCAACTCAATTTGCTCGACACCGTCGTTTCCCAGGTAAAGGTTAACGACACTTGCTTTGTGTGGTAGCGCATTGTCATTCATCATGATAAACGCTTGCCTTATTTCACCAGCATAGGACCGGACAAACGGATGACGTACTTCGTCACTATACCGCATACAAGTCAGAGAACCATTCCGGATGCAGTAGAGGTATATGCTGCCATCAGCACTAATTCCACACCTACGCCATGCCTGGACTTCCACCATAATGCTCATGTTCCACCGCGTTGTCATCACGTGGACATCAGCATACCATTCATTTTAACGTCGCCATACACGAACACATGCATTGCGAAAGTCAAAATCACGACTCGTCTGTGAACAAGACAACTTTCCATTGAGTCCAGTTGAGATATTCCTTGCTGCATTTCATTCTCACTCTGGCTTGGCGGCAGCTCTGTCTCACTCAAGGGTACATTCACAGCACGTCTGTGGGCTCTCAAACCACTGGTATGCAGTCCATCTGTGTATATTTAGGATTCCTTCGGGCAGTCGCGTAAGTTCAATAGCGTAGCCAGACTCGCAAGTATTGACTTGAAAAACTATTTCGGTGGGGGTGTTGGGGTGGGGAAACTGTAAGTTTTATCTAGAAGCGCATGATGATAGTTGAATTGAGGCGCAAGACTGAAATCTGGGCTTGACAAGTACGCCCCCACCCACCCCACCCCACCCCGGGCCCCGCTGGCTACTAGCCATGTAGATACGATCCAACCCTTGTTTGAATGGCCTATAGTTATAAATCTTCTCTCGGAGTCAGGATCGGCTGACATTTGATTAGCCATTGCTCACGCCGCCGCGCGCTGATGTCTGTCTGTCGGTGGGTCGGTCGGTCTGCGTGCGTGCGTGCGTGCGTGCGTGCGTGCGTGCGTGCGTGCGTGCGTGCGTGCGTGCGTGCGTGGGGGTCTGGTCTGTATGTGCGTGAGTGCGTGTGTGCGTGCGTGTGTTTATCCGAGCGATATCTCAGGAATCCTATGAGGTAGAATAACCAAATTTGACGCATACATTGATATTATGAGTCGCTAGAAAGAGCTTTAGTTCGGGGTAAAAAGGTCAAAAGTAGGGGTCCCGGGTTCACTTAGTGCATCCCGAAATACACACTTTTAGCCATAAATCGGGAACGCAAGTATCACCAAATTGGGTTTATCCATTCATATTGTAGGTGGCTAGAGGTTCTAGGAGTTTCAAGACAAAGCATTAAATATCTAGGTCAGGGGGTCACGAAGTGCATACCGAAATACACATTTTTGTCCATACCTCTGGAATTCAAGAAAGCATAATCACCAGATTTAGCACACGCCTTCATATTAAAACAGTTCATGTTTGTTTGCAGTTTGAGATCAAGCGATTAAATATCTAGGTCAAGAGGGTCATTAAGTGGGTTGCTAAGACCGAACACAAAAAGCGTGAGTTAGCATTTCACTCGAGCGTATTCGGGTTAAGTATTCAACCACAGCGAGTTGTATCATCTCTATACATCAGCCTGTTGCCACAGGGTAAACGTGACAGTAAATTTGATTTTGGTTAAAGATAAATACATGCTATTTAGCAATCTCAAGGCTTAAACAAGCAAGACATACCCGATGTTAACAGATACGTGGATGAAAGAGTCAGATGTCACAGGCGAATCTATTCATGTAGGCCAACGTTTATTATGTTTATTAGAGTTCAAATGGAGAAATTTTAATCAATTGAAAATACATATATCTCATATTACGCTTGGTGTACATCTTTGCAGAGTTCTGATTATACATACGTTGCTAGGTTAAGTTGACAGTAGAAGGGAAATGTATATTTATATATACGCTTTCCGCCCGCCCACCCACCCAGGTGTGCATGATAAGCCTTGCGTCCATCCGCCGGTTTATCTATTCTTCCAACAATAACACAGGCCTATGGTACCAATCCTTCGATTTAAATTTCAAATCAACAAAAACAAAAAACCCAAAATTAATGATGACATAGACATCATTATGTTAGATATTTTTCCAAAATAATTTAACTGAAATCTATCGCTCTCAACTAATACTGCTCTGATTCAAATTAGTTTACAAATAGTCGGCACCTTACCTGTATGGTCACAAGGTAATACTAAGATGTCAGTATTGAAACAGTTATACATTTAAGAGGACGCTACATATAATCAACATATTAGTTGTGGGGATTGGGTAGGGGGGGGGGGGGTGCAGCAGCTCAAAAAGGTTCTAAAACCACTTATGTTTCAGACGTGATTATGGCCAATTTGAGGGTGCTGATTCAGAATTTCTTATGTTTGGTGGAAAGTGCTCATAATCGACATTAAAGCGGCATTCCTTTATCTAAAAGACAAAAGTTTTAATTTAATTCAATGCCGAAAAATCTTAAACCTATGATGCTTGTGAATTCTGCATTGACAATTTAGATTCCTTTTACGTACAGAACTTTATCCATAGGGATTGTAATCACAAAATAACAATTAAAGGGGCATTTACCCATTTCCGAACCATTAAATGGGCATTCACCCATTGTGATCTCATAAACGTGGACAGTTAATCTAGTGTTCTATATGTTTAACTAAATCCTTTGTGGCTCTGTATGTAGACCCCTTCAAAATATGACATCCATGCCTCTCCTCCTCACCACCCCCACCACCCACCCCAACCCCACCATTATATTAAGCCAAACAATGGTAGCTATTGTTATATTCTGAGGACCACTGAAAGGGTATGCTAAGCTGGACCTTTCCAAGTCGATTCATCCATCATATGACGTCATAATAATCTACGTGACGTATAGAATGACATCACAAGTAATGACATAATTTTGACGTCGTAAATGTCGTAAATAAGTACGTATAGTTGAAGACGGACTATGAGTTGTTGTGTGAATTGTATGTCTTTACTATTTAATCAATATTCTGTTGAATGAATATTTTGAAACTAATTTGACTTGGTGCTGTTGCTGCCATAGGCAGCAACAGCACCCATTCAAATCAGTTACAAAATATTCAACAACTTAACTGTATAAATTTCAGGAAATTGATAGTCAGGGCATTCGGGGATTGATCAATCACAACACGGCGAAGGTGTGGGTGGAGTTTATGTAGTGATGGGCGGGGCATAGCTAAAACTGGAAACGTCCATTTTCAGGTGCGAGAATAGTTGACGTCGGAACTAATGCGCATGTTCGGGGGCATGGCGTCTGTCACAATGTTTGCGAGCATAGTTCAGGAGTATAATCTGCCGATACATGTAGCTGCATTGAACTGCTTTTGAGAGAATACTACATCAACTATTATGGAAATTCGTGGGTGATATCCTTATAGTATGCTCATTTTCCCACAATTTCTATACTTTGGTAAATGTGAATTAACATGCGCAGTCATGATGCACGGCCAGTCACAACTATATGTTACGCCAGAATATCTTCATCGTCAATTCAACTTTCCAGAGTATCCATCTATCAATCTGACGTCATATGACGTCATAATCAGCTAAGTGGTGTGTAGGATAACGTCATAATCATTACATCAAAAATAATTATATTGGGGCCCGTCTTTAACTCTTAATAGTCCGACATAATGTACGAATTGTATGTCTCAAATATTTAATAAACATGGTGTTGAAGATTTTGAAACTAATTTGACTATGGCAGCAACAGCACCCAGTCAAATTAGTTCCAAAATATTCAATAGCTTACCTGTGCAGTTTTCTGGAAATTGATAGTCAGAGAGTTCAGAAATCGATCGATCCCAACACGAGCAAGGTGTGGGTGGAGCTTAACAAGAGATGGGCGGGGAATAGCTAAGATGGCTATAAATAAAAAGGTCCATTGAATCCTTGAATGAACTTAGAGACTCACATGAGAGCGCAGAACCAGAATACATACCACGATAGGCATATGAGGTGTCACCAACCGTCAATGCAGGTGTTGAGACGATGGGAGTATTACAAAAGGTAAACGGTTCGACATAGCTTAATACTGTCTGCTCGAACAGATTACAATTGAGCCGACGGTGAGACGTCACAGTACCAGAGACATTTGCTTCACGAAAGGACCTGGTCCCTTTATTAAGTGACTTACAAAACGACAGCGGATAGCTCTCTTGTTTATATTAAGGAACATACAATCTTACCCAAAAGCATCAAGGGAAGTGCTTACACTTCAATGATATGAACCATCCTAAAGTATAACTGTCCAGTCTGGAACCATCACCATAAAATCCACACCGACCATCTTAAGACAGTAGAAAGGACAATACGATTCATATTAATCCACCCACATCATCGAAATAGTGCAGACACAAGAGCTGAGTCTGCATTACTTATGGTAAATCAACTCCGATGGGATGCTCTCAAATAATGGCAGGAGTTTCACTCCTTGAAATTTATGCACGGAATCAGCAACACACCGGTAGATATACCACGCGAGTTCCATGCAAAACAGAACTATAAGATGACCTGAACACCAGTTTCAGCAAACTAGGCCCAACAAATTGGTGCTGCAGTACAGCTTCCTTCCACGTACAAGCTCATTGTGGAACAACCTACCACACGAACTTGCCTTTGTTCCTGGTTGTGACAGTTCCCACGCATCACTTCAAGCTTATCGCAACTAAATCATCGGAAAATCACTGTAAGTATGCATATACTACAATGGATGTGTACGTCATACACTTGTAGGCCATATCAACAATTCCGGAGCAGCATGCATACGTCACCAACACATTAAATTATATTCTTAAGAAAGCATATCAAGTAACTAGTAGAGGTACAAGCAGAAGATAAAATATACCAAAACGATTCTCCTTCTTCTTCTTCTACTTTTTCTTCTTCTTCCAATGACTCCCAGACTGTATGTATAGTTACACTTCAAAACTCCATGTTGAAATTTGAATACATCTCTGGTGGGAGCTGTTGATTTTTCTGAGAAATTTGTAGAGCTGCTCTCAATGGCTAATCGCCGTGTGGCTGCTATTAACAATATTGCCATTGGTCTATGAACGCCATTCGTTATGCGTCAAACGCGTATGCCTAATAGACCTTTCCAGTTTTAGCCATACCCCACCCACCTCTAGCTAAGCTCCACCCACACCTTCGCCGTGTTGGGATTGATCAATCCCCGAATGTCTTAACTATCAATTTTCTGAAGACTATACAGGTAAGGTGTTGAATATTTTGTAACTAATTTGACTGGGTGCTGTTGCTGCCTATGGCAGTAACAGCACCCAGTCAAATTAGTTTCAAGATATTCAACAGGATATTTATTGAATAGGAAGGACACACAATTCTTACAACAACGCAAAACCCGTCTTCAGTTACGCATTCGTGACGGACTTATCTACGTCATTCTAGACGTCATTGGTTGAGATGTCATTCTACACGTCACGTAGTTGATTATGACAACATATGATGGATGGATACAGTGGAACGGCCCATTAAGAACACGTGCACGCGATACTTAGTGAATGACCATGGATGATTCCATCTTAGTATGCCTCGCCCATCTCTTGCTAAGCTCCACCCATGCTTTGCCCGTGTTGGAATCCTGAATTGCCGGAATCCCACTTTCATGGTAAATATACAGCTAACATGTTGAATATTTTGAAACTAATTTGACTGGGTGCTGTTGCTGCCTATCGCCTATTAGTTTCAAAATATTTAGCAGAAAGTTTATTAAATGGTAAAGCAATACAATTAGTACCACTGACTGACTGTTCCACGTTCATGACGGAGTATTTCTGTCAATTATGATTGTAACGTCAGCCTGCATGTGACATAATTCATTATGACGTCATATACCTGAGTGACAGATTAGATTAAGTTATTGCAATAATATATTATTATATAATAGGAGGCTATGACCGAATATGTACATTGCACAATAACTTAATCAGTTGCACAGCCGTAGTTTAAACAAATAAACCCGAACAATGGACCTTTCCAACTTTATTCATCAATCATATGACGTCATATGACATCATAATCGAGTAAGTGACGTGTGTGATGACGTCATAATTATGAGGTCATGAATTGCTCGATATAACCCATCTTTAACGCTTAATTGTCTGACACGTTGTACGAATTGTATGTCTACCATTTAATACATATTCTGTTGAAGATTTTGAAACTAATTTGACTGGACGCTGTTGTTGCGATAGGCAGCAACAGTGTCAAGTCAAATTAGTTTCGAAATATTTAACAGCTTACCTGTATAGTTTTCTGGAAATCTATAGTAAAGGAATTTAGAGATCGACCAATCCCAACACGGTGATATGTGGGTGGAGCTTAGATAGATATGGGCGGGGCATAGCTAAAACTGGAAAGGTCAATTAAATCTCAAGTACCGCAAATTGTGTATTTGATAGCAGCCATGTAAAGCTCAGAGCGCTGACTCATCTGAATCAGGGTTATGGAATTGACTTGTTATTTTGCAAATAAACAAACGCTAGATGAAGGATAGTAGCCTGTGTGACATAAGAAAATGTAAGTACTTGTCTCAGTATTACTTGCAAATTAAGATAATGACACATGGGCGGTTAACGATGAGCTGAGAGTAGTTATTATGTAATTCGAGACGCGAAAACTGAGTCATTAAACCATTCACTGCGCGAAGCCGCGCAAGTGACAGACGGAATGAGCCTACCATAATCTCATTACTAGGCCGAATTGAAGAATAATGAGTTGAGCACATTATTAACTTCTAGATTTGTCAAGACATTGGCTATGATGTACGATTTCACGGGATTCTCTTCTGTTTGCTGGCGGAGCTGGCATACCTCACTCATTTCACGCCATGGTAGCTCATGGGTTTGCGGATATGATTCTCCACAGCGTTTGTAAGAAATTCAAACAAGGTATAAGAGAAAACCAAATCCGAAAGCGTCCCACAATCTGACCCAGCTCCTTGGGCCAGATTGTATGGCGCTTTTGGATTTCATTTTGCGTTTATCTTTGTTTGGGTTAAGTAAGCCACGTCATGGAGTACGCGTGTGATGCTGGTTAAGAGGGGGGTGGCGGTGGGGTTGTGTGCATACGTGCGTACGTGCGTGCGTGCGTGCGTGCGGTGGGGTGGGGTGGGTGGGGGCTGTAATAACAGCAGCGGGCCCAAATACCGCGAACGCGTATTAATCACATATTTACTCAATCTATGGAACTGTATTATAATGAAAGCTAAGAGCACGTTTATCAAGTTGAATGATTGAATCCAGTTTTAACTATGCCATGCCAATTGCTATAGCTAAACTCCTCCCACTCTTTGCCCGTGTTGGGATCGATTGAACACACCTGAACTCCCTCAATCTCAATTCCCAGACAAATGTACAGGTAAGCTGCTGAATATTTTGAAACTAATTTGATTGGATATTCTTGCTGCCTATGGCAGCAAAAGCGACCAGTTAAATTAGTTTCAAAATATTCAACAGCATGTCTATTAAATAGTAAATACAAACAATTCGTACAACTTGACGGGATATTAAGCGCTTATCGAGGACTAGGATATGCCATTGATGTCGTAATGGAACTTTCCAGTTTATCCATCCTTCATATGACGTCATAATCAAGTACGTGGCGTGTAGGATGACGTCATAATCAATGATGTCATCAATGACGTAGATAAGCACGTCAGGAACGCATAGTTGGTGAAGGACTATGCGTTGTTGTATGAAGTGTATGGCTTTACCATAGGCAGCAACAACATTCAGTCCAATTAGTTTCAAAATATTCAACAGCTTACCTGTATAGTTTTCTGAAAATTGATAGTTGGGGAGTTCATGGATCACTCGATCCCAACACGAGCGAGGTGTGGGTGGAGCTTAGATACTGAGATGGGCGGGACATATCTAAAACTGGAAAGGTTCATTGATTATGCAGTCGGCCTACACGCATGTGACATAGTTGATTATGACGTGATATGATTGATTGATTGATAGACTGGAGTTATCTATCAGCTGTAAATCTGCAAGCTCTGTATAAAGGGGGTTGGGTGGGGGGGGGGGGAAAGCATCAGAATGTAGATAAGGTGTCTTATTAATGTCATCAGTGTGGGCGTAAACTGCGTCAGATAGGTTCGGAATGTGATTTCTCTGAGTCAAAGTACATGCCGGTTACGATGACGGCGTTAGGTATAACACATTTTCTGAGAAAATGCTATATAATGGATTCGAAAGCTTCATAACCCTCACCACTCCGATGTTAAAATTTTAAATTTTCAAATTAAAATAAAAGATGAAATTGTGTTTATTTTTCACCAAATTTGGTGGAAGATGATGCTGTCGTAGACAGCAACATCTTCCACCAAAATTGGTGAAAAATGTACACCAGATTCTTTGCTATTAACATCAGTAAAAGAAAAATATTGACATCAGAGTGCTAACGGTTAATTATCACAATATAGATACGCATAGCTATATCTGAGAACAAACATCCACAAGGCCGATGTGGATATAGGGCATTTTGTTGGCGCTGTGGATCTG
Organism: Chaetoderma sp. LZ-2023a; assembly: GCA_034401795.1. Lineage (NCBI taxonomy): Eukaryota > Metazoa > Mollusca > Caudofoveata > Chaetodermatida > Chaetodermatidae > Chaetoderma > Chaetoderma sp. LZ-2023a. The sequence continues at coordinate 91,859,409 of CM067366.1, read as the reverse complement.
TACAAGCTTACACGGGCTCTTCCTATCTAATGGATTGTTCTTATGATCAGCTGATAAATGCTAGCAATTTAGGCCTTTAAATCCGAAATTTTGTAAAAATTAAAATAAAAACCATTTTTTAATGGATGTTCATTTGTAGGCCAAGAGAAGACTATTTTTAGCTGTCGCACAACTGTGTGTATACAATGCAAATAAATTGTCCGCCATGCAATGCATAAATTAAAATTGTATTCACTCAAGGGTCAATCACATATTGCGTAATAAATCTATCTATCTATTAACACAGCATCCCAATCGAAATAGGCTAACTGCCGTGTAAGGATTAAATGTATATAATATACAACACATTTTCTCTTACTGTTGGACAGTATCAAGACTATGTGTTTCCAAATATGTATAAAGAGTATGTATAGACGCACATTTATCTATTTAACCCTAATCTGGTCAACAAAATCAAAATATCCTGAATGCCCTTTGCAAGCCAAGAGAAGATTATTTTTTCCAGGGTTTACCACTTGAATGAAGGGCTCCGCTATCGAGTCAGTCAATCCAGTGTTAAAATTTCCAAAATGGCATTCTCTTGGTCTGGAAAAAATGGAAGTTCCTCAAGGCCACAGCAGAAGCTGGCCTGTCGCGAAAGGGTTAAATGTATATAATATTCTAATTTTTCATTTTATTATTTTACAGATGATGATAACACTTGAAGCCACACAGAATAGTTTGCAAATCGTGACACCAGGCAAATCTTCAACACGGTAATATATAGTACACAAACCACTATGTGTTATCTGTTGTCTGTCTGCTTTGGTAAGTGGTGTTGTACATACTGTATGTGCTAAATGTAGTCCAAATGTATATTTGTCTGTCCTACCGATTACCTAAGTACGTGAAGTAACAATACTGTTTAAAAGCCTGAAACCATTACCCAACACTTTCACCGATGAACTACCCATATATCTCAGTTTCAACGTCACCACTTCGGAAAACTGCTGAATATTATCAGTTAAATCTGTCTGGAAACCGTTGCAGTCTTAGGCAGCGATGGTTCCCAGTCAGGTTGATCTCAAAAGACACAACAGTATATGTCCGATAACACAAAGATTTTACTTTTTCTGAAACTTCTCAATGAAATAGTTAAGCTGTTCTAGCTTCAATGACCCAAATGATTGTTACCTGAATATCCATAAATGAAGTTACATTCCCAATGCCTATCTGCTTGTCCAACCCGTGATTTGAATACTTGTCAAACTCCGAATACATGTCACCTGGCCGTACCTTGGCTCATATCTGCCCATGACGTAACTGACATAATGTATGGTTGTATTAATGCTCACCGCTACCCATATATGTCGCCTCGCTTTAGTTGTGATCTATCAAACTCCAACAATAGATCTTCTCTTACTGCTAGACAATATCATGACTATGTGTTTCCAAGTGTGTATAAATGGTATGTATGGATGCATATGTATTTGTTTAACCCTGTAATGGCTAATCTGGTCAAGAAAATAAAAATATCCTGAATGCTCTTTGCAAGCCAAGAGAAGATTATTTCTTTCCAGGGTTTACCACTTGAATGAAGGGCTCCGCTATCGAGTCAGTCATTCTAGTGTTAAAATTTCAAAAATGACATTCTCTTGGTCTGGAAAAAATGGAAGTTCCTCAAGGCCACTGCAGAGGCTGGCCTGCCGTGAAAGTGTTAAATGTATATAATATTCTAATCTTTCATATTATTATTCTACAGCTGATGATATCACTTGAATCCACATAGAATAGTTGGCAAACTGTGACACCAGCCAAATCCTCAACACGGTAATATGTAGTACACAAACCACTATGTGTTATCTGTTGTCTCTCTGCTTTGGTAAGTGGTGTTGTACATACTGTTTTATTGTATGTGCTAAACGTAGTCCACATGTATATTTGTCTGTTCTACCAATTACCTAAGTAGGTGAAGTAACAACAATGCTTATATGCCTGAAACCCTTACCCAACACTTTCAACGATGAACTCCCCATATATCTCATTTTCAACGTCACCACGTTGGTAAATTGTTGAATATTTTCGGTTAAATTTGTCTGGAAGCCGTTGCTGTCTTAGGCAGCAATGGTTCCCAGTCAGGTTGACTTCAAAAGACACAACAGTATACGTTCGATATCACAAAGATTCTACTTTTTTTAAACTTCTCAATGTAAGGGCTAAGCTGTTCTATCTTCAATGACTTAAATGATTGTTACGTGAGTATCCATAAATGTAGTTACGATCCCAATGCATATACGCTTATCTAACTTGTGATCCGAATACTCGTCACTCTCCGAAAATACATGTCACCTGGCCTTACCTTCGCTCATATCTGTCCATGGCCTAACTGGCATAACTTATGGTTACATAAATGCTCACCGCTACCCATATATGTCGCCTCGCTTTAGTTGTGATCTATCAAACTCCAACAATAGATCTTCTCTTACTGTCAGACAATATCATAACTATGTTCATCTAATCCATTAACATTATATATAATCTCATTTAATTAGATAAACACTATCTCTCCATCACAGTAGCCAGCAATAGCCTTTAGCCACCCCATTTTTTGCTGTCCATGCCTGTCCGGTTCCCGTGCTTATCTTGCAACAAACCTGTCAAATCTAATCAGCGTGCAATTCTATGTGACTGTTGTGGTGATTGGGTGCATTTAAGATGCTCCCAAGGGCTAACTATCACAGATTGTGAAGAACTCCAGAGTTCTGATGAGCCATGGTGGTGTTTTCAATGTAACCAAACTAATTTTCCTTTTAATCACTATGAAAACGATACCGAATTTCTGCTTAATATCCTAGGTGCCAAATATGACTACAGTACATATATAAATGCAAACATACTTGTAAACCCATTCAAGCTAAATACTTCTAACCAGGGCAATGAATACACAAATTTCTCTGAGACAGATATTGATGATGAAGGTATGAATTTTCCACTCTGTGACTATATACCTCAGAAAGAATTTAATGATAATATTATCAAGAGTACTGATGCTATCACCTTTTCAATGATTCATATTAACATTAGATTGCTGCTAAAAAAATTTGATAAATTTAATAACTTTATGGATTCCAGCTCACATGAATTTAGCGTCATAGGAATTACCGAGACATGGTTGAAACCTGACTCACCACTGGACTTAATTAATATGCAAAATTACAAATTCATTGAAAAACACAGGCCAACTAAAAAAGGTGGTGGTGTAGGCATCTACATAAAGGGCAGTTTACAGTATAATTTGAGAGATGACCTGTCAATGAATGAAGAATTTATGAAACTATTTTTATTGAAATTCCCAATGAAAAAACTAAAAATAAACTTGTCGGTGTCACATACAGACCTCCTGGAAGTGACAACGACAAATTTATGAAATCATTCGAAAAAATTCTAAATACCATACAAAATGCAAAGAAATCCGCTTATATATTAGGTGACTTTAATATTGATTTGTTAAAACAACATAGCTTCTACACTCAAGACCTATTAAATTTATTTAAAATATCTGGCTTTTTTCCATTTATAACGAAACCAGCAAGAATTACAGAATGCTCGGCTACTGTTATTGACAACATCATCTCGAATAATGCTGTAAGTGCCAAGAATCAAACAGGTATCTTTGTTGTAGATATTTCAGACCATTTACCTATATTCTATATAGAAAAAGAAAACAAAAAAGGAAAATTATTTGTAAAAGAAGCAGTAACTTGTAGAGACTTCCAACAGGAAAATATAGAAATGTTCAAAAACAATATGCCTAGCATAAACTGGAACCAGGTAATTGAATCACAGTCATGTGAAGATGCCTACAACACCTTCCACACTATATGCTCTAACATCTATGAATCTGCCTTTCCACTTATAAATATTAAGAAATTTAAACAAAATCCTACTAAACCCTGGATTACAGTGATAGCTGCCTGTAACAAGAAAAACAAGTTATATCTGAATTTTATTAAATATCCGACAAAGTATAATGACTCACAGTTCAAGAAATATAGAAACAGGCTAAATCAGATAATTAGGACAGCAAAAATAAATTATTTTCATAATAAATTTGATGAACAAAAAGATAATATAAAGGAAACATGGAAACTGATTAAATCATTACTAAATAAGAAAAAAACCAATACTGAAGCATCACGGTTTATTTATAATAATAGAGTCATTAACGACAAAAAAGAAATAGCAGACAAATTTAATGAGTATTTAACTAACATTGGTCCTAATTTATCACAAAAAATTCAATCCAGCTCGAACATACATATAAAGGACTTTCTAACAGGTAGTTATCAACACTCTATTTTCCTAAATCCAACAGATACTCACGAAATCTACGAAATACTAATGCAAATTAACACAGCTAAAAGTGCTGGAATCGATAATTTCAAATGGAAAATTGTTAAACACTGTGTAACAGAAATACTAACACCATTGGACGACATCTGTAATCTCTCACTTACACAGGGAGTATTTCCATCAAGATTAAAGGTTGCACGTGTGACACCCATATACAAAGCTAAAGATGTATCTGACTTTACTAATTATCGGCCAGTCTCGGTACTTCCACTTTTCTCAAAACTCTTAGAAAAGCTGTATTTTAGTAGAATTACTAAATATCTAAACAAAAACTCAATCATATATCCTTCTCAATATGGTTTCAGAGAAAAACACTCTACTATGCTTGCCATTGTGGATATGATAGAAAAATTATCAACCTCCCTTGAGAATAATGAACATACGCTAGGTGTATTCTTGGATCTTTCCAAAGCCTTCGATACAATTGATCACACAATTTTACTGCAAAAGCTTGCATACTATGGAATAAGAGGTACTGCATTGAACTGGATACAGAGTTACCTGTCAAACAGGGAACAGTGTGTACAATTCAATAATGGGGCTATCTCTGAATACAAAAATATAGTTTGTGGTGTTCCCCAAGGTTCAGTTCTTGGGCCCGTGCTATTTCTCCTATATATGAATGACATATCCAAAGACTGCAAACATCTCTCACTAATACTTTTTGCAGACGACACAAAGGCTTTCTGCAGCCACAAGGATATAAAAATTCTATACTAAAATGTCAATAATGGAATGGCGAAATTAATAGACTGGTTTAAAGTAAACAAATTGTCCTTAAATGTATCAAAAACTAATTACATACTATTCACAAAATCTAAGAAACTAAATGAAATAGCTCTCCCAAACCTCTATATCGACAACCAGATAATTCAAGATTTTAGGAGTATATCTGGACAGAAATTTAACATGGGAGAAGCATATTGAAATTATTACTACCAGGGTAGCAAAAAGCATTGGCATCATTCGCAGACTGAAACCCTATCTAACACCTAATATTATTAAAAACCTGTACTGCACAATGATACTTCCTCACATCACCTACTGCAATGCTAGCTGGACTAATACATCTCAAGCTAGACTAAAAAAACTAAAATCTCTGCAAAAGCAATCTATTAAACTATTTTCACAAACAGCAGGTGACCAGGATATCTTTAAATCAGAAAAGGTCTTAAAACTTGATGATATTGGAGGGCTCCAACTATACACAATCATAAGGGACTTCCACAATGGCAACTTACCCTCATCCGTATCTAACATTGTTATGCTCAATACACAATTGCATCCTCACAACACAAGAACAAGAAATAACCTCCATTCAACACACCACCAAACAAAAGCAGCACAACAAAAACCCTCATACAAAGCAATTCAGTTATGGAATAATACAGACACACGCACACGCACAGACATCATAAAGCTACAGTACTTTAACCAGAATATCAAAAAGAAGATTATAGAAACCTACTAGACTCTGGAAAACACTCACCATCATGGCATGCTATTCTCATACTTGCACCCCGTCACCAGAACAAATAATAATAATAATAATAATAATAATAATAATAATAATAATATTAATAATAATAATATTAATAATAATAATAATAATAATAATAATAATAATAATAGCTGTCATAATGGTAACTACCAAACAACTACCTCTACCATCACAGCCTAAAAAGAAAAAAAAAATTAATACTTTGTCATTGATAATAAGAATATGTAATAATTATTAACTTAAGCAAGATAAGCACACATCCCTCTGTCATGTCTTTCCCTGTTAAAATGTAAATTGCCATACGTCTATTAACTGTTGGACTGCTGGAAGCCAGCGGACAATAATTCCAATTGGCAATGACTCTGGATTGGGTGAGTATTTTAGAAAAATTTGACTGAAAGTTGCTTGTGGTTTAGCCACCGACAACGTTCGGTCAAATTGTTTTAGAGGTACTCAGCATACCCTGAGTTAGGCTCCATGGAAAATGTAGACTGCAGAGGCTTGGCAGCGAGATAGTTAACTATATGTATGTATAGGACTATAACATGTTAACCTTATGTATTCAGTATTCTCATGTCCTATATTGTTGCTATATGTTATATGTAGGGGTCCACCGCCACATAGGCTCTGCCGTTGGTGGACTACCTGTTGTGAAACTGTAAATGTATATTCTATATCAAAATAAATAATCTTGAACTTGAACTTGAACTTGAATTTCAAGTTTGCGTGGACCCTACACAATACCTTGTCTAAATGATCCACAATTTCGAGGCCCGTACGTAGTTGTGACACTTATTTGCCCTTTGACCTACACAGACCAGAAACGGCAAATTCTTTCTGACCTAGTGAAGATTCTGTTGAATATGTTGAAGCTAGTTTCACTGGGAAGTGTTGCTGATTAAGGCAGTAACAGATTCTAATCAAATTAGTTTCAAGATATTAAACCGCTTTCCTGCATAACTGTCGTGAAATTAAGAGATTGATGTTAGCATTGAATTGAATTGTTTCGACTTATTTTTGCCACCGATCATATAAATGGTATCTGGAGCTTACCAATGGGTGGCGAGCGGGGTCATGCGACCCCCAAGCCGCCCCCCCCCCATCCCAACCCCACCCCACCCACCATTAAATTCTAAAAGAACAGACGTTATATTTATGAATTTATTTGACCATCAAGCATCAATACAATGTAACATTTGGTATATTTAGCATGGTCTATGCATACACATACAGACAATAAAACCGCATCTAATAATAAATATTGCCATAAATTTCAATCCTGATGAAACTCTTACTGGTATGGTGCATAATACCTCAGAATGCACAAATATAAGTTGGACTGCAGACGTGTGTGGGACAAGACGATTGAACTTTAAATGCGGGTAGAAGAGCATATGAGAGAATGGAGCAGAAGGCGTATTTGTTGAAGTTTCTGAATTATGAACTTATGAAAAATCTTTCACTGTTCGTGTTTGTTTTAACCCTTTACCTCTCATATCAGCCAAAAACGGCTCTGCAGTAGTCTTGAGAAACATCCATTTGCAGACAAATAGAAGACTATTTTTTTTACAGATTTACACAGATTTACCACTGCAATGACAGTCACTCCAGTGGTAAAATTTCAAAAATAGTTTTCTTTTGGTCTGCAAATGGCTATTATCTATGAGAAAATTGAAATATTCTTAACAAAATTCGAGGGTTAAAGGGTTAAGAGGATGCTTATTTAGATCAGGTTTGCAAGCTGCGTGAACTAGAGCACACTGAGGTTATTACACTCGACAACACACTGACCACATTGAGGTTATTACACTTGACCACACACTGAACACATTGAGGTTATTACACTCGACAACACACTGACCACATTGCGGTTATTACACTTGACCACACACTGACTACATTGAGGTTATTACACTTGACCACATACTGACCACATTGAGGTTATTACACTTGACCACATAGTGACCACATTGAGGTTATTACACTCGACAACACACTGACCACATTGAGGTTATTACACTCGACAACACACTGACCACATTGAGGTTATTACACTTGACCACACACAAACCACATTGAGGTTATTACACTTGACCACACATTGACCACATTGAGGCTATTACACTCGACAACATTGACCACATTGTGGCTATTACACCTGACCACACATTGACCACATTGGGGCTATTACACTTGACCACACATTGACCACATTGAGGCTATTACACCCGACAACATTAACTACGTTAAGGCTTTTACACTCCTCAACATTGACCACATTGAGGCTATTACACTCGAGAAAATTGCACACATTGAGGCTATTACACTCAACAACGTTGACCACATTGAGGCTATTACACTCGACAATATTGACCACATTGTGGCTATTACACTTGACCACACATTGACCACATTGGGGCTATTACACTTGACCACACATTGACAACATTGAGGCTATTACACTTGACCACACATTGACAACATTGAGGCTATTACCCTCGACAACATTAACTACATTAAGGCTATTACACTTGGCAACATTGACCATATTGAGGCTATTAAATTCGACAACATTGACCACACTGACGCTATTACACTTGCCCACACATTGACCGCATTGAGGCTATTACACTCGACAACATTGACCACATTGAGGCTATTACGCTCGAAAATATTGACCACATTGATGTTATTACATTTGACAACACACTGACCACATTGATGTTATTACACTTGACCACACATTGACCACATTGAGGCTATTACACTCGACAACATTGACCACATTGTGGCTATTACACCTGACCACACATTGACCACATTGGGGCTATTACACTTGACCACACATTGACCACATTGAAGCTATTACACCCGACAACATTAACTACATTAAGGCTTTTACACTCCTCAACATTGACCACATTGAGGCTATTACACTCGAGAACATTGACCACATTGAGGCTATTACACTCGACAACGTTGACCACATTGAGGCTATTACACTCGACAACATTGACCACATTGTGGCTATTACACTTGACCACACATTGACCACATTGGGGCTATTACACTTGACCACACATTGACAACATTGAGGCTATTACACTTGACCACACATTGACAACATTGAGGCTATTACCCTCGACAACATTAACTACATTAAGGCTATTACACTTGGCAACATTGACCATATTGAGGCTATTAAATTCGACAACATTGACCACACTGACGCTTTTACACTTGCCCACACATTGACCGCATTGAGGCTATTACACTCGACAACATTGACCACATTGAGGCTATTACGCTCGACAATATTGACCACATTGATGTTATTACATTTGACCACACACTGACCACATTGATGTTATTACACTTGACCACACACTGACCACATTGAGGCTATTACACTTGACCACACATTGACCACATTGAGGCTATTACACATCTATATTTTATAACTACTTTAACTCACCTTTCTAAAGACTTGTCCGGTGCCAATGTATAGTTGGCTGAACATTCGTCGGAGACATCCATCTCTGCTAGCAATATCTTACTCAACTGTAATCGCGGGCGCGTAACATTCAAGTAACTCCGTCAAAACGCCAGCTTTTTACAAATGATATTTATATTTCAGTCTCGATTTGAAAATTAAGCTTTTGCCCTGACAGCCTACGTGGTCAGGCGAAATAAAGCATACTTATTTAGTTCAGGAGTTCGCACCAATTCATCATATGATGTAGCCTATATAATACCGTATCCTAGATGAATGTTGGCATGCATTAACCAATTAACCATTGAAAGTACAGTATCCTAGTGTATCCTAGTTTTGAGACCGCTACACAGGTAGGCACTTGAATAATTTGAGACTAATTTGACTGGAGCCTGTTCCTGTCCATGTTAATATTCGAAATCTTCAACATAACATTCTGAACATCATAAAGAATTTATCGTTTCCTGACTGTACAGGTTAAAAGTTTAAGGTATTTGTCTCTATGTTGTAAGTGACTTAAAATTATGCCTTGACTAATTAGGTTTACGTGTCTGCTTGGATAGTGCTTCAGAACCATGTACGTGTTCACTAGACCACGGCCATAGCGACTAATTAGCTGGGTGTGACAGGCCGTCTATGAACACGTCATGGTGACAGGTACATTTAGACCATTTTGAGTTAGTTGGGGACATCATAAAAATTCTTCAACTTTACTTTATGATGGCTCTGACACCACGAACCCCAGAATCAGATAACGCGATCGTGTTCAGACATGGATTCTGAACAAGACGCAGTTTCCGGACGACAAAGTCTGCACCCAGAATGTCGGTATATTGTATTTTCCGTACACACTGCCCATATTCACGGGGTATAACCGCGCGACAGTGCATTCTGGACATCGCCGCGCGCGAAGCGACAGCATTATCTCGTCAGGTAAAGCGTATGTGGATTCATAGTGTGTAAATGCTTATTTTAGGAGGTTAATGAATATTTCCAATTCAGGTGAATCTTTCTTCAAACTCTAGAATGATAACAAACAACTTGCAATAATCAAAAGTCATTAATGTGCAATAGTCTTCTAGAAATCACGAACACGCACAGACATTTTGAGATTTATTTTTATTTTATCGAAAAGTGTCATTTTAACCAAAGATATCTCGCCATAAACCTGATCTATAGGCCTACCTATAAAATTTTAGATTTTCAAAAAGCAAATTCATTTTTCTCTCCGATTCCGGTATCGCTTTAATTCAGTAGTACGCTATAATTGTATAATTTATCCATTTCTACGTGCCCTATAGCCCGTTGACAAGTAATTGTATTGTTCATTGTGTTTTATGTAATTCCAACTGTACTGTTCGTTGTGATTGGCACTGTGCAGTGATCTGGATGTAATAAATTGATTGAGTGATTGGTCGGTCGGTCGGTCGGTCAGTCTGTTTGTCGGTCGGTCGGTCGATCGATTGATCGATTGATCGATTGATCGATTGATCGATTGATCGATTGATCGATTGATTGATTGATTGATTGATCGATGTGCCTGCCATGATCTAGGCATACACATTTAATAAAACATTTTGAAATTGGGGAGGCAAACGAACTCTCTGATCACAAGGTCATACAGTGTGATCTATTAGTCAATACTAAGTCAGAAAATACAATGCCTGATAATTCTGGGCACGCAATGGTTTACAAATATAATTGGAATTCAGAACTTATGAATGAATATAGAGAGAAATTAACGTGTGATGAAGTGCAGTGTGTTTTAAATGGTATGAATGACGTTATAAATGAGGCGAATCTGATGGATGAAGCGAGTGTAAAAGAAGTGGTCGAATTGTTTACTATAGCTATAAAGAAAGCTGCAGATAATTTATTTTTGAAAACTATTACACCTAACAGCGACCACAAACGAAAAAGACATAGCATCTCTCACTATTCAAATGATTGTGAAATTAAACGAAAACAGTTTTTCAAATCTCTTAATTGGTATAGAGAGAGATCGGATATATCTAGGATTAACATGGTCGCTGCACGGACCGATTTCAAAAAGTCGGTACAGCTGCACCGTAGAGAACAATGCGTCGCAATGACAAAATCACTATTAGAAGCTCAATATACGAACACCATGTTGTATTGGAAAATGTTAAAAAAGTCGACACAAAGCAAAATATAAATATTGCTCTCAGCGAATTCCAAGAGATTTTTAAGTCCGTTAGCAACCCTGATACCGATTTTTACCATGCAGATAATGACATAAAGGATTACGTAGATGATTACCTAAAGGACGACTTGCAAATAATTTTTGATGACTTAAACAAAGAAATATCTGAGACGGAAGTAATGGAAGCAATAAAACAACTAAACAACGGTAAAAGCGCTGGCCCAGATTTATTAATAAATTAGTTTTATTTAAAAGCGAGTGATATATTACTCCCGCACATTACAGCGCTTTTCAACTGTGTCTTTAAAAGTGGTATTTTCCCGCGAATTTGGTCAGAGGGAATCATCGTACCTCTACACAAGAAGGGCAGTGTTAACGACGTGCATAATTACAGGGGCATTACACTTCTTAGTACACTGGGTAAATTATTTACTAAAGTTCTTAATAATAGATTAAATGATTGGGCAGAATCCAATGCTGTTTATATAGAAGCACAAGCCGGTTTTAGGGCCGGTCTGAGTACTGTGGATAATATATTTGTTATGAACGGGTTAATATCACATGTACTAAATAAAGGAGGGAGGTTGTTCTGTGCTTTTATAGATTTTGCTAAAGCTTTCGACTATGTGGTACATGATTGCTTATGGTACAAACTTTTAAAAGCGGGTGTTAGAGGAAATATTATTAATATTATCATGTCAATGTACAAAGAGGTAAAAACTAGAATTAGATTAAACTCTAACGTATCAGACTGTTTCGAATGTACTACTGGTGTGCGTCAAGGGGAAAGCTTATCACCTTTTCTCTTCGCTATGTATCTAAATGACTTAGAAGACGAATTTTTTAGAAAGGGTGGGGAGGGTGTGGGCTTAGAATTTCTTAAATTATTATTAATTTTATATGCTGATGACATAATTATATTAGCCGAAAGTAGAACTGGACTACAAAAAGGGTTACATATTTTACATGAGTATTGCAACAGGTGGCGATTGACAGTTAATATTGATAAAACTAAAGCAATGGTTTTCAGACGGGGTGGACGCTTAAGGGTAAATGACAAATGGTGGTATGGTAATACTGAAGTGGAAATTGTAAATAACTTCAAGTATTTGGGCATCGTTTTTACAACTTCAGGGTCGTTCACCGAAGCACAAAAATGTTTAGCGGGTCAAGCGCAGAAAGCCGTATTCGCTTTACAAAAATATTGTAATAAATTTATAGGCCTATCAATAGACCACTATTGCAAACTATTTGACAAGCTAGTTCTACCTATCCTCTGCTACGGGAGCGAAGTCTGGGGTTTTCACTCAGCGTATGATGTTGAAAAATGCCACCTTCGCTTCTGTAAGCAACTGCTTAATGTAAAACAAAGTACGTCAAATTCTGTTGTTTATGGAGAGTTAGGGAGGATGCCTCTGCGATTAGGGAGAGAAATCAAGTCGATAAAATATTGGTTCAAAATATTAGATATGAAACCAAATAGAATTGCTAAACATGTGTATAATACCTTATATCAAGACTGGCATAGGGATAAAAATTGTAAGAATTGGGTCAAATCGTTAAGAGATAAGCTCTGTACCAATGGGTGTGGGGATGTATGGGAGTCACAGGGAACAATAGTAAGTAAAGATCAGTTTATCCCCGAATACAAGCAGAGACTAAGTGACAATTTTTATCAGGAGTGGAGGGGACAATTGGAAGCCAGCAATAAAACATGGCTCTACAAACACATTTCAACTGATCTAACATATAAATGCTATTTAAATAAAGTAAAAACGAAAAAGCACCGTGATTCATTATGTAGACTAAGAACGGGGTCTCATAGACTAAATATTGAATTAGGCAGATGGCACAAACCAATACCAATACCACGCGCTGAGCGAACATGCCCTTTTTGTGATGATGTAGAGGATGAATATCATTTTTTAATTTTATGTCCTGTCTATAATGATTTACGCAGGAAATACATAAAACCATACTATTGGAAAACGACCGAACGTTCACAAAGCATCAGAATTATTGATGTGTACCAGTGAAAGTAGTTTAAAGAAGTTAGCGGCTTTTGCTTACAATGCTTTTCTATTACGTGACGAACGCACGTAATTGCGTTTTCTCCACTATAATTCATCGCATTTTTTTTTTTCTATGCCAATTTGGGAGGATAATTCTTACTTTTAACAGAATGCATTTTCTCATCACAGGCACGATTTCAGCTCTCAATATACAAACCTTTACTAAACCAGTGGCTATTTCGCCTCCATTGTAAAAGGTATACATTAGAGTTTTCAATTTTTCAACAATTCGGTACGATTGTGTGGGCATACGGATGTATGAAGATGTAGATGTGCGTCTGTATGTATGGGAAGTGGATATGTATGTACGCGTGCGTGCGTGAGTGTGCCTTTGTTGTGTGTGTGCGTGCATGCGTGCGTGTGCGTGCGTGCGTGCATGCGTGCGTGTGTATGTGGATGACCACGAGAACGCGTGAGCGTATATGGACATAAGCATTAGTAAGTGGATAAGAGGAACCAAGAAAGTTATTTATTAAAATAAATGCCAAACTAGTGCCCTCATGCCATTACATGGGAGAGTCAGTCAAACCATCCCCGTCACGTTGGAGAATGCGGTACTATTCTGATGGTGTATCACTGGAAGGACTGGGTCGATAAACAATCCAGTGGTTCCAGTGATGGCGTGTCAGAGTGGTCCTCTTTCGATGTGAAAGAACCAAATCAACGTTTCAAAACCCAATTTTAATTTCTAGGCATGACTTTGTGAAGGTGTGCGAGCGAAAGTGATTGTGTGAGCGCGTGCATCCTGGTCTCACTCCTCGCTTTTCTTTCGACCCGCTATTTCGAAAGCGAGGAGTGTTGACCTTGAGTGATTTATATACTTAGACCGGATCCCGCTCTTCGTTTCCCTTTCGACTTAACATATTTGGAAACGAAGGGTGGTGATATTGTAAATTGCATTATACTGTCTGAGAGTGGGTGAGAGAGAGAGAGAGAGTGAGAGAGAGAGAGAGAGAGAGAGAGAGAGAGAGAGAGAGAAAGAGAGAGAGAGAGAGAGAGAGAGAGAGAGAGAGAGAGAGAGAGAAAGAGAGAGAGAGAGAGAGAGTGTGTGTGTGTGTGTACGCGCGCGTGTGTATGTGCGTGCGTGCGTGCGTGCGCGCGTGTGTGGTGATGTTGTTTTCGTTTATCAGTATCTTAGTTGCAAATCGGGCTATCGTGTGACCAGCCTCGGTCTGTTGATGGACTACGGTCGATTTCCGCGGACAGCACACCTGAGCATTTTGATAATGTAGCCCCAAATACCTAGGTGTCCCTTTGTCTGCTAAGGAAATCGACCCATGGTTCATTGATGGATCCGCGGCTGGCGCGGTGGTCCAGATGTATATGAACCAAATTAGCCTGCGAACATTACTGATTTAATAACATATAAAATATGAGAATGAATATGTTCTTGCAATTGTAATGCACTTAGTTGATTTGTCCGCCATATCACATTATGTGTAACCATTTGCACTCAAGGGTCAAATGGCCTATTGTGTGAATAAATCTATCTATCTATCTATCTATCTATCTATCTATCTATCTATCTATCTATCTATCTATCTATCTATCTATCTATCTATCTATCTATCTATCTATCTATCTATCTATCTATCTATCTATCTATCTATCTATCTATCTATCTATCTATCTATCTATCTATCTATCTATCTATCTATCTATCTATCTATCTATCTATCTATCTATCTATCTATCTATCTATCTATCTATCTATCTATCTATCTATCTATCTATCTATCTATCTATCTATCTATCTATCTATCTATCTATCTATCTATCTATCTATCTATCTATCTATCTATCTATCTATCTATCTATCTATCTATCTATCTATCTATCTATCTATCTATCTATCTATCTATCTATCTATCTATCTATCTATCTATCTATCTATCTATCTATCTATCTATCTATCTATCTATCTATCTATCTATCTATCTATCTATCTATCTATCTATCTATCTATCTATCTATCTATCTATCTATCTATCTATCTATCTATCTATCTATCTATCTATCTATCTATCTATCTATCTATCTATCTATCTATCTATCTATCTATCTATCTATCTATCTATCTATCTATCTATCTATCTATCTATCTATCTATCTATCTATCTATCTATCTATCTATCTATCTATCTATCTATCTATCTATCTATCTATCTATCTATCTATCTATCTATCTATCTATCTATCTATCTATCTATCTATCTATCTATCTATCTATCTATCTATCTATCTATCTATCTATCTATCTATCTATCTATCTATCTATCTATCTATCTATCTATCTATCTATCTATCTATCTATCTATCTATCTATCTATCTATCTATCTATCTATCTATCTATCTATCTATCTATCTATCTATCTATCTATCTATCTATCTATCTATCTATCTATCTATCTATCTATCTATCTATCTATCTATCTATCTATCTATCTATCTATCTATCTATCTATCTATCTATCTATCTATCTATCTATCTATCTATCTATCTATCTATCTATCTATCTATCTATCTATCTATCTATCTATCTATCTATCTATCTATCTATCTATCTATCTATCTATCTATCTATCTATCTATCTATCTATCTATCTATCTATCTATCTATCTATCTATCTATCTATCTATCTATCTATCTATCTATCTATCTATCTATCTATCTATCTATCTATCTATCTATCTATCTATCTATCTATCTATCTATCTATCTATCTATCTATCTATCTATCTATCTATCTATCTATCTATCTATCTATCTATCTATCTATCTATCTATCTATCTATCTATCTATCTATCTATCTATCTATCTATCTATCTATCTATCTATCTATCTATCTATCTATCTATCTATCTATCTATCTATCTATCTATCTATCTATCTATCTATCTATCTATCTATCTATCTATCTATCTATCTATCTATCTATCTATCTATCTATCTATCTATCTATCTATCTATCTATCTATCTATCTATCTATCTATCTATCTATCTATCTATCTATCTATTCATCTATCTATCTATCTATCTATCTATCTATCTATCTATCTATCTATCTATCTATCTATCTATCTATCATATGGAACGGGAATATTTCCTCATTTACCTGCATCACCAGTGATATTTAACACATTATTTCAGCGCTCTTTAAAATGTTATTGCACTCCCAGTAGGAAGGTCTGATTTAAGTTAGTGCCCCGTGTGTTGTGCAAAAATAGATCGATCATATAATAATCAAGTCAATGAAATTATTGCTTTCGGTTTCCATACATATATTTAATCGTTTAATGATCAAATTTGTTCAAGAAAATCCAAATATTTCCTCATTGAATGTCCATTTGCAGGCCAAGAGAATACTATTTTTGGAAATTTACGGCTGAAATGACTGGCTTGGTTATCAAGTCAGCCATTCCAATGGTAACTTTTCAAAAATAGTCTTCTCTTTGCCTGAATTGGACATACCTCAAGACCACTGTAGCGGCCAGTTTTTGCCGGCTTCGTCATGAAATGGTTAATATTTTCAGGAGCCCTCCTCGGGCAACGCGCCGCGGTGCACATGGTTATATGTTTTCAGAGTATCGCCGGCGGCTGTGATGGTTAATATGACTCATGATTGTGACAATAGCTGGATATAGCAGGTAAAGCGGGGTTGGCGGATCAGCATAAATCTCTGTTACCACGATACATTTAATCGAATCCGACATCGGATTCAACTAAGAAATCGACCAGCCATACGACCAAATTGGCGTGTGTCGGACGAATCGTACCGGTAGGGCTTGTTCTATTCTTTCAACTAGCTGTAAGATCTGTCGGATTCGACAACCAATCAGCGCTCTGATATAGGCGTCGTCATCAAATTGTTAAAGCGGTACTTTGGTGAATATATAGATAAGATATGTTTTATTGCACAAACACCTTCAGGACAAAGGAAGTGTACATTTTCAACACAGGGACAAGCTTTATTGTAATAAATTTACAATAACGAAATACAGATTCATATATGACTAGATGCATATTGCCTTTGCACAAGACACAGCGGGCAAAAGCGAAGAAGGACTGATTGCAGCTGTTTCTACTACTACAGCCGCAGAATACAGTAATCATCATCATATTGCCTTTTCTATACATACACCACAGACCTTTAAATCCTCGCCCACCCATTCTACTACCACATATCCTACCACTACATATATACACAATGTATATGTGATAGTGAGATGGGTGGGCGAAAGCCCAAAGGCCGTGCATACAAACACCCATACACATGTATTAATCTCCGTGGGTGAATATTATGGTAGCAGAGATATAGTACAGATCAGAAATAACCCACATGTCTCCAAATCTAAATGAACTGTTGAACATTTTGGGCCAGATCCTATCAGAGGACACCGCCGACCACCCTGACAACGCAGCTATCGGGCAGATGCCAGCCAATAGCAGGCTGATACTAAATGCATCGGCCCAGTATCGGCCCGACATCGGGCCAGTAAGCTGCCTTATCGGTGTAAGGCAGCAATGGCCTCCAATCAAAACAAGTCCAAAATACCCAACAGAACATTTCGTATCTCATGTTAAAGACTTACTAACTAGCATGCTTCTAATTTTGCTTTGGATAATACATACAAACACACGCACGCACGCACGCACGCACGCACGCACTCACGCACGCACGCACGCACGCACGCACGCACGCACGCACGCACGCACGCACGCACGCACGCACGCACGCACGCCCGCACGCCCGCACGCACGCACGCACGCACGCACATCAAAGATGATCTGCGATTCCCAGAACTGATTTATAGTGGCAATCAGATGGCGAATAATGTGTCCGTTAGTGCTTAATATAAATGATGTTGGTACAGTGACATAGTATCAAGCCTTTCAAGTGTAAAATGTATCATAGGGTGTGTCATAAACCTATATCATAAGTACCATCTGTTATTTAACCCACCTTTCTCAAATGCATAACCACCACACACCCAGAGAGAGAGAGAGAGAGAGAGAGAGAGAGAGAGAGAGAGAGAGAGAGAGGGAGGGAGGGAGGGAGGGAGGGAGGGAGGGAGGGAGGGAGGGAGGGAGGGAGGGAGGGAGAGAGAGAGAGAGAGAGAGAGAGAGAGAGAGAGTGAGAGAGAGTGAGAGAGAGAGAGGAGGGGGGAGGGAGGGAGGGAGGGGAGGGCGGGCGGGCGGGCGGGCGGGGCGGGCGGGCGGGCGGGCGGGGCGGGCGGGAGGGAGGGAGAGAGAGAGCGAGAGAGAGAGAGAGAGAGAGAGCGCGAGCGAGCGAGCGAGCGAGCGAGCGAGAGAGAGAGAGAGAGAGAGAGAGAGAGAGAGAGAGAGAGAGAGAGAGAGAGAGAGAGAGAGAGAGAGAGAGAGAGAGAGAGAGAGAGATAGAGAGAGAGAGAGAGAGAGAGAGAGAGAGAGAGAGAGAGAGAGAGAGAGAGAGAGACGTATCCAAGAATTGTATATGGAAGGGGCAAGAGATACAAAGGCCAGATACCTGCACATTCCAGGCGGAAATTGTGGAATAGTTCCGTGGGTGTTGAGGAGAGGGGTAGTGGGTCCTTCATAGTTGTCCTCACCAGAAATTGTGAAATTTAGATGCTATCAGAGATTATCTCATGTATTAGGTTTGTAACTTTGTAGTTTGTTGGTATGGGCATTGGAGAAGATAGTGATCAGCTGGTGCATCTTGATTACATGTGTACATATTTCATTAAATCTGTGTACAACATATATATGACATATGCATCTGAATGTGCGATCTGGCGACACCACAACCATTGGCAAAGCTATAATATTCACCATTACCGTCTTCGTAGAATCAGTACCTGACACGCGCCATGTGCACGGACATCGGGTCGCTAATACGCATTTTATCATGTGAACGCTCTTTCAATCTGCATACAATAGATCGCACAACAAATTGTACAATCAATTGTATCGTGGAAACGCAGCTTAAGCCACACGCCCTCGCGCCGATCGATACTGTTATTGTTGAATATGAAACTTTGAAACAAATGGCCGTGTTGAACGCGCATTTTATGAGTGCTCAATTATATATCGTTTCCTCGTAAATGGCATTAGCGTGTGCCGTGCACGTGACAAATTCATTCATATGGAAAGCAATTCCACCCAGATTAATCCCGAACGCGTGAAGGCCTATTCAGACCAAACGTTATCATGTTTGTAATTTCACACCAGAAGCAACAGCACCCAGTCAAATATTCAACAACTTAGCTGCATAGTTTTTCAGGAAATTGATTGTCAGGGCATTCGGGGATCGATCAATCCCAACACGGCGAAGTGTGGGTGGAGCTTAGCTAGAGGTTGGCGGAGAATAGCTAAAACTGGAAAGGTCGATTCATAATCATAAAAGATCCAAATGCTCTACCAACAAATTGCTTTCAGATGAAGGACTGCTTACTAAAGAATAAGCCCCATCGCGTTATTCTATTAAATAATCGAATTGCTGAGTTACCTCCATTGAAATGAAGGGTTTTGTAAATGCTATCATCCAAACTAATTAACAAATAGGCCTAAATTGACATACTGATCTTAAATAATAACAACAACTCTAAGCCAACTGTCATTTTTCCACTGTTATGCCAACGTTGGCCCAACGCATGTGTATATCATTTATAATGTACGTTGGCAATAAGTGGTTGGGCCAACGTTGGCCCATCAACTCTAACCCAACTGTAATTTTCCATGATTATGCCAACATTGGCCCAATGCAAATAAATAACATTTGTAATATACATTGGCTTACAGTGGTTGGGCCAACGGCGACCATGCCAACCAATTGCCAACGTTGGCCCAGCGTAGTAATGTTATCTGGGGAGTGGATTCATCGGTTATTGTGGTTCTGTCTTAAATTCATGTATATGCAGTCAACGTTGTACAGTTGTATGAATGGATAACGCATATATGTAACTGATTATGCGTTGTGTGGATGGACGGATAGGATAGATATGGCTGAGGATGCGTTGTGTGGATGGACGGATAGGATAGCTATGGCTGATGATGCGTTGTGTGGATGGACGCAGATGATAGGTATGGCTGATGATGCATTGTGTGGATGGACGGAGAGGATATGTATGACTGAGGATGTGTTGTGTTGATGGACGCAGAGGATAGGTATGGCTGAGGATGTGGTGTGTCGATTGATGGAGAGGATATGTATGGGTGAGGATGCGATGCCTGGATGGACGGAGATGATAGGTGATAGGTATGGCTGAGGATGTGATTATGGATGGACGGAGAAGACAGGTATGGCTGAGGATGCGGTGTGTTGATGGACAGAGAGGATAAGTATGGCTGGGGATGAGTTGTGTGGATGGACGGATAGGATAGCCATGGCTGAGGATACGTTGTCTGGATGGATGGAGAGAATATGTATGGCTCAGGATGTCTTGTGTGGATGGACGGAAACGATATGTGTAATAGGATGCGTTGTATGGATGGAAGGAGAGGAGACGCGACAGACGAT